>CM052541.1:31767421-31787015 GCA_028533065.1 Trachops cirrhosus | reverse complement strand
CGCAGTCTCTGGGTCCCGAGGGGCGCGCACTTCTCCTACCTGCCGGGCCTGGGCCTCACAGGTCCCGGGGAGTGCCTGGGCTTTTCCGGGTCCGCGGGTGCGCAGTCTCTGGGTCCCGAGGGGCGCGCACTTCTCCTACCTGCGGGGCCTCGGATTTTCAGAATTTTAGTATTTGGGGGTATTATTCTGTTTTATCCATAATGTTTATAATTTCCATCATCATTATTATTGTTGTTCTTGTTCTTATTATAAACCTTCTTGATCTATGCCTGTCTGGAAATTAAAGTTCAATTTCTTTTGAGTTCATGCCTAAACTGTTACCTTGATATTCTTAGTTGTTTTTAATGGACGTTTTAGGTTTTAGTCATAGAGGATGATTCTGTTGCCTTTTTTATTTTGCCCTTGTGGTGACTATTCATACTCCTTCTTCAGATCTCAGCTTCTTCTAAGAAGCCTTCCATGACTTTGGTTATTTGTTTTTGATTTGATAAGTACTCCTATGATATCTTTTTATGTGCTTGACACTGTTTTAAGTGCTTTATGATATTAACTTACTTGATGTAATATTTTTAAAGATTTTATTTATTTTGTTTTTAGACAGAGGGGAAGAGAGGGAGAGAAGGAGAGAAACATCAATGTGTGGTTGCCTCTTGCGCCCCCTACTGGGGACTTGGCTCTCAACCCAGGCACATGCCCAGACTGGGAATCAATCCGCTACCCTGTGGTTCTCATGCCAGCACTCAGTCCACAGTGAGCCACACAAGTCAGGTCAATTTATTTGATCTTTACAATAAACCTTTGAGGTAGAAATATTACTGCCCCCACCCTGTGGATGAGACAACTGAGATACAGTGAGGTTAACTTGACCAAGGTCACAGCTAAGAAATGATGGAGAAGGAACCAGATGTTCTGGCTCCTTCACCTATTTTTCCTACCATCATGCTATGCTGCTTCTCACTTTATTATGATTCTTTATTTAATGATAACATTAATGTGTCCCCTCCTCTGCTACATGCAGTAATCATGTCTATCTCATTAACTACTATGTGTAGGCCTTCAGAGATTCTAAGCTCCTTCTAAAGGACAGTGACAATGACTTTTTTGTTTCCCGTTGAATTCTAGTACCTTCTAAAGCAGTATTTAATACATAATTGTTATTCAATACATATTTGTTCAGTAAACAGACATATATGTTCATTGTAAACATTTAATGAAGGTAATATTTCTAAAAGGAATGAAATAATGACAAATCTCTTAAGTACAATCCCAATGTGCTCCAGTTATACAGGAGGAAAGGGAACTTATACTGACAAGTGGTATTTTGAAAATTTCAAATGTCTGAAAAAGATTAAAGCTAACCAGGATATCAAGGCTGATCTTGGGCTATTCAGTTTGAAGCAAAGCTGCTGCTATTCAAACCTTCGGCACTCCCAGCCACAGGAAAAGGCAGACAGTTCTGAAAGCTTACAGGCTAGAAGGAAATTGTCCTTCCTTGCAATGGTCCTGAAAAGGGAGGTAGAGCTGTGGACTCTGACTTTACTGTAAGACCTGATAACCCCGAAAAAATATGAAAAACATTAAAAAAAAAGGGCATGAGCCAGATTAAAAGCCAAGTTGGAGTTGCGTTATCACAGGTCCTCAAGAAATCATCAGCTGGGCCAGAAATAAGGCAGGCTGCAGGCAATTACAAATTGTCATTAAAGTTAAAGATATGACCCACAGCACTGTTGCTGAATTGCTTTAGGCTACTAAAGCTCCATGCTGTCAGTTGTGACACAAAGCATGAGAAAGGACAGTCAAAATACTATGCTATTTCTGTATTTTGGTACAAAAATGAAAATCTGTACATTTTTTATACAATTAAAATAAGTAAGCACAGAATGATTTTAATGCCATGAAGAAAGAAAAGGCAGAGAATAGATGTTAGATCTACTGGAAGACTAGCATTCAAATGATACTTCATAATTGCTGGGTTTATGTGGTGATATAATCAGTAACAAGGATGGCTGTTTAACTGGTCCTCTCCAACTGTTTTTAAAGTCAAAAATTGTAGACAACGGACAATGTGTATAGGTATTTCATCTGATGAATTACAAAAATGCATAAGGATAAGGACCAAGTAAATAACATTTCAAGTAGCTGTTTAATGTGCTGAAAAAATTCACACCAATGATGAGATTTAAATGAAAGAAAATTCAATTCTGAATGAGGGCGCAAGGATTAAATGCATGTCAAGATGAACGTCACAGTATGGGTGCATTCCTTGTACAACAATTGCGCCCCTTACTTCACAGCATGGTAGAGTTTAATTTAACTTAAGAGGGGGTAAATAAGCTAAATAGAAATAATTTGGTAAAAAAAAATGAAGAATTTTTAATGTCAAGGACAAAACAATTTGTAATTTGATTTTTTCATATGTAGACGATAGGTAGTATCAAGTCATCAAATAGTCTAAAGGACAGGCTGCTAATTGAAATAGAAAGTGGAAACATTAATGAAATTGATTAGAAATGACAAAGCAGCTGGATATGTCATCATTTCAGCAGATGGAATAGCTCTGACTGATGAAATGACAAGGCTTTGAAACAAAACTGGAAATTAAATGTACAGCCAGATAATTCTGGCACCAAAAATGTACAATTGCATAAAATTTGAGGAACAGGCCAGGAAAATATCTTGAGAAATGCTCCCGAATGGTGTTACAGAATGCAATTGTTTGTCACTTGACTCAAACTTGCCACTTGTGGTAACTGCTAGAAGTCTGAGAGTCGGTATAGGAACAGACTTGATGCCATCGCTGGGGTTTAGATGGCTATATCACAGGCAACGGGACTGCTTTCAAGCGAGCGTCTCTTTGTGCTTATTTCACAACTTCTGCTGCATGAGCTTTGTCACATTACAAACAAAGGCAATGTTTTCTAAACTATGTACCTTGAGCACTAGGGACCCCAAGAGATGCTGAGAGACATTCTGTGGAAAGGTTCCTTGGTTAAATAAGTCTGGAGAAGGTTTATAATACGATTCACTTTTAGAGAGTCCCAACTCTCATAAACATAGCAAAGGCAAAGTTCTATAATAAAGTAAGAATTTCCTAAGCGTCTGCAACTACTGAAATGAATTTTTAAGAAACACTCCTCCTATCTCAGAGGTACTATTGCTTTTTGGTACAGTTTGGAAAGCGTTACCTTTGCCCCCCGGAGCATTTGTATACCTGGCTCTTCCAAGTTCCTGCAGCCGCACTCTGGGAGAATGGTGTGATGCTGTAAAGAACCTGGCTGGCTGTGAAATGTTTGCTCAACAGTTGACACTTAAATGTATTTGATTGTATTTGGAAAGATGTGGTCCTATGTTTCCTGCTTCAGTTTGTGTGAGTTATAGACCCAGTTGTTTTAGATGATCATAGACAGACTGCAATTCTGCTTTGTTGAGAGGATTTGTCTAGTGCATAGTCTTTATTTAAGGTGGCAGTTCTGGGTAAGGAAAGTGATTCTAGTGGCCAATGATATCAAGTTCTGTTGGCACAGGAGCATCTCTTTAGGCTTTAGTTAAAAAAAAAAAAACCAAGACATCGTTAGGTTATGCATTTCTTCTTTCATCACCTAACTTTTTAAAAAAATTAAGACAGTTGTCTAAGGGCGTGGTGAATAGTTCCCTAAATTCATAGTATAGACTCAGTTTCCAATTACTTTACTTTAAAAAGTAACAATGTGTACATCATGACTTTTTTAACATCGAAAATTCCATGTGAAATGCCATATTACTAGACTAAGGGACAAAACCCGCAAGGACAGGGGAATGGTCAGGAGTGAGGAAGAAGAAGTCCAGTTATTTTCACCAATCCTAAAGTGGGGTGGAGGAAGAAACCTCATCAGGTGGAGTATAAGGTTCCTCACCAAACTGAGCACAATTAATCAGCCACACATTGTATAACCAAGTTATTTATATCTAAATTTCTACGATGTGTTTATACAGGCCACCCCCGAGAGACATGTTTTTGTAGCGTATTTAGTTAAGAGGCCGTCTTTTGGACCTCTGTACTCGAGCATTCTAGCGACGACTGCTTACAGATCTGTGGATGTAGTTCCCCAGAACAACGCGCCTAGCGTGGCCCCGGGGATTTCTGAGTTCTGTCTGCTTCAGCCTGATTGCAGCATATCTGTCTCCTTCCTATGTCTTGGCAAACTCACTTACTGCCCTAGTTTTGGATATTTCATCTACAAGTGAACATTATGATTTTGAAATGATTATTTCTGCCGTCCTGATTTTTCCCAAGGTTTTAAACTTAACAATTGTAATTGAGATGGAGATAGAAGCAATCAGAAGTACATTCTGACGGAAGAAAATCTCCTGAATCGGGTTCAGTTAATGAAATATTATCTTTGGTTTCAATTTTCTTACAAAAAGAAGAAGTTCTTACTGTAATTCCTACAATTAGTGTGGACCCTATTTTTCAAATGTAGCTAGATATAATATTTAGAATGTCAGCAGTAGTCTTCATTGGTGGTTTTATTTATTGAAGAAGTTTTACAGGCAGAATCTGGAAGAGCACCCCATCTTGGGCTTAGATGGGTCACTTTCTGGTCTAGAGGGGACAAGAGCACTGAAATTTTGGATAAGGACACTAATGAGTCGCTTAAATTTGTGCTCACCTAATCTCTGCCTTTTGTGTGGGAGAGGAATAAGCATGGTTTGATCATTTTTTACTCTGTTTAATATTCCTTCTTCCTACACAGAGCAAGATGGAAAGGAAGAGGGAAGTGGGAAAAGAAAGATATTTTATTATGAAAGCACTTATTACATGCATTTCCAACAGTTAAATTTATAAAGCTAAGTTATAATATACATGTAAACCAAAGTTCAAAACACAGCTTGGCTTCAGTAAGTACAGATTACCTTTGGCTAAAGGGGAAGTGACATCAAGTTAGAATATAATGTGGGATGCATGATGCTCACTGGCTTTCCCATTGCATGTCATTGGCTACTGCCATAAGGGATAGTGGGAAGCCTATCAGGACACAATAACTATAGCATAACTTTGGGTAGCACTTCTAAGGACTGAGGGATGCCTATTGCAGTGATCTTATACTGGGGATTGGCTTTTGGAAGACAGTCAGTTGTTTTTGTTTGTGTTGAGAAATAGCACATTTGGGATGGTTTCTCTAAATAACAAAATACTACACATTTCATATTTATATGATCATTATACATTTCATATTTATATAAATATTATGCTATTCTATTATAAATAGAATATTTGTCTTTATAAATGCAGTTTTCCAAAACCCAGAGCAGAGTAACTTAGAGTTGTAGGACATGTCAGGACAGACCCAGTATTGGGTGTCCTGAGACTGCGTAAGCAGAGACATTTCTCTTGGAAAGTGACAGGCTGTCACTAAAAAAAGTGAACTGTTTTCCTTCATTGGTTTCTAAGAGTTTGGCCTTTTAGAGAGTTTCTGTATCTAACTGAAATTTTGGTGACATATTTTATTCTCCCATCAACTTTCACAAGATGAAGTATCTTAAGTAGGTCAGCTGGCCCTTCATTGAACCAACTCTTATCTGCTGAATACTTTTATTTTAGGCAACGATTGTACTCAAGAAACCTGATTCTGCACTGCTACCGACTGAGGGAGAATCTCCACATATGCCCTAGTCCCATCCTGGATACGGGGTTGATAAAAATAGAGGTGGTATCCCAAGTAAGAGCTTGAAGCCTAGTGAAGTAGAATAGCATTTTGAGAATACTTTTGGAAGGTCTTTGTTTCAGTCCATTTTCTACATGTCCTTCTCACTTTCTTTAATCGTGTAAACTATTTTAAGATTTGGAAGATTCTTAGATCATCTTATCTGATGAACACTCACTGCCTATTGGAAAATCCCTTTTTCTCCCCTGATGATTGAGTCAGGAAGTGTCAACAAGGGGAATAAGTATTCTTCCCCCTATTCTCTTCTTTCTTGCCTTTTCTTCTTTTACTATTTCCTTTTCCTAGTCACATCACCTGAAATTATTTCCAGAATTCAATTTTTTAAAGAATTAGAATTCTTTTTAGGATCATGGCAACAGGAGTAGAAAAGGTTGTCATTTGACAGATTAGGGCGCAAGCCATAGCTGGGGAAAAGCTGATGAGTTTAGTTTTGAACTTTTTTAAAAAATATATTTTATTGATTATGCTATTACAGTTGTCCCACATTTTCCCCCTTTGCCCTCCTCCATCAAGCCCCTCTACCCTCCACTCCCTCAGACTATTCCCATGCCATTGTTCAGTTCATGTCCATGGATCATGATGTGTGTTCTTTGGCTTATTTCCTATGTTGTACTTTACATCCCCATGACTATTCTGTAACTACCATATTGTACCTCTTAATCCCTTCACCTTTTTCACCCAACCTCCTTAGATCACCCACTCAGATGCCTCTCCCATCTGGCAGCCATCAAAACATTCTGTGTACCTATCATTTTGTTTCTGTTCTGCTTGTTTGTTCATTTTGTTTTTTAGATTCAGTTGTTGGTAGATATGTATTTGTTGCCATTTTCTTCTTCTTCAAGACCTTTCATGTTTCATATAATGCTGGTTTAGTGGTGATGTACTATAGTTTTTTCTTGTCTGGGAAGCTTTTTATCTGTTCTTCAATTCTACATGATGGCTTTGCTGGGTAGAGTAATCTTGGTTGTAGGGTCTTGCTTTTCATCACTTTGAATATTTCTTGCCAGTCTCTACCTTGTAGAGTTTCTTTTGAGAAATTAGCTGATGGTCTTATGGGGGTCCCTTGTAAGTAACTACCTTCTTTCTTCTTGCTGCTTTTAAGATTTCTCTTTGTCTTTTACCTTTGGCATTTTAATTATGATGTATCTTGAGGAAGGCCTCTTTGGGTTCATCTCGTTTGGGACTCTCTGCACTTCCTGGACTTGTATGTCTATGTCCGTCACCAAGTTAAGGAAGTTCTCTGTCATTATTTTTTCAAATATGTTTCCAATTTTTTGCTCTTTCTCTTCTCTTTCTGGCACCCCTATAATGTGAATGTTGGTACACTTGAAGTTGTCGCAGAAGCTCCTTACCTATACTCATTTATTTGTATTATTTTTCTTTTGGATGTTCTGATTGGTGTTTTTATTTCTTTTTTTTCTATAATTGTTTAATTTTTTATCTTTTTTGTTAATTGTTGTTCAGTTACAGTTGTCCTCATTTTTCTCCCATTACTCTCCCCTGCCTTTTCCTCCCCTACATCTTCCACATTCAGTCCTACCCTCCCCCCCCATTGTCTTTGTCCATAGGTCCTTTGTACATGTTCCTTGACTCTTTCCCTTCTTTCCCCCATTGTCCCACTTCCCACTCCCCTCTGGTCACTGGCAGTTTCTTCTTTATTTCCAAGTCTCTGGTTCTATTTTGCTCGCATGTTTGTTTTGTTGATTAGGTTCCACTTATAGGTGAGATCATATGGTATGTATCTTTCACTGCCTGGCTTATTTCACTTAGAATAATACTCTTCAGTTCCATCTATGCTCTCACAAAGAGTAGGAGTTCCTCCTTTCTTTCTGCTGCATACTATTCCATCGTGTAAAATGCACCACAGTTTTTTGATCCATTCACTTATTAGTGGACATTTATTCATTTGATTCTTGGCTTCATCTACTCTATTGTTGATTCCCTATAAATTATTCTTTATTTTAATTAGTGCATCCTTCATTTTTGACTGGGTCTTCTTTGTGGTTTTCATGCCCTTTTTTATGCTATTTAAGTTCTCTGAGTGTCCTTATAACCAGTGTTTTGAACTCTCGTTTAGTAGCTTGCTTGTCTTCATTTGTTTACTTCTTTTTCTGGAGTTTTGTTCTGTTCTTTCATTTGGGCCATGTTTTTTTGTTTTCTCATTTTGGCAGCCTCCCTATGTTTCTATGTATTAGGTAGAGCTGCTGTGTCTTCAGGTTTGGTAGTGTGGCCTAATGTGGTAGGTGTCCTATAGGGTCCAGAGGCACAGCTGCCCCTATTACCCAAGCTGGGTACTCGAGGTGTGCTCACTGTGTGGGCTGTGTACACCCTCCTGCTGTAGTTGAGCTTTCATTGCTGTTGGTACATCCAAGGTCAGCCACTGCTTGTGTTCTGTCTGGGGTCACACAGGATAACCTACAAAGTGATCTGTAGATGACTGCTACTTGTGTAGGGCTTGGAGGTGGCTGGGAGAGTCCAAGTTGTGAACCAAGGCTGGTTGCCGCTAGTGCTGGGCCTGGGGCAATTTAGTGAGAGGTATGAGACTCACTGAAGCCAGATGCTGCTTGTCTGAGTTAATTTAGAAAAATCTGAAGCATGGGCAAAGACAAGCCATTTGCATGGAAAAGCCACTGGAAATAGTTTGGGCAGCCTGAAAGTTAGGTGGAGTGGAGCCTTAGGGAATCACCAGGGTGGGGCAAACAGTGTGAGCCAGGTTGGTGGAGTCTCAGATAACATGCCCACCTGCCAGCTCTGTTGGAGGAGGGCTCAGAGAAGGAACAGTGGCCTCTGCCGGCACTTCTGTCTGGGAGTAAGCTGTCCCCCAGCTCTCACTCTGATGTGAGATAATTCAGTCCTCCCCATATGTCTCTGATGCCTTTCAATCTGCTGCCACCATGCTGGAGCTCAGAAGGAGTGAATCTAATAAGTCTGTGTGTAGGCCCTTTAAGAAGAACTGCCAGGGTGTCCAGTAGTTCCTGTCTTTTACAGCCTCAATTCCCACTGGTTTTTATAGCCAGAAGTTATGGCCACTTCTCTTCCTTGCACTGGAACCCTGGGCTGGGGAGCCTGGTGTGGGGCTGGGCCCTTTGCTTCTTAGATATCTCTCCCAATTTTTATCTACCGCACGTGGGTGTGGGCCTAGCCCATACTGTATCTCCACTCACTTCACTAGTCATGATGTAGTTTCTTCTTTAATTCCATAGTTGTAGGACTTCAGCTCAATTTCTGAAGGTTTTGAATGCTAGTTTTTCTATAGTTTAGTTGTAATTTTGATGTGGTTATGTGAGAATATTGCTATGTTTATGTACACTGCCATCTTGACCAGAAGTCTTTAGTTTTGAACTTGTTGCATTGAGATTATCAGGAGCAAATATTTGGAAGGTGTGTTAGAAACCAATAGCAGCTATAAAAAAATTATCCCAAACTTAGTGGCTTGAAGCAAAAGAAATTTATTCTCTTCTAGCTATAGAGGTAAAAAGTCTAAAATGGATCTCACTGAGGGAAAATTGATTTGTTAGCATGGGCTATCCTCTTTCTAGAGCCTCTAGCAGGAATGTCCAATCTTTTGGCATCTCTGGGCCCCACTGGAAGAAGAGTTGTCTTGGGCTGCACATTAAATACATTGTGACACACAATTGCAAAAATATCTCATAATGTTTTAAGTAAATTTACAAGTTTGTGTTTGGCCGCAGTAACCATTGGAGTGCTTCTGGTGTGCTAGGGACTGTGCTAGACCCTGGGGATAGACAACTGAATAAACCAGTCAGTGGTTGGGAGTGGAAGGGAGAAGTCCCGAAAGAAAATAGGTAGCTATACTATACCATGAAGAGTGCTTTCGTGGGGGCTGAAGAACCTAGAGTATTATGGGAACACAAGCAAGAGGTGCTCCATTCAGGTATTGGCTCCAGGGAAGGCTTCCTATAAAGAATAACATCTAAGTTGAGTCCTGAAAAACAAATAAGAATTATCCAGGCAAATATAGAGATGGGGAGAGGGCATTATGACTTTTCCTGGGAGAAGGGTTAGCTAGCAGGTGCAAAAGATGAGGCAAGAGAAAGCAAGGTTGAAATCTGTACTCAATGCCTTCTTCCTGGGCATCCTTGGGAGCCACTTAAACTGTCCAAGTCTGAGTCCCTTCATCTATAAATGAGGCTGGTGGTGTCTCAAGAAATTGTCAAGGAAATGGTAGAGCTGGATTTAAAATATTATCTAGGGATAACATGTTTCTTGCTTTTTTTGTCTTTTGTTTTTCATTAGTTATATAGTAATTAATTGGTGATCCTCCCTGCCACAAAATAACTAAAAACAAAACAAAACAAAACAAAAATAAAATCCCAACCTGAATATGCTCTAGATTTCTTAGCTTGAATCCAGGTTACTTATTCTAAAAGCACCAATGTCATTTAGAGTATGAAATGGTTAATAATGATTTTAATTTGTCCAACACAGTTGAAGTAGTACTCTTACCTCCAGCTTTTATATTTGTGTACATATATATATATATACACACATATGTTTTTACTGAAGACTTATCCTTAAAAAATTTTTTTCCAATTACAGCTGGCATTCAATAGTATATTAGTTTCAGGTTTACAGCATAGTGGTTAGACATTTACATAACTTATGAAGTGATCACCCTGATAAATCTGGTACCCACCTGGCACTATACATAATTATCACAGTATAATTGACTATAGCCTCATCTTTTATTTTTCAAGATACTTTGACAAATCATATGAACATATGTCCACATGGCTTAAAATAGACCAAGCATGGACCTAAAATACAGCATGTGTTTTCTTTGATTTCGCTAATGTATTTATTTTAATAAGAAGTTTTCTTCCAGGAAATCCTGAGTTTGTTAAGCTGGAGGTGTTCTTTCAGATGTTGGTAACAGTTGGGGACAGTGGGCATGACTAAGAGGGAGTGAAAAGCATTATTTTAAGTGAGAACAGTTTAATCATGCTGACTGATGAACGCATTCTGCAATTTAGAACAATTTGTCCTTTCTGTGAAAGTCTGCCTTATCATCATTTGTCATTGTTCTTGCTATAAATATATTAAGCACATAGAAATGCTGGGAAATACTTATTTTTTTCAGGGTAAGGTTTATAAAAGCTATTTATTGTTCAATAGTTAAATAAGCACCTGAAATTCATAGGAAATTGAGAGAAGACATGGCATAGTGAGCCATGAAGTGGCAGTGAAGAGGTTCAGTACAAAGACATTTCAATATCAGATAGACCTTGTTTTAAATTCAGGCCCCACTACCTGGCCTGAAAAATTAATCAGTCTCTATCCCTCAGTTTTCTCTTCTGTAAAATGAGGGTATGAACAGTGTTTTCCTAGAAGGGTCCTTAAAATAATTAAATGAAATAATACATTAGAGATAAATATTATTAGGTATCATTATGAAACCTTTTTTTTTCTCCAAGTTTAGTTCACGTTGCAATTGCTGGACTGAAAAGTCAAGAGAGAGAGATAGGAGGGAATCAATAACCATGCGTATCTTTTCCAATGAGACAGATGGTCAAAGGAAGCAGCTGGACATGCACTTAAGTGACATGAAATGCAAGACGTCAAGCAAGCTGGCATAGCTTCAAGCATGCATAGGTCCCATGTAAATTGTTTGGATAATTCTAAAAGTAATCGAATGTCAGTAAATCAAGTCCAGGAAGGTCCAAATTAGAGTGATATGATTGTAAAAGTTGGCCCCCAAAGGTTTTTAAAGCTGTTGCCTTTTGAATATGATTTTATCCTAATAAGCTAATTAAGCCTTAAAGTGTGAAAGTGAGTCTGAACATGGACTTATTTTTGACTCTTGTCTAATTTTTTTAATACCATAGCACTTTCTATTCCTCTCTCATGAGATATACAGGGTAGGGGCAAAAGTAGGTTTGTGGTTATGAGTACATGAAACACAGAATTTATTCTTATATTATTATTTATTAAGTATTTATTATTTTCCATACAGGTAACTGTAAACCTGTTTTTGCCCCACCCTGTATTTGCCATCGAGAACACTTCAGAACAGATCGCTCAGGCTACCTCCATTAACGCTGCAGCTCTTCCCGTTGCAGTCGTGGGCCATGAATTAATGGAGACCCACTCGCAGTCACGCAGGCAACTTGCTAAGTGGTCTTCATCTCTCCCTCTGCTCTGCAGAGCGCACCGCTCAATGCTTGCGTACAGGCATTCCTAATTAATTAAGGGTCCTTGCTTTTAATAACATCCTATGTACTTTTAATTCTGAGATGTTCTTAATACTAATGACAATTCCACTCTTAAAAGGATCTGGACAACAGGCCAGAAATGCTCTTTGGTGAATTTATTAGACATTATTTAGGCTGATAACAGTCTGTTTTGTGAATCAGGAGAAATTGAACAATTACCCAGATGTCCCCTGAGCAAGGATCACATTGGGTCTGAACAGATTGCTGCTTTTTTATTCTTTTCTCCAGTGCTTCATGTTACCTTACTGCCTTTAAGAGTATGCCAACTATATTTTAATTAAAAAAGTGCTTGCTTGACTGTAAAAGAGGGAATATAAACATGAATCTATGTGACAATATGCTACATGACCCACATCTAAGGCTCTCTGTCTTTCCTTGAATAAAGTCTTCATGACAAGCCATTGCAGGAAATACTTCAGGGCTTTATAAGCCTAATTAGAATTTCATTAGCCTAATCATAAATTACCTGGGCTCAGGTCTGCTTGTTACCTTTTCCGTCTCAGTTTGGATTTTTACCCACAGGTTTCCTCTTTAATGTGGCAGCTGCTTGGATCCTATGTGAAGGATAGGCTTGAAATGTATGCAGTCAAGGGGCTATCTCTCTCAGTCCGTTTGAAGTGCTCCTGGAAATTGTAGGCTTTGCAGGAAGAGAAAAAGCTCAAATGCTGACAGACTGCAGCCTGAAGTGTTAAAGGGGAGGCACTCTAAGGGGACACGGCTACATGCTGCCTCGGCACCAAGGATGCTTTGGTCTTAAAAAAAAAATTCAGATCTCATTTTAAAAGACTGCATGCGGTTTCCTCCCCCTGATCTGAGTTTCAAGATCCACTTAGAATTAAAATCCAGGCAACAGTAAAAAATCAAAAGTTTAAAATGTTGCACATAAACTCATCAGTTTATGGAAATGGAAGACTACTGAGGATGGCACATCTGGAAGGTAGTACAATAGCTCTGAGAGTTATGTGCTTGCTGTTCAAAGAAATGAACCCTGTATCACTTAACACAATCTGCTGGCTGCTCTAAGGCTGGCAGTTCACAGCACAGTCTAAATTCACCTGAATCTGATTTATGTGCATGTAAACACTGTAATGAGAGGAATTACTATGACTGTGGTGGATGCTATCTGAATGGGTGCCAAGATGTTGGTTGACTACTGGTGCAATGCCAAGCTTTTTTTTCTTTTTCAATTTATGTATGCTTTCAAATCACAAAACTGCTTTGGTCAAGAAGCAATTATAAATGGCTGTGGAATATTGTGCTTGTATTTAATGTAGATAGATCATTCTGTACTTTACATTGTTCAGGGCTTTAATTGACAAGGTGTGTGGCATCTTTTCTTGCTTGGTTTGATCTGGTTTTCTGTGCATACAAGGGTACTAGGGTACACTGTCTCTGATACCATTGATATCTCTCTATACCTAGTTATTTTTTCAAAGTTGTTGCTATAATTGAAATCTTACATAGACTTTAATATCCATTTAGTGTTCATATTGATGACTTCAGTTGGAATTCTAATTGCACTTAATTTCTGCCTCTTAACCCATCTGGAAAATATCATGGCATTAGACCAAGAGTTTAAGCTATTTAATTTCTCTAGCTCCTGCAGGAAAAGTTCATCTACTTTTATGATTCTCTGCCGAGGTTATGGGAATGGATTCTCTAATAATGAAGATTTTTCAAGAAAATCTTTAAACTTTTTGAAAAGCACATAGCTTATTTTAACTTCAGAAGACCTGGGGGAAATCTTGCTGAACTCTAGATGCATACCCCAGGCCAGGATGCTGACAGCTACCTGGCCATCACTGGAGTGTTTCTTTTTAAGTTCCTGCTCAGGATGGGGGAGAGAGTCTATCACTTCTAGACACTTCTTGTCATAGTTGCACCAAACTGGGGTGATAATTCAGTGTCAGATACTCTCCTTCTGCAATATTGTCCTTATAAGTCCAGTTAAACTCAGGGTTCAGAAACATTCATCTTCTTATAACTTAAGCATAGTTAGGAGAAAAGGGCAAAAAACTAGGGACCTCAGACAAAAAAAAAAGAGAGAGAATAATAGGAATACTGGCACTACAAATACAATTAGGGCAATAAAGCTGCAATTGATCTTTTAATCAAACATTTGAACATTGAAATTTATACTGAGTGCCTACTACATACAATGTACTATGTGAGGTACATTGTATTGTATTGTCAGAAAAAATTGTGGGCAAAAAATTGTAAACTACTGAAATGGCCCAAAAAGGAAGAAGAGAAGAAGAAGAAGGAGGAGAAGAAGGAGAAGAAGGAGAAGAAGAAGGAGGAGGAGGAGGAGGAGGAAGAGGAGGAGGAGGAGGTGGAGAAGAAGAAGAAGGAGAAGAAGAATTGTGAGTATCCTGTCTAGCACAACCTTGTGGGTTATCTCTGATTTTCATGGTCTTTTAGCAATTTTATAACTCTCTAAGTTGTAGAGAACTGATAATAATGCAAATGATTTTTGTCCATGGAAATGTTAATTAATTGTGTCTGGGGGAATGAAATTGATTATAGTCCTGTGAATAGACCTGTCTGGTATCTAGATGTAAATTTACTTTAGAATTCCTTATCTGATTATATATGTACTGTACTTCAAGTCCTTCTCTGAACAGATGCAACATCTTACTGGCCCCCTCTTTAATCATTGAGTTAAATAAAACCTTTGACACTCATTTTATATTTGTATAATGGTCATGATTATACCATCTCTCAAACACTCTCTTTAGCAATTTGATAATAAAAATATGACTCATTTTGCTCTTAAATTATTTGCTTTTTAATTGGGGAGATGGGGAGATGAAACATATACTGGTGACTACAAGTGACATGCAATTCTGATCTGAGCTCTCTCAGTCAATGAGGTTGGTGTTACTATATATTTCCAGACTGGATTGTACTAATCAATAACTATTTGCATTTACTACTCTTTCATTCCCTTTAACTAGCTGATTACTTGCAAGTAAAAAAATTCATGTGGCTACTGTGGCCACAGGGACTGAAAAACAATTTTTAGGAATTTTTTCCATCCATTATCAAAGTAAGAATTTTGTTAATGTTAAGAAAACAATAAATCATGGAAAATATCACAATTTGGAAACAAAGGAAAAGCAAGATAACAAAAACAATCGGTTACAACTCTACTAAATAATGCCAACATTTTGATATATTTTCATCTAGACTTCCTATGCTTACTTTTGTTGTTTTTGTTTTTGTTTGATTTGTTTCTCTTGTACAGTGTATGTAGGCTGGATAATGGTCCCCCAAAATATCCACATCCTAATCCATGGAACCTGTGAGGTTGCAAAGCAAAGAGGAATTGAAGCTGCAGATGGCACTAAGGAATCAGTTGATTTTAAAATAGGATTATTTAGGTGGGCCTAACATGATGACAAGGGTCCTGAAAAGTAGAAGAAAGCGAACCAGAAGATGGTGTTGTGAGAATTCAGTCAGTTGCTGGAGAAGGGGGCCGCCTGTGAAGGAAGGTAGGTCCCCTCTAGAGCAGTGATTTTCAACCCATTGGCTACAAGAATGTGTAAAACCCACAATACCTGACTATTTAGCCAGAGGCACTGACATCTTTTCCCTTAGACTATGAAATAAAAGGAAATGACAACAGCCAACACAACAATAGCTGTCTGGTGTGAATGAATCAAAATTATACCTATCTTTTTGTCAGATAGGCAAAAAAATATAGTTTTTGGTGTACCACAGAATTTTAGTAACTAGTTTATGTGTGCCATGAGATGAAAAAAGTTGAAAATTGCTGCTTTAGAGGCTGCAAAAAGCAAGAAAACATATCTCATAATGGAATCAAGTAAATACTCCTCCCTGCCTCCTTTTCACCTTCCTCAGTGCCCAGTGCGACACAGCCCAAAAGAAGAACAAGGCAGACTCCGAAGATCTGGGTAACAGTCTTACAGATATGAGCACAGAAAGTGGCAGAGTGACATCATTAGCCCTGAAAATAAATGACTGGTGATTGATACAGAATTCAGCAAAGCTTCTTGGAAAAAAAATCTCCTTCATATACATTAAGTGATAATTTTTAAATGCAGTTAAGACAGTGATCATCTTGGAATGAAGCCTCAGGGAATGATCAGCACAATTTTCAGAGTAAAAGAAGGTACTTTGAAGATGGACAAATGATGCTTCATTTGGTACCATGGTTCAAGTGTTTGCTAATTCCTAGTAGGAGAGAATTAAAAATAAATTTTAGAACCAACTATATTATTTTTAATATGTTATTTAAAATCTGTTGCATGGTAGCCTATCTGTAATTCTTACTGTATAGGGCAGGCTAAGTGATTCTCAATACATCCTTTGTTATCTTCCTAAAGGATTATAATAACATGTCTCTCTAGATATTTTTACAGCTAGATATCTTGGCAAAGTTGAAACACTTGACAATCATAGTCAGAATTTCTGTACCTGGAGAGCACAGACCAGGTAAACAATACCTCGTCCTCTCCCTTCCTCCAAGCCCATATGGGATATTGCCTTTGTCTGAATGTGCTACACAAAACAGTCACATCTTGACTTTGTGCTTTCAGAGTCTAGTCCTTCAGCAAGAATAAAATGATGCAATGAGTTGGGAAAAATGTGAAATTTTTCTATTAGCTATTTCTCAGATTCCCTAGATTAAGCAGAAAGGAGGCTTTAAGCTTTTATGCCAATTTGAGCAAAATAAAGAAGTCTTGATTTTTAGATATGCAGGAAAAAGTAAAACTGGGGAAAAGAAATGAACTCAGAGACCCAAGCATAATGTTAATTATTACATTTTAATTTTTCCACTTATTAAAAGTTTCTCAGCTACTGCTTCATTATTTCTTTTACTTATTTTACAGGAAGTTTTATTTAATGAGCCATTGAAGGTGGATCAGGACACATTGGAGTGTTTTTTAGGGGATTTTGTGGGCTGGAAGGTAAGCTCATGGGAGACAACCCTTTAGAAATGATGCTCAGCATTCAACAGCAAGAAGACAACTGAGTGAAAAGTGTGTTGTTCTAGGATGAAGTTGGCTCTTAACTCTGCTATGAGCTGGTGTAAAATTAGAAAAGGAGAGCATTCAATGTTGACCTAGAAAGACTGAAGAAATGTTATAATTTCATTACAATATGTGTTTTTTAATGAGGTAAGTTTTATATGGGATTACAAGGAGGATGGGGGCCATTACAGATATTTATTGAAACTATTGGGAGTAATAAGGAAGAACACTAAATAAAATAGCAACAATTGTTCAGGAGCTAGCCAGCAGTTGCTCTGCTTTATTTTCCCAGGGTAGAGACATTTGCACAGAATGAAATGGATTTCGAAATAATCACTTTCATCCTGAATGAGTCTACCCAGAAAGAAGAAGCTATTAAGCCATCAATGTAGCCCCTCCCTGTTGCTCACCTAGGTATTAAAACAAAATGTTTGCAAACCAAAGACCTCATTTTCCAGAGAGGCCTGTAAGTTAACAACCTTGCTTATGGAACCTCAATTTGCAAACACATAAATATTTACCTAAAAACTTAAGTTCCTAAAATATCAATGGTTTGGAGATAAACGATTGTGGACCATGATGCTATGTAAAGAAGTATATTAGAAGGCCACTTTGGAGATGTAAATTTGCAACAAATAGTATCTGAATCTGTAGTTATTTCAACATTCAATTGTGTGACTACATTAAGTATTCTAATTCCCTATTCTTGTTTTGCATATGTAAATATGGTATTTTGTACTTGTGGAGTTGTTTAGATAATTACAGCATTGGAGTCTGAGCTCAAAAATTAAATCTTTCAAAGGCACAATTGGCTGAGAAAAAAGTGGAACAATTTTTTTTCATTTTTGCTTTTTTGGGTTATGAGAAAAAGAAAGCGCGGCTCTTTTGGTCAACTTAAGTTGTTACTGCTGACCTTTCAAAGTGAAGTGGCAGTTTGTGTGTGGAAGCTGAAACTAATGAGTCAAGAAGAAAATAAATAAATGGTGATTAAAAAAAGAGAGTAAGAGTAGTGTGGAAAGATGCCAAATGGTGCGTAGGTGGCAAATACTTATGTAGTTTCAGGGGGCTTTGTACTCAAGGGAAGGTGTAGGTCAAAGATTGAATTACTCGTTGATATATTCAATAAATATCTATTGAGCACCTAATAGGTGACAGGCACTCTGCACAGTGCTGGTAATTCAGTAGTGAACAAGGTAGATGAAACTCAGGCCCAGATGGAGAGGACCCAGAGAGAGGATCATTGCAGTCTTGAGGCCAGGATAGTGCAGTTGCAGTGCTAACTGGGAGGGCAGCACATTGCTCAGTTTCTATCTCATTAATCGAACTGAAGCTCCTTATTAACCACAAAGGGTCTGAAAAAGTCTTTGGAACCTTGCATACCTCGCCAGTTCCTTGGACCTTGCAAGACAATGGCTGGGACTGGATACTACATTCAGAGAGTTGTCCTGAGTATATTTTGATGATCCAGGTCTGGGATTTCTCAAGCAGGGTTAGAACATTCATACCAATAGTTAACAAATATTTATGTAGCTTCTTTTAGGTTCCAGGCACTGTGAAGATAACAGTGACAAAATATTTAGACTGTTCTCATATAGTTTTGAGGCTAGTGAAGAAGACAGATACTAATCAAATAATAAAAGAAACAAAAGTATTATTACAAACTGAGATCAGAAATTTAAGGCTCTGTAAGACAGAACCAGGCCTCTCAATTGTGCTAGGATCTGAAAAATGGAATTTAGTAGGGGAGTGGGAGAGAGAGGCACGTTCCAGAAATAGGTCAACTTACGAGAATTCCTCGAGTTGGAGAGAAAGAGAGCTGTCATGGTTGGACTGCGGAGAATGTTGGCAAGAGTGGTAAGATTATAGGCAGGGTAGGCAAGCAGGTAGCTACAAAGAGAAAAGGAGAATTCTCTTAGTGCTAACAGTTTGGCTGGTGGTGGTTCCAGCAAGTATACAAAGTGAGGAGTGGGGGGTTGGGCGGGGGTGGGGAGGCCTTAGATAAATTTTTTTCAAAGTTAGGTTAACATTAGACAGATTTAATAAATAAGAGTAGTTTGTTATAACATTGTAAAGTCAAATGCAGCAGGACACTATTACAAAGTATGTGCACCATTGGTTTATCTATATCTAGTTACTTTCTCCATTTCATGGGCATTAAGGCATGATTTGATAACACATTTCTTATAATCTAGCATAGTGCCTGCCTGGAGGATGCACTAAAAAAAATTGCTGGTTGATTAAGTTCAACTTAATCAAAATAATTACTATGCTATAGACTACAACCTCATGAAGGCCTTCTATGTATGATGAAAATCCAGGCATGGAATGTGGGAAAATAAATGGGAATCATAACTAAATAATTTACACATTCATCTCAAAAGCTGAATTGCCCAAGTCCTGGAGAACAGATTTATTTTTTTAATCACTGATATCTTTGGATAATTCAGAGGCAATTTCTTATATTAAAGCATGAGACTGTACAATTGCAAGAATTCTGTCTGCACAATCTATCTAAAAGAGGTACACCCGATGTGAGAAAAAACTTCAAAGTCATTGAAAGACAAGACCCTACACGTTCTCATGAGTGTTTTGTAATATAAACTCTCGTATCAAGACTAGTATTCTGACTTAATAATAAATCCATTTCTAGTTTTGATCG
>CM052541.1:31480672-31766921 GCA_028533065.1 Trachops cirrhosus | reverse complement strand
CGATCAAAACTAGAAATGGATTTATTATTAAGTCAGAATACTAGTCTTGATACGAGAGTTTATATTACAAAACACTCATGAGAACGTGTAGGGTCTTGTCTTTCAATGACTTTGAAGTTTTTTCTCACATCGGGTGTACCTCTTTTAGATAGATTGTGCAGACAGAATTCTTGCAATTGTACAGTCTCATGCTTTAATACAAGGAAATGCTTCTAAGTCATCCCAAAGTTTCATTGATTAAAAAAATTGTTCTCCGGAACTTGGACATTTTAAAATATTTCCACTGGTCATTTGTACTAAAGGAAATAGTTTAAATGGAAATTTTAGTCAACACTATATTTCTTATAGGGATTTACTTTGCTGTGTAGAACTCACCTAACCTGTGATAACTTTCTGAAATTGCAGCACGAGGACTAAATTGTAGAATGCCTTTGAACTATAGCTCACATGTCAGAATGCTTGGGAGAGTGAGCTAATTGTTTAGATAGGTACAAGGATGAAACTGCAGGAGGAAACAAATTGGCCCAGCGTCTTTTGTGCAGGGAGTCATTATACCCTTTGAGCCAGAGTAGACTGGTCAGACACAGATGCCCGTCAGAGCCAAAGAATGGCACTTGCTGCTGCTACAAGGCTGCAGTCCTCTTCCCAGACAAAACATCTGATGATGTTTTTACATCGTTGCCGAATAAGGACTAGCTATCTTATCTGCGAGCAAGTGTTACCTCATCCTCATCGTGACTGTAAAAATACTAGTGACAAAATTTTTTTTCTAAATAGACAAAAATTTAAATGATTTTTATAAATTGCATTTCACAACTATTACATGCTCATTGAATAAGAATTTTAGATTCAGGTAAGAAAATAAAAGAGGTAAGTCATAATGAAGGAATATTTCCTAAAGCTTTGTTATCCTTGCGATGGTTAGAAGGTCCGAGGCCTGGGATGTCAGTAACAAAGAGTCTAGAAGGGTAAGACTGAACACATTAGATAAGGCTTTATAGGTGGTTAGATTTTATGGGCTTATAAAGGCTCTATTCTTTCCCTCTCCAAAGATTTTTAACTGGTTGCCAAGTTAGGAAAAACAGCTATAACGCAAAGCATTTAACCCTGAGGAAAATGTGCTAAAATAATGCTTTCAGAGTCTTGAGAACCAACAATATCCTTTCTTTCCTTGCTGAATCTCATGGGAGCTTTGCTTTTCTTGAAGATGTGTCGATGGTTTTCTTCCTTTCCGATCTCCAGGAGGAAGCTGTTTTTAGCTGAGGGCTGCTGCTTTGCCTATCACCGCAGTGTGTAGGACGCCTGGTAGAGAAGGCAGCTGGAGAGGAGGAAGTCGGAAAGTGACTGAGTGTAAAGGAGAGAGCTCTGGAATAAAAAGAGAATGTTCTAGGACTTCCGCACTCAGCAAGTGCAGCTTTTTTTTTTTTTTAGGCACAGCAGCCTAGGACACCCCCCAGGCAATTTCATTTGTTTGGTGTTCTGGGGAGATCTGATTTATTTGTACTATTTCAATGATACTGTGAGGTTAAAAATATGTTTCCTTGTGCATAGTAATTAACAACCGTCTGCAGAATGGAATATTCCAAGGCTTAGAGGATGCTAGGCATTTTATTGCTGCAGCCAGCAGATGGTGTTAGTGTACTATAACAAAGCAAATAAACTGGGCTTGGTGAAGCTGGGAGGTTCAGTTTCGTTTTGCTTTGTTATTTAAGCTTGACAATACCCATCTATATATTCTGTGGGTACAGCATGTTTGAGCCCAGTCTGATCCTAAACTTGTTTTATGATGATATCATTATTTTTTACTGTTACAAATTAACTGTCAGTTTCAATCTACCCCATGTTTCAGCTGCCTTCGGGGATCATCTTGTCAGTTATGCAGCTTTCCAATTTTATGGCTGAGATCGAGAATGATTCCTTAAAGGCACATGGGAAACATACTTTGTCTTTAGAATGAAATGTGGGAAAGTAGTTATGAGCTTTGCTACACGACCAATATTGTAGGTGTACAGGAAAAATAGATAAGGGCAAACTACTAAGACCCTTGTTCAGATGGAAATTTGAATGTCTCGACATTTACTCAAGTGTAATCATTCATGGGAGTACTGATTGTGACCTCCTTGAAAGTGACTTAGGTGAGTTCCAATGTTATCTTACAGAGTTATGTCCAAAATGTGAAAATGTAAAGACGAACTTGTGGGCAACTGCAATGCTCCCAGATCAATAGGGAATTCTTTCACGGAGACATGACATATCATATGAAGTCATTTGTAATTCCTCACATCTAATGCTATTGCGTTCCTACTAGGTGCCTGCTCTTGTTCCAGGTGCTGAAAAGTCCTTGCAAACTTTTTGAGCAGAAACTTGATTGCTCCTAATATTTTCCTGACGTTTAAGGGCAAAAGAGATTAAGATCCTCTTTATAGAGTTGGCAGAGCACCACTGATTGATGACAAACTTGAAGGAGAAAGGGGTCATATTCCAGCTTGTCCCAGTCAAAGATTTCCATCAGCAACACATTGCCATAAATCTGTCTCTGAATTCTGCTACCAGCTCATACACTCCCTAAGGATGTACTGAGAGATGGGGAGAAATCCCAAAAGCCAATATTATAGGCCTGTTTTTTCAAATGTTGAATAGACAGAGTAAGCATGGGTTCCGTCCTTCTGCCAAACTGAGTCTACAGAAAGTGTATTCCTCTAACTTTCTAAGTAATGTGATACCTGCTCCTAGAATTTGCCAGTTTTTATCAGAATAAAAATAAATAACAATGGTTATCCTATAGCATACTCAATATGGGCCAGGCCCTTGCCAGCTCTTATTGATCTTTAGAATCCTTATTCAGGCGAGGCATTATTATACTCTTTTTACATATAAGTGACACAAGAGGTTGCTTAGGTTGCTTGGTTAATAGCCAACCCTGGAATTTAAGAAAGGTCTGTCCATGCTCTTCTCACTATGCCGTAAGTCCCTCTCTTCTGAGCATTGATTGCTATAACTCTGTTCTAGTGGTTGGAGCAGGAATGGAAGAGAGATACAGACAGTGATCCCAAGATTTGCTCTGAGAGCATGACAGATGTAAAGGTGTCAGGGAGAAGATATTATACTCAGGGCCCTGAGGGGTCCCATCATATGGTCTGCAGAGCTTTGCAATGTTGGGGAAATCAGCAGACATAGCCTAGAGGTTCAGCCAGCAGAAATGGGGTGGCTTGTTCTGAGCAAAGGCTTCAGAGCAGCAGACAGACTGTGGAGTTAAAGGCAGGCAAACAAAGCATCGTCAGAAAGACCACAGCAGGAAGATCTTTGCTTGAATACAGGATATAGAGGAAGGATAGCACTGCATCCGTCTTTCAGCTCTACTCTCTGGCAAAGATAACAACACGACCAGCAGAAGCATTTTGAAACCCAGACAGCCACCGCTATTTATTTATAGAGAGAAAGTGCACAAGGTGGGATAAATGCACAGAAACCCTTTGAACACTAAGCGTAGTGCAAATGGGTCCACTATTGATTCTTAGCGGAAATGTTCATGTCTGCCTCACAACAAATATTACTCCTGAGACCACCTTTAACAAAATATTTAGTCTGACCTCTCCAGACTGCATTTACAAGCTCATTTCTCTCTTTATGTTTTAGGGCTTTTTGCTGAGTTGTAAGTAGGTGTTGTGCAGTAGTCCCAGAAGACTTTCACAAGAGAGTTTCAGACAATAGGAAATAATCCTACGCAGTTGTGCAGTGAGTTTCATTGAAAGGTACCTTAGAAATACTATAGGAGAAGAATGAGAAATTAAAGAGGGTTAACATAAAAGGACATAAAAGGCACATTAGGGTTTGAAATCAGCTGGTGTGGCAGACCTTGGAATGCAGGAAGCAAACTTGTCAGACGTCGCCCAACTTGACTCTGTTTCCATCCGCACACGACGGAATCTGTTGTGACTGTGGACATAGCCAATGTGGAGAAATACCCAGGGCAGTTTAAGAAATCCATTAGAATCATTAGATCTCTTCTGAGCTAGCCAGAGTAATCAAATTTATGTCTAAGTGGAAACTAGTTTAGCTGCTGATCTTACTTACCTTTCATAAGAATTGAAATAAAAATCTTATGCAAGATTCACTCACAAATGCCTTTTAATGTTCTTTAAAAACATTCTACTCATCTCCAGTCAAAAATGGCTTCATATTTGTGTTATTAAAGTTTTTCAAAATGTATTGTGACTTCATTTTAATAGTCTGTGATCCAGATTATGCACAGAATGGTTTGGAATTGAGTCATCTGTGACTATAACATAAGTGATATAAAAAATAAAATAAATCAGGCTGCATATTTATTTGATTGCTCTAAGTTCTCAGTGCATTATCTGGATTGCCTGTCCACTTCTGTCTGGGTTAGTGTCAGAAGTTTTCAATTGCAAGTCCCTCCTGGGCAAGACTGATGTCGTCTCCATCACTTTGAGAGCCCCAGGCTCCTCATCCAATAAGCATTTCTTGAGTGCCCATTATGGGGCAGGAGTTCTTGGCTGGTTCACAGTACTCTTCCATCTGCATAAATAAATATGTGCAGGGAATCAAAGCTTCTTTGTTTTTATATTCTTTCTGCAAGATTGTCTTTCTTATCTCCCAATCCTGTAGAGAGAAGAAAGAGGAATATCAGGCATGTTGTTGTTTTTGGAATCTTGAGTTTTCAGTTCAAAGCTAAGGCTAATGATGTTGGTACAGCTGGCACAGTCTTAGGGGGCTTGCCATTGTGTGCTGTATGGCAGATGTTTGGTTGTGTTTGCCTTCCTTCCTTCCTTCCTTCCTCCTTTCCTTCCTTTTTTATTGTTCAAGTACAGTTGTCTCCATTTTCCCCTTCCTTCCTTTCTTTCTCTCTTTCTCTCTTTCTCTCTTCCTCTCTTCCTCCCTTTCTTTCTTTCTTTCTTTCTTTCTTTCTTTCTTTCTTTCTTTCTTTCTTTCTTTCCTTCCTTCCTTCCTTCCTTCCTTCCTTCCTTCCTTCCTTCCTTCCTTCCTTCCTTCCTTCCTTCCTTCCTTCCTTCCTTCCCTTTTATGATTTTGCTTTAATCTCCTCATAGTCAGAAAACAAAAACAAAGCATTACCTTGAAATCACCCTTCCACAACCACTGCTGCTCTATTATGTCTCAGGGCCACTCGCCATCATCTGGGAAGCACTTTTGGTCATTGAGCTATCTTGAGCCTGTAAACCACATGATATTCACAGAAGATCTAGGGGAACAGGAACTCAAATTATCAATCAACATCTTTAGATAGATCCCAATGGTCTATCAATCTTGAGAGCCTCATATGTTCAAAACTCTGGCTGTGGAAATGTTGTTGGTGTAGCTGTATGGACATCTGGAGTTTTTGCCTTTTGATACAAACCACTTACATTCATAGAAACTATTATATTTTTAGATCCTTTGATCACCTATTCTGGACAATGTTGACAAAGGTAGGAAATGAAGTACAGCCATCCATCTGTATGCTCAGGGTATTGGTTTCAGGACAACCTCTCCCTTACTCAAATCTGCTGATGCTCAAGTCCCTTATATAAAATGGTGTAGTATTTGCATATAGCCTACACATATCCTCTTGCATTCTTTAAATCATTTCTAGATTCCTTATAATACCTAACACAATCAGCCTTTGGGATGACTGATAATTCTATTCTTAGACTCATGATCTTGCCACAAGCTTTTGGCCCAAAGCACCCACTGTTATCTTATTGCTGTGCTGCTACTGTCCTGTCAGGAAGGGCCAAGTTCAAATCACACTGGGTCCTGGAGAATATCCTCATCAGGGAGGTATTCAGGTTTACTACTTATGCACGTGGACTTCAGAGATAGGTCACCTGAATTCAAATCCTAGGTTTGCCCATTTTTCACTGTGTAAACTTGAGAAAGTCACTTACCCTTTAAACCTCCGTTTTTCATCTATCGTAAATAGATAATAGTAACAGACAACATTTATTTAAACTGTTTCCATGTGCCAGATCCTGTGTTCAATGTTTAACATGTACTAACTTGTTTAACCATACAACAACCTGTGAGGTGGGGATTATTTTTAACACTCATTTTACAAATGAAAAAAGTAGATAAAAAAACCCCAGAAATACATTTTCTGGGTGTATGCAATTAGTAAATGTTCCTGTTGTGTTTCAATCCCACTGACTAGTTTGTGTTCTGGAAGTGGTAACACTTCATACTAGCTTTGAACTCTTAACTTGGCATGGTATCTTTGAACCCGAGTAACTGTCAGTTAGTTCTATTAGCAAGGAGGCTACACTCTGGCTTTAGTGCTTTTGTCCACCTAGTTTTCAATTTGCTCAATTGAATTTCTGAAGGGGTAAAATTCTGTTAGGAGACTGAGCTCAGCCTCAATACAGAGGTAAATTTGTATTAATGCCAATTTAGAAAACCAGTCTAATCTCAAATTCCTGTAAACCCTGGAAAATTTTAGTAAGGTTTTACTTCTTCCCTTCTTCTCCATATTTCTCTTCTTCTCACTTTGTGAATACATTTTATAAATGTATTTGCTGATTATCCCCAACTAAACACAAATATTAAACAAAGTCTTACTCTTGTGCACCAATAATAAAACCAAAAGTTGCCATATACTCCACAAATCAGGATTCTAATCTCCAGAGATGATCTATCAACTTGACCTGAGTAGGAACAACACCGTACTGACCCATAGTACTCCCTCTGGAGAAGGTCAGGTCACAATTGTGACCACAGGATTGGCCACTGAGCCCCAATATTAATAGCAGTGAATTGGTCAGACTGACTGACAGCTTCTATTGCCCCCAGGGTAAAACATGTTTGGAGGGAAGGGTCAATGAAAGCTAATTATAACTTGAGGTTATTGCCTTGATTGTATGAGGCTGGGGTTAGAATCCCTTGCAAATTTTGCTCTACTTTTGGGAAACAATTTTTTTGGGGGATGTGGATGGAGCCAGAGAATAAGGGAGAATGCCAGAAGGAGCCTGTAATAGCTTACAGCTGTCCTTTAACCGGAAGTCAGCCTACCATTTTCCTCTCATCTGCTGGGCTTGGTTTGTGAGTTGTTTTTTTTTTTTTTTTTCACTGCCTCTTCCCTGTCACAGAAAATGTGGCTTTCCTTATCTGTAAGGTGTCTTAATTCAGTGGGAAATAGAATTGAGTCCACTGCCCACTCCCTGTTCCAGGAATGTTTTTCTCAAAATAGGAAATATATTATATGTAGGCTGGATGACTAGAATTAGATTGGATCAGTATGAAACAGGGAGATTTGTTTGCTTCAGAAAAAAATCTCCCACTGCCTTGTCTGGCTGCCGAATCCAGGACAAATATCTGACTCAGAGGTATAAAAATCAAACCATTCTGGGTAGATTATTATAATGATGATCCTCCCCATGGATTCCTATGTGCCCTTTTGACAAAGCCTTTTGTGGCCAAACTGGTGTTTCTAGTTAAGATTTTGAAACCATCATATTTAATGCCTCCTCTTCTTGATTAAGTCAAAAGAGAAAGAAATGGACTTTCCTGCGGAGATAGGCAAATCTTTTCTTTCTTTCTCTCTTTAAATAATGAGTTCAACTATAAAGTCTGTCTGTTCTTTAGACATCCATGTGAAATTAATCACCTCAAAATGAAGAGCAGGAAAGTTGGAAGTGCAAAATTTTATGTCTGAGTATTTTTTTTCCTTCAAAACACCCATCTGGGTGAAAACTACCGAATTTATTGCTATTCAGCCTCAGATTCTTACTTCCTATCTACCTGTTGGATAATAAAAGCTCAGACTTGTTCTGACTATTTCAGTATACCACAGAGCAGCAATAAAAACACACGCCACTCTACCTCCAGCAAAATGTCTGGGAGGAAAGAAGGAAAAATGCTTCATAGCATGTTTGGAATTTCTAGTGCTTTTAATTAAGAAATAGGGAGGGTCACAAACCAAAGCCGAGTGTAGATTCCTTACTGGGTGAAAGATTTCCATGTAACAGGACTCACAGAATGCCAATAAAACTTGCACCTTTGGGAAGATTTTTTCCTACTCTCCCAAATCTCTCAATTGAAAAGTTCGTTCTTCCATTAAAAAGAGAATTGTGCTTTGTGAGTTATAAAGTCTATTTTGTTTCTTTTTCAAGTTGAATGTTAAAGTTCTGCCTTGTGCCCTTAACTTAATGGATATTCTCAAAACTGGCAGCTTTTCTTTCATGCAGGAAGAAGGAATAATTCTGAATTAAGAGCACCAAAATAGGTTAAAGATAAATTATGTCAGAAGCTGTAGATTGTTAACAAGCAAAGGAAGCACAAGTCATGGGGCGTAATACAATTAAAGGCAACTGGGTAAGATTGCCAGCCATTCCATCTCCTTGACTTCCCCTGTTGATGCCAAAGGTGACCCTTTTCAGTCTGTCTAAAATATGACCGAGTCCTAGGTGTGTTTTTACTCTCTGAGCGAATCACAATTTGTGAGTATGGTAGATGCTGTGGATATCCTCCCTGGATCCCTTTACCAGGCCCATCCACCGTTCTTTGGCTGCTGTGAGTATTGGTTGCTAATGACCCACGACTGGCCCCCCACTCCTCTTCCAGAGAATTGCTGATGCCAGCTGCATCTCCCTAGAGGTTATGATCCGCCAGCTAGAACCAGGCAGTGAGTGATGGATATGGAGCTACAAATGGCAGGCCACCTCACATCAAAGGAGAGGGTCATCATTATTTTTGTGATGTGATCCCATGGAGCAGGTCAAGCCTAGCCTGTATATAGGACCACATCTTTGCTCAGCCCTTCCCTGCTTGTCACACCTCCCCTGAAGAGCTGTCCTTGAGAAGCACCCCTTCAATAACTTCACACACCAGAACTACTGTCTTAGATTTTGATTCTAGGGTGTTCGGACCTACAACAGTGAGTTGCCCATGTGTTTTAACTTATTTCGTGCTGACACATTATACAATACAATAGAACTGTTAACCAGAATTCCACTGGAAAACAATAAACGGTTCTCTCTGAATTGCTGAAGTCTATTAACCCTTTGTAAGCCTTTGTAACAGAAGAAAATTACCTTCAGTTCAGTAGTGTTCTCTGTGTGGGCTTTATCCATCAGCTTACACAGGAGCATGGTCGGCAAAAGGTTGGAAATTTGAACTCAATGACTGATTTCTACTCCCTTCCAATTTTAGGTACTTTTCTAGTATCAATTCTATTTATAGTACTCCTTCTAAAAGCTCAGCTTTTCAAGTTAGAACGATACCCTGCCAAAATAGGAATAATTATTATGGCCTTAGTTTGTGGTAGTCATCTGGGAGACACAACAAAAGATTTTCACTGGAAATCAAACAGTACATCCAAGTCTGCAATAGGGTGTATTTTCAGGGTCCTCTGTAATTAGAAATGTGCTTGTGCAAATGTCTGAAAATCTACTGGTTTTAAAGGAATTGGCCTGTAGCCCATTCCAATCCAGACCAACAAAAAAAAAAGAGCAAAATTTGAAGGTCTCTTTGTATTGCTACCAGCTCGTGGTGTAAAGGTGGGCTGATTCAGCAGCTGGATGAATGGTGATTCTAGCTGACAGGCGCAGTCCTCGAGGAAATGTCAGGTTGACCCTGCTGCTTAGTAAAACAGAGCATAAATAGAGGTGATGAGAAAGGACACAGGGAACAAATATTATTTCTGTTGGGTGGGAAATATACATGATTCCACAGTGGAAGTGTGAATCCTTCACAAACATCAAATCTGTGCTTTGAACAAAATGTATTGTCCAAATATGCTGACTGGGACACTGAATTGGATATTACTGATTCTCAATATAATATTTTGGGCTAAAATATTAGTTCTTTGTTTCCACCATGCTATTGCTTATTTATAATCAGTATCTTTTAATTAAATCTAAAACATTCTTTTTTAAAGCAAGCAGGTGCTTGCTGTTTTCTATTTAGCCATCTGATGCTTATTTTGGTTTAATTTCCAAATGTTCACAAGTGATTTTTGCTGTACTTGGAGGATCTAAAGTTGTTAGCATTTAATCTTTGAATGGGATGCATCCATTTGAAGATCAGTACTAAAAAGTCAGGTAATGCTTTTTAATATTATATAATTTATAGCTGATGTGTAAAAAAATCACAGAATTTTATATTCTAAGACTTTCCCCAGGGATTCTGTTTAAAAAAACCCACTGCTTTTTAAGGAAATATAAACCATTTTCTTGTTGAATTTCCAAAAAAAAAAAAAAAGCTTGGAGCTTGTCACTCATTATCAAGAAAGTAGAGATGATTATTCAAAATCTTTTCCCACTTGCCATATGATTTTCATGACACTCAAAAGGGTTAGATAACATAAGAAGCATCTCTGAAAGTAGGTACTTTATATGCTGTTTGATAAAAGGGAAGCAAACATTGGTGAGTTGAGAGAAACAGGATTAGCCCTTGCTGGTGTAGCTCAGTGCACTGACCTGCAAACCAAAGGGTAGCCAGTTCAAATCTTAGTCAGGACACATGCCTGGGTTGCGGACCAAGCTCCCAGTGGGAGGGTGCATGTGAGGCAACCACATATTAATATTTCTCTCCCTCTCTTTCTCCCTTCCTTCCCCTCTCTCTTAAAATAAATAAATAAATAAATAAATAAATAAATAAAATCTTTAAAAAAAGAGAAAAAGAATTATTTCAGAAATTCAGAAAGAAAATCTGAATTATTCCCTACTATTTTCCCTATGACCTTCATGTATTTTATAGACATCTCTGTCTAAATGAAAAATCTGTTAAATTTTTGAAATCAGGAATGGTGGTACTAACAAAATGTTTGTCTAAAATTGTATTATTAGAAAAGCTGAAAATATAAAAATGGACTTCAAATTTTACATTTTAATGTACTGTTAGAATGTTTTATTTTCTAACTTTTATATTTGTAATATTTATTAAAAAGAAAATCAATGGAATTAGAAATTTAAAAGTCTCTTAAGAACAAAATACTGACTAGCTCATACATCTCTAGTAGCATTTTTCTGGGTCAGAAGTTGGTAAGACAAGAAATTAGTGGTAAGAATACTCGGTAAGAATACTTACAGAGTAACTTTATAATTTCTGACTTGGTTTAATCTATTGATTTAAAATTTAATGATTTTTCTCTTTTTATTTCTTTCTTGCCCATTTATAGAAATGAACTATAATTATTTGAGCTGAAGCTAGAGCTTTCCTATCAGTCTCTTACAGGAATTTAACCAAGCAATTGTTTGAAAGATAAATAATTTTTAGGTCATTAAGCAAATTGATCACCTGTGAATAAGTAAGTATTTTTGTAGATACACATGTGGGTGATGTATGGAAAAACAGACATGGATATAATGGAAGCATTAAAATAGTTAAACCTCAATTATATGTGTCCATAAGAAAGGCAAAGGTAATCCAAGAGACAGATACTTCAGAAATGACCTATATAGTAACATGCATTTTATGATTGTTAGAGCATGTTTTTCCATAATTAAAATGTTTAGGACTAACATCAAAGTTAATTTGTATTCTCTGAGTTTCCACTAACTAATAATATAGTGGGGCCATATAAAAATGCTCAGTGTTGGAGGTCAGACAATATAGAAATAAAACTTTAATTTTATGCAGTTAATTTACTAAGGGAATAAGCCACATCTCAGTAATTGAGAATTATCTCCAAGTAGGAAAAAATATATATAAAAATAGGATAACTACAAAACAAAACAGTACAAAAGTCCTCAAGTCTTACAATGTAAGTCCCCAAGTAACACATAATAGTAATTATTTCATTGGGTGCATATAGTATTTGCTAAATTAAGTCATGTAGATTCCCAAATCATGTAATATGAAATCTACTGTGGCTGTACTGGGAGAGAATGAAATTGTATATTAACAAGTTACATACCTGCCACCTTTCCTCAGTTTTCCTGGGGGGCCATCCCTAAGATATACAGGGTTCCAGGCAAATCTTTTTTTGTAAGATTTATGTCTGTACAAAAAGTTTGATTTAAAAAAGTGTTATAAAATTCATGGGCCTATGTAAGGTATGCTAATTTTCAATAAAGCTTTTGAATAATGGATAAAGTAGAACTATATTCCATTTGTTTATTTTAGAATAATTGCACATAAATATTCTTCTTAATAGCTGGTAGCTAGGTACTATATGTTCTTGTTCTTTATTGTCAAATGCATGGTTCCTGGCTAATTTCATATCTTTCAGCATGTGAGAAAAAGATAGCAATGCTATTATTATTAACAATGCCATGACTCTTTGGATTCTGTTTAAATTGAAACAATATAGATCTTCTTGCCTCTGTAGTTTCTAACACCATTTACTTAATGCTGGTTACATCATTACTCATGAGTCTGTATCATTCATCATGTCATGAACACTGGTTTTCCATGACTGTTTCAAAAGTTGTTACTGTGCTTAGTTGATGATGACCACAAATGCAAGTATTATCTAGTACATGCAGGAAAATATAAATAATAAATTGTTTTCTGATCATGTCAAATTTAGTGTTCAGAATTTTATATCAACATAGAATGATATATCTTCCAACTACCTCTTCTCTTGAACTCTTTAGGCAGTGATGATGGCCTTCTTAGGATGTGGTCTGTTTTCATGTTGGCTTTACCCCCCTTCTACCACTTCCACCAGGAAGATAGGTGAGAACCGTAGGAGGTAAGAAGAGTGGCTCGATTTGTGCAAGGAATGTCCATGCCTTGTCCAGCGTGACTTAAGGTCAGTCTGGCAGAGAACTACACCAACACATGATGTAAGACAAGAGAGGACATGGATCGAAGAATCACTGGACATAGGGAAAACAAAGATCTCTAAAGCTCTTGGAGAAGGGCGAAGTAACCCTGGGAAAATAGCCTAACATGTGATGTGGAACTTGAGGAAGAGGGTCAGCCCTAGGTAAACCTGCATTTACCTTGCTCCCTTGGTGCTATAGACCAGAGGGGACACCCCTGTCCTAAGAACTCTGATACCAGCCCACACATGCAGTTGAAGCCTAGGAATTGGCAGTATACCATTGATATCCCAGAGCCCTAAACTTGTCCTGTGTCCCTCAAAAATGTGAATTTCTACAATTCCGCACATCAGCACCATTCCAGAGGCCCAATTTCATCCAGACTCTTGTCGTTTCATGAGTTTTCCTCCTGAAGCTCTTTGAGACATCTGGTTTACCCCTCGTATGGGGTAGAGGCTTAGACAGTACTCTGAAAGGGAAAAATCACAGACTTCCTCATCTTCACTGCAGGGAGATGTCTTAAAACGCATCTCCAGAGGTTGCCTACTGGGACATGGAGGGGGGCATTTTAGTGGTAACTGAGCAGCAATTTAAGAACACACCTCAAATTTGGAGACTAGGGCCCATAGGGTCTTCAGTTAATTTGACTTCTTGTCTGATGTCACTGCCAGCCCTTGCTGGTCCCAGGCATTGGAAGGAAACTTTGAGACATTTTTTGGGAGGTGCCTTAAGGCATGGGACTCCCTAAGGAGCAAAGTGCAAGGTCCCTGCTTGCCTGGGTTTCAGGGTAGTATGGGATTTCCTCATAGCTTCTGTTGCAATTTGTCTCAGTAGCAATTGCCTCATTCAAGTTTGGGATATATTCTTAAATTGCTGCTAAGTTACTACCAAAGTGCCCTCTGCCATGTCCCAGGAGGCCACATTTAGAGGTTTTTTTTACAAGACATCACCCTGTCATGAAGATGAAGACTTCTAAGATTTTAAGAGCAAATCACACATGATTCAAGTATAAATTCATAACTTTCTAAACATTCATATTATGTTTAATAGCTCATTTTCATTTCAGAATAGGGGACCAACCTCTGAAGAGAAACCTTCAGCTTGTGGACTCCTCCCACAGAGAAAACTTTGCTCATGGAAATTGGGGCTATTATGGCTTCTGTGTTTTCCTTTAAACTGATGAAAGGAGAGCAACTTGTCACTTCAGTAGAAAAAAACATTGAATATATGAGTTTTGTGGGAGCTTCAGAAGTTGCAAGTTATGACTAGTAATGTAAATCTATTTTTTAACATCTAGTCCCATTCAAAGAACAATGAAAGTTACTGAAAGTCTCTTTGTCTTTTTGTACTTAGAAGAAACAGATATGAAAAATAGGTATTCTAAAGCCATAGATCAAACAGTATAGTTTAAAAACTTTAGAATGACAATAATTAGAAAGAAATGCATTTAAAGAAATGTGGAAATCCTTTGTGGAAAAAGAAATAAAAATACCTTTTATTTCTTTGATTTTGCTATGGAGAAAAGATGTGGCAATGGTCAGAGGGTAAAACTTTATTCCTGTTCTGAAGTATAAATAAATTTTCAACTTCATTTTAACTTTAATTGATTTTTTTGGCTTTCTATTTTCTTCCTCTTCCTCCTCCCCTTTCCCCCTTTTCACCTTCTTATCTTTCTTCTTCTTTTTTGGTACCCTTCCTTCACACATGAGCAATTTATATTGAAATCCTTTTGTGTCTCAGTAGATCACTTTCTCCAGATGTTATTTAAATTTACTTTGGAGAAAAATTAGTTGACCTTCTTCCAAAACAGGGAGTCCTGCAGAACCCATTTGCTCTTAGAAAAGTGAATGTTTCCGCTAGAATGCTGGGTCTGATACAAACTCTCCCCCCAATTTAAAGTCCTTGGTATAATAAATAATCTGTTTTGGCCTTAGGGATAATTCATTGATGATCTCTTCGCTTATTCTTATGTAACTATTAAAGAAGTAAAGAGCTACCCCTATGTAGCTGTGATAAGGAATAACATAGACTCACATTTGCTACTAAGGAAGGAGCACCAAAAAGAGTCAATGAGAAAAGCTAGGTGCAATAAGATCCTATTATTTAAATATAAAGAGGAAATATAGAGATGTATGTGTATCTTTTAATATTTTTTTCCTGGAAGGATATGTAAGAAAACTCTTGACCATGGCTACTACTGGGGTGTGGTGTTAGAAGAAGTAAGAAAGGGCTGCCTTCAATTTTTATTTTAATATCCTTTTGCATCATTTGAATTTCCTTACCATATGGCACTATGTGGTAGGCAAAATTCTAAGATGGACCCAAGATTTCCCATATTGCTGGAGTACATGCTCTGATTAACACCCAGTTCTGTGAATATGATGGATTTTACTGTTGTGATTTTATTATGTTATATAACGTAACATTAAGAAAGATTATCCAGGCATTCCTGACCTAATCACAGAAGACTTTTAAAGGCAGAGTTTTCTTTGGCAGCTTGAAGAAGGAAGAGAGGGGAGGGGAGGAGGAGGAAGAAGAGGAAGGCAAGTCATTGTTATTGAGTTGTTGGAGATTCAAAGCCCAATCAGTGCATATGCCATTGCTGGCTGGAAGATGGAGGGGACAACCTGGTAAGAAATGTGAGCAGCATCTGGGAGCTGAGAGAAGTCGCCGATTGATGGCCAACAAGGAAATGGGGACTTTTGCCCTACAATTGCAGGGAACTGAATTCTGCTAAGGAGAATGAGCCTCCAGACAAAAACAGCCCAGCCGATACCTTGGCTTCAGCCTCATGATAGATACACTGAGCAGAGAACCCAGCCACACACTCTGGATTTCTGCCCTCCAGAACAGTGAGCTAATAAGTGGGTGCTGCTTAATGCTCCTACGTTTGTGGTAATTTGTTACACAGTTGTAGAAAACTACTATTAGTTTTCTGTATTATATTTAAGAAAATAAACACTTATAGTAGAAAGTATCTAAGCATTAAGATTACAGGCCATTTTTCCCTTATTTAAGTATTTTTTACTAAATTAAGAACCTTAAAAAATGTTTTTTAAAAAATCCTAACTCCTACTGTAAGGATAAGTGCTCTTTTGAAGTTGCAATATAAAGTTGCTGTACCTAAAGAAATTCAGGTTTGCTCATTGGCTTCCATTGTATATTTCTGTTTTCTCATCCCTGTCCCATTCTGGAAAAGGTATTATGTAACATTATAAGTTAGAAATGTGTTTTCAGGAGGAAAAAAATTCCTTAAAATTAAACCAACAAAACAAAAGCCCCAGACAAAACCAACTTGCAAACTTTTGTTAAAAGGGAAACTAAACAAGCAGCTGATTGCAGGGAATGCTGGGACTGCAGGAGCAAGTCTGTTCGCCTGGTTTCTGTCTACCTAGTGAACCCAAGGCCTCTCACAGGTCTTGACATATAGTACGTGCTCCCTAGTTCCTTGTTAATTAAAACAAATGAATGCACTTGTTGTCTGTGTTGCATGTTAAAAACTATAGGTTTTCTTCCACTCAGACTCTCCCTTCTACCATTTTGTTTTGTACTTTAGAGCAGAGAAATTTCTATTCCTGTGTGCTCTAGAAGTCCACACACCTACAGCTTCTGCAGTTTAGCTTCCCTCCATCTCTGTCCCGGACATTTATGATGTTGTCACTCAGCCCAGCTAGAGTGCCTCCATTAACTATCTTGAGTGACTATTTCTCAAATAACAATTTTCCTAAGGCTGAAGCTTTATTTTTCTTTCAAATTACTTATTCCCTTTTGGTTTGTCACTATGAGTTCAAAATCTTTATGTAGGGGATTCTTAGCATTTTCTCCTTCCTCAGTAGATGGTTCCTCATGGCAGACACTCTTCTCTTAGTCTTCTGCCCCAGCCGCAGAGCCAGCACAGGCTCTGGCTCTGTGCACATCTAAATGCCCAATGAGTGTAATAGATGTTGACAAAACAAAAGGAATACCTTTAGTGGGGACACTTTTCTTGTAGACAAAAACTGGCTATGGTTATTGGATAATTCACCCCTACCTGCTTTTATTTAATCTCTAAAAAGTCTAGTTACAAGGTAGTTGGGAAAGATATTTTGGGTGTTTGACAACAAAAAAGTGATGGTAGAAAGAAAAAAAGAGAGACAACTAAAGATTATTATGAAATTATACCCAGTGTACATCAGTCCTGCGTTCTCTGGTTGATTTAAAGGGCAATCCTATAAACTAAGATACTGCTTTTCTCCATCCTTTCTGGAAGGAGGGCTTCCTTTTATTATGTAGGGATTTTAAAGTATTGATTTAAAGTCCCTAGGAAATTTGATTTTTCAAATAAGGGCACACTCACAATGTCTTTTCCTGCATGTCATTGAGATTCTGGGGACAATTAACAGTGGACTTTGGAGAACACAGCTAACCTCTGTGTGTCTGTGGAGCTTTAAGTGGTGGCAAACATGTTTCTCCTCAACAAAGGACATCTTGCCTCTTGTACTAAATCTGTAACAGTTTTCCCCCCAGACTCTGAGTTCTGAAGGCTCAATTTAGCATCCCCCAAAATTGAACTGTGTTTTTTCCCTTTAGTACCTCATTATGAACAATAAAGAGTTGAAGAATGGAGTGTTGGCTGGCAATTTTGCTGTGATATATGGCAGAGCACAATTCAGACTTGCTTTTTTGTCATCTGTAGGACCTCTAGGTTATTGACAGGAGTAGATATTTTTCAGCTGGAATGTAGAAACAGAATAGTTACATCCGGTGCTCAATTCATCAAAAATACCAATCTCTTTGACATCCAAACATTCTGCAGGTAACCCACAGGTAGTTAACAATGCTAATAACAGCAAGTGGTGCTTTCCCACTACAGAACCTTAGCCACCTTTCAGTGTGATCTGCGACTGTTCGCTCAGGGCATTAACTATGCAGCATTAACACCGGTTTTTCCACAAATTCAGTAAGAGGCAAGAGAAAATTTCTCGTATGTTCTGGCAACAGTCCTTTTCCATTTTATATTCCTAAGAAGGCTGCTGTGCTTTTTCTCAAGGCAAATCCAATCCTGTTACTAGCTTCAAGTCTCGTATCTGTGCCTCAGGGTGGAGAAGGAGAACCGAGAGCCTTCACATTTACAGCCCAGGAGTCAGAAACTGGTCTGTGTCAGGGCTGCAGCCCGAGAGCAGACAGTTACAACTGGTTTGCATGATACTTAAAGTGATTTGAGCTAGTTGCCAAAAATTAAAGGCGAGGAGGATTTCATGTAAAAAGAAATCTCAATTTTGGCCCTTCTTAAAAGAAGTTGAAGTTTTGGCCACTCTGGGCCTGATTTCCGACATGGCAACTGGAATTGGGTAACGGCTGGCAGGTTACCCCAATTCAGGAGAGCTCCTAAAATGTATCACCTATTTCTGGAAATTAAAAAAGGTACTACCTCTAGGTGGAGAAATTAGAAGCTTGAACCATCAGAGAGGACGTGGTCCACATGCAATAGCTCTGGCAAAATTGCTGCCACTTCCTCGAAATATTTTCCTTATTGTGAGCCCCTGTAGGCACTTGAGTTATGACCACTGCCAAAGCTTTGGAAAAGTCTGCCTGTAGCGTACGTCTTGATGAAAGAGGCTGGCCTAGAGGGTTTTCTTCGGTTGCTTGACCACAGAAATGGAGACTCCAGCACTTGGTTGTCTTAGCTCTTGTTTCCCTTGAGAAGATAGTTGGACAATTTTGTAGGAATTATAATCAGAGGCTAGGTCTCCCTATCCTCAAGGTTCACCTTACTTGCTGAACCTCAATACTCTCTTTGCCCTCCCCCACCCCCATGCTGAGTTGCCATTTGTTCATTTTTTCAGCCTATGAGAGGATGTGTCTAGGAAGGATATAGTGATTTTTCTGGCATGATGCAGGGATATGACTCCTTTAACTTAGAGAATTTGAGGCAGGCTTCTTGTGCCATCTTTGAATTAGGCGATCCCAGCATCTATCTCTGTTGACAACTTGACCTTATTAAACCATGCCTCAAAGTGAAACCTGCAGTTACTGACAGTGGACGATGCCAAGGAGCTTTGGAGTCCCTCTGTGGCCTCAGCAAACCTGAATAAAAATAGTCTCTCTGTGACTACCCAAGAACCATGAGCTGCATTTTCTTAGCATTGTTATGGCAATCATCAAAATCATTTGTATAGTGTAGCTATATGTGATACTTGCTGTACAAGGGGCAATCAAATGAAATTAATACTATACCATCTAGGAGCTTATACAGTGATCCATCATTAAACACAATTGGGTGATATGATTAGGAGTCTGTTCTGGCAAGAGCATGGATTTCAGATGGGCTGAACATTGACTCTGATCCTCAGTAGTTAGGCAAGTCTTTTAACTCTGTGACCTTCAAAGGAAAATAGTTAAATTATAAAATGATGTGTGAGAACTTAGAATGGTTAAGAACTTTGGAGTTTCTTCCCTCTTCCATCTTATTAGTTGGAGTAAATTAACTTCAAAGGTGAAAACAGCACCTTCTTAATAGGATTTGTTCTATTAAATCAGACAGTGCTTGCGTCTAGCCTGTGGTAGGTACACAGTACCTGACAATTGGAGATCCCTGCCTGGTAAAACATAAGCTATCCAATATGTTGGTTTCCTCTCCCCATGCTTGTGTCTCACTGCTTTGGGCACGAAGAATTTTAGCAAATGGGAGGGACAAGTTGTTGCATTGCTCAATAAATATTTATTGGCTTGATTTTACAGTGGAAAGTCTAAATGTATGGATATCAAGCTGTTTTGTCAAAGGTGTGGCTTCATCATTGGGAAGTTTGACTGGAGAGTTAAAAATAATTTAAGTATTTCAAATGCTTCAGGACAATGCACTGGTTGAAACAAAAATAAGAAGAATGTGTCTTTAATAAGGGAATTACTGCTTGTTGCCTTTAGGAATGAGTTCCTGGCTACGGAAGTCTTTATTATCTCAAGACCCAGATCAAGCAGAACACAAAGGTCACAATGCCAATTTTATCTGAAACTTGCTTTGCTGAGTTTGAGCCTTGGTATTTAGGAAAAGGCTGGTGGTTGCTATGGAACTGTTCATAATGATTGCTGCCTATACCTCAATTCCTCATACTCTCCATCTCCAATATAAAATCACTTAGACTTGGGCTGTAGGGCAGTAAACAAACTTTCGAGCAAGAATTAACTGAGCTTAGGCATTAGTGTCTTAATGTAGGAAATGACTTTCAATATAACCTTTCCAAACACCAGCAGCAGCTTGGCTATGTCAAAGGAGCTTCTAGTTTCCTGATAGTGGACTGAAATGCATGAAATTCAGACCTTGATCTTTTGGTTGAGCAGTGCCAAAAGCGAAAACATTTTGGGCTTTCATCATACAATAAATGTGAAAAACCTTTACTTTGTGCAAAACTGGCCTCAGTGTGGGTGTTTTATTTTCACATATATAAAAAAATTCAGCTATATACTAGATTCCTAAGTGGAAAGAGGAAACTATTCCTGTTGAAATATTTATGTCTATATATTTTAAAAATAAAATCTTGTAGAAAAGTGACATCTTTACTATATTTCTGTGAGATTTGTGATCCATGTAATAGAAGCTTCGTACTCCTGAATTATATTTCTAAGATATGGATCTCAGTACTTATTAATGTATAACCAATCTTTGGGGGAAAACTAATCCAGTCCTTGAGCTCCAGGCACATAAAATTAGAAATGGGTTATTGGATGGGTGGGGAGAAGACATATCTAATTTGGGGACTTTGCAGCCTCACCAGAATGCAAATAATTCAACAATAACACAGAATAAATGGCTTCCATTTGCACGGCTGCTCCTCTTTGTAATCCCAAAGGTATGTGTTTTCCAACAATTACCTGGCCTAATTTCTCTGTTTATTGCTTAGGATTTTAATGCTTCAAATGTGGAACATAGAATAAATACATGTCAGTAACATATAAAAAGATGCCTGACTGTAGTTTTTCACTACACAACATAAGCATTTTTTGAAAAGGCAATGTAAACATTACATTAGCTCTGGATCCTCCAACTCCTTTGCAGCAGGAAGTGATAACAACGTTGTAAAGGTTAAACAGGCATGCTTAGGGCCATGAGTGAAATTCAGTCATCTACCAAAGGTATGACAATGCAGAAGACAAAGGTTTATCTGTGTGGATCAACTGAATGTACAGTTCGATATATTCATGTTTGCCGGGCTACCTGAGGTATTACAAGATCTGGTACCAACCCATACAAATGCAGAAGGAAACATCAAGTTCATCAAGCAACTGCAATAAATTCAGATACTTTCGAGAGCTGGCAAGGTGATGTCAAGAAAGTTAAACTTGAAGAATGAGACTTAGATTTCTAAATGAGATCGGGGAAAAGAGAAAGCAGAGTTAATAGGGGAAATCAAGACTGAAAGAATCAACATTACAGCTGCACTTGGAGGAGAGTTTACAAATCAATTCTTTCTGCTTCTTCTAAAATTGTTCTGCCAAACAACTGACACTGTTATATGCTTTTTATTTTTGGTTTATTTAGTCTTTTTTAACACAGCCATTGTTAGTTCAACAATCTAATATTCGTGATACATTATTGCAAAATAAGGACATAGCTGTATAGGTTAAGCCATTAATACATTTGTTAAACACCTCTTTTATAAGACAGAGCAGCTTGCTAATACTGACTTGGATTAGCTATATTAATAAGGTTACTTATAGTGAGTGGTAAAAACTAAAGGTAGGGATTTGCTCTCTGCTACCTGTCTTTAAACGATAGTTTAATAATTTTTCAAAACATTTGAACTCTGTAATAAAAAATAGAGCAATATTTTAGTATAATGTTATGTGGTAGTAAAAATTACCCTCTCTAAATATATGTGCATGTATACATAAATACTAGCATGTTTTAAGAAACATTAAAACTATGTGAAGTTAACATATAAATAAAATATGACCTGGAGTGAAAATACCATTATGTATATAAAAAAAGGAAAAACAGAAGGCTTCCCTTTCCAAACCTTTGATTTTAATATCTTTTGAACTAACATTTGGAGTGTAAAAGTTATTTCAAATTTGAAAAATATTATATTAATGAATGGTATGATCCAACTTCCTAGAAAAGGCAGTAAGTGTTGATTAATTTTAAAGGTTTATGTTCATTCCAATGTTAAAGAGACTACATTCTTTTGAGCTTCCTTAGATAAATATTTGTAATGTCTTTTATTTTTTAAGGAAAAAATGAGGCTTTAACAAATTAAAATGTTTTTTATATTATTTGAAAATGTTAGAAAATAAAAATATTGTGAAAATATAACATTATTCCAGGACATATTAACTTCTTTAGTATCTTTATAAAGAGTGAAATGCTAATATTGTAAATATTCTACATTTATGCATATATGTTTTTCTCTGTCTTCATTTTCTATGGCATTCTTCATTTCTGGTTTCTCTCATTTTCCCACATCTCTTTCTTAATTCCTTCTTCTATTAGTCCCTACTTTCTACATATCTTATTTCATTAGCTAAAAGTTATATCTTTCAATTTTTACTTCATTTTCAATAAAACATTGGTTTCTATTAGGTAGATGGTCAACTGAACTTTCTCTTCTCCATTTAAAAAAATGTTTTCTTTTTAAAATTGGCAGTAGGTACACCATTAGCTTAAATACGCATGTATATTGTATATCACACACTTGAAAAATAACAACTAGGTTCACAGGGTTCTGTGGAAATTCAATACATTATTGGTACACCATTAAGCAAGCTTATGGAATGACAAAAATATATCATATTTATTTTTTGACTAGTATCTTAAGTAGCTTCTGGTTTTTCTGACTAAGCCAAACTGATCAGTGTTTTTCAACTGCTCCATTGCTTCTTCCGGAAAGTCTTGGAAAAAGTCTACAGAAACAGAACTTAAGAGCAAATTAGAAGTGGAGCCCTTGACACGTTGCCTTGTAGCAAACCTTGGGCACATGCACGCTGCTGCTGCTAGGTCATAAATGACCACTGCCTGGACAATAACACAGTAGGGATGGGTGGTGCTGGAGATGTGCAGGAGTTTGCTCTAGGCTCTGGTCTGCCACCTAACCGCAGGCACAGGCTCAGCACAGCAGGCTGTGCCTTTTAGGCTGTCTGGTCCACCTGGAGCACAGGTGGCTGCACTGGATCCTCATCTGACTGCTCTGCCTCTTTGGAGGTTACCGCGTAGCCTCCCACATAGCGCACCTGCTGTGCCTGTTCCAGGGCCACTGGCTCTTCCTCATCTTCCACAATAGTCAAGTCCACGTTGCTGTCCATGCCAGAGTTACTCCCTCTCGAGGCTGCCCTTCCAGCATCCCCCTCAGCCCCCTTCCCTTCCACCAGGACATTGGTGAGGGATGTTTGGGAAAGATCTTCTGTGAATGAGCTCTCCTCGTGGTCATTCAGCATCTGATCATTGCTAGGCATGTCTTCGGACTTGATTTCATTTTCTGCAACACTTTCCCCCTCTCGGACTTTCTTTCGACCGAAAGTGAGAGGAGAGACCTTGAAGGGGGAGCTTTTCCCTGAGGATATTTTCTGGTGATTGGAAATGAGAGATTTCTTAATTTTCTCTCTCCTCTCTACAGATACAATCTTTGTCCCCAACTGGTTCATCTTTTTCTCGATGTTCTGGCGAGAGAAGGCTTTCTTGAGGCTGTCCACCTTGCGGAGGCCGGATCTTTTTATTTTCTCTGCTCTACTTTCTTCAGTATTTTCCTCTGCACTGTCTTCCAGGGCCTCCCCATCGTGGGGCAATTCATCATCCGACGAGAGGTCCACAGTGTGCAAGGTTTCCTCCAGAGACTTGTTTTCATCAGCAAGTTCCTCCTTCCCCTCCGCGGGGCTGGAAACGGGCTCTTTCACAAACACACTGGCCGGGATCTCGTTTTCTTCCTGAAGAGATGGACAAGGGAGATTTCATGTTAATAACGCACTTCACAAATTCCTGAACTGCTGTAATTATTGTATGTGTTTTGGGCTTGATAGAAACCAAATATTCTGTGGCTTCACTTTTTGAGAACGTGAAGAGTTAATTCTAAGTTGGTCACAACTTTCCCCCCAGGGCTAGATAAGGCCAAGGGCTCCCTATGGAGAAGTTTATGAGGGTTTCTGGCAAGGGCTCTATCAGTGACAGGCAGAGGGGGAAGTGGGCTGTGGCTTGGATCCACCAGGAAGCTGCCTAGATAAAGGAGCTAAAGTAAGTTACTGTGAACCTTCTCTCCTACCCAGCTCTGTTCCAGCCAATATCCCAGTGAAAAAGAGCCTGGAGGTCAAGTTGGAAGATAAAAGATGGAGGCAGGGGAGAAAACCAGGAAGTCCTCAAGTGTCAGATATTATGTAACCCTTGATCAGCTTTCCTCTCCAACCAGAAGTCAGAAGTAAAGACATGGTCAGCCTTGGTATCTGTTCAAAAGTGCACACTAATATTTCTGATGACATAATTTTAGAGTAAGAGAAGCAAGGGCCAGCCTTACTGGGGACCCACTCACAAAGCCTTGTGGTTTAGTATATCCTTTGCGGGCATTAATAAGGGGAGGTGGCATATTATAGCCATTTTTAGAGTAGCAAAGGAGAATTATGAGACCAAGTGCAGTGTATTAAGCCACTTGTTAAATAGGGCTTCCTGGGGCAAGACTAATTCAGCCCGTACCTACACTTAAGAGTGAGGAGAGAAAGCCAATAATCTTCCCCCCTCACTATTCCAGCACATCTCTTTCTCCAGCTTCTAGGCACACAGGCAAAGATCTGCCCCTTGCTATGTCTCAGAGTGCGAGGGAAATGGTTCTCCAGTGTTGCTAGTGGGGAGATTTGAATTTAGGCAGACTTGGATCACGCAGCACAAAAATCCCTTTGATTTTTATATTTTTCTTTGAATGTGGGAAAGTGAGAGCCAGCCAGCAAGATACTTTCACATTGTCATCGAAAGAAATGGCACCATAGAAAGAACCTGCGACAGGAAGCCTGAGTCCCAGTCCTTGCTGCACTGCTAAATGGCGTGTGACTTTCAGCAAATAACTTAATCTCCTTGGGTCTGTTTCCTCCAGACATGAACAAGAGGATATGATCTAGATTAGCAGCTTTCAAACTGCACTTCCAAGGACACTAGAAGTTCTGCAGGAAGGCCAAGGCGGGCCAGGCTCCACAGCCTGTACCACCCTGGCTTCAACCAAAGCTGTGATGTTACCTGATTATACTGTGGACTGCCCAGTAAACTTTCAGTTTGAAAAATAACTAGATTTAGTGAATTTAAAAGTCCATCTGGGATCTAAATTTCATGCAAAGTTCATGTTAACAGTAAGAACTTGCCTTCTCATTTTGCAATTTTGATTGATGGAAAAATTGGGCTTATAATGGAAAACATGCTCTGAGAGTGAGTCTGCATATTTTTTTAACTTCTTGCTACAAAGACTAAATGAACAAAGTTTTGATATAGAGAAACTTAAAACTCTCTCTCCTAGTTACCACGGAATGATATGATACTCTCAGAAAAGATAGACCTGTGTCTCCCCCTTACATGAACATATGCACTCATACCAGAGCCCTTCCACAAACTGGTTAGAAACAAAGGATCAAGTCTTGGGTAGAGGTAAAAAGCAGAACACCTGGTTAGCTAGAGTTCTTGGGAGACCGAAGAAATCACAGATTACATTTTCCAAAAGCTCTCTCCACACCTTCCCATTGTGAATGTCAAAAATTATCAGGAACACTGTATACAAGACAGAGTTAAAAATTAAAAGGGGAATGGGATTCCCACAAGTCATTGATGACATGGACTTTTACAGAGAGCAACTTTCCCATGTTTCAAATCTCAACTCATCTCTGTTTCATTGGCATGTACTCCCCATGAAGGTGGAATTTTTGTTTCTTGTTCACTGTTATGCCCCAGTGACTAGAATAGTTCCTGGTAGCTCCATTGCTATTTGTGGAATGAATGTGTTGGGTAAGGTGGCTTTCTAAGACAGCCCTGAGGGTAGTTGGAGTGGAGACTGACCCCCACTGGTTAGGTTTAAAGACTGCAAAAGAGTGGGCCTGGCTCTGTGTCTAGAAGGAAGTTTGCTGACTGTTGCTGTTACCTAGGAAATGAGGAGAAACTAAGGTATCAGCAGTGCAATGATTTCCATTTTAAGGAAGGATTTTATTCTCAGAGGATGAGAGTGACCATAAGAAGGGCAGGCTGCAGAAATAGCTAGGGCTTTGATAATCCAGAAGCAAAATTACTTCTCAGGTTTGACAAGAGGGTTGGGATGGTTTGACAGAAGTTGCTTACAGGAAAGAAAGAAACCAAGAGCTCAGTGAAATGTTATTAAAAGCCCTCAATGGCCCTGGCTGTTGTGGCTTAGTGGATTGAGTGCCAGCCTGCAAACCAAAGGGTTGCTGGTTTGATTCCCAGTTGCACATGCCTGGGTTGCAGGCCAGGTTCCCACTGGGGGCCATGTGAGAGGCAACTCCATACTGATGTTTCTCTCTATCCCTTCCCCTCTCTAAAAATAAATAAATAAAATCTTTACAAAAAAAACCCCCCCTCAATGAAGAAGGCAGAAATTCAGGTGGAAAACTGTAAAAATATTAGTCTTGGTTACAAGAGAAGATGTATATTTGCATAGTATAATCTCTCTGGGTAATCAAAGCATTATTCTGATAACTTTCCTTTCTTCAACCTCAACAAAAAGTAAACATATTCACTGTACTTCTAAAGTAATTAAACTAATAATTTTACGTTTTTTTCTTAAATGTAAATTTTATTACTAAAAAAGCATAGTCGTTGTTGAGTCTCAGATTCTTATCTCTCTTATTATGTGTCCTTTGAGGACAGTCTGAGGAAAGTTCAGGATCGTGTGATTCAGTAGTGATCTGTGGTAGACACACACTGCGTATATGAGGGCAGTTAAGGGATTGTGGGAAACCCAATTGAACTCTTTCGTATAATGCCAGGGAAATTTATACAAGTGCTCTTTGATGCCAACTATGAAAATAAACCCAGCAGGAACAGACATAATCCAGAACGATTTGGATGTGTCTTTATGCAACTGGAAACAAGTGAGATATGTCTTCTTGGCTAACTGCTATGCATCTGCTGTCATTTTAATTACTCAAGCAGTATTGTGTGTTCTGTCTACTGGATGGTGTTTATTTTGTGCCTCCCATAGCATCCACTCTGAAGGTGAGCCCTTTCCACTTAACACAGGAATTTGTAATGTCCAAGCTCATACAGGCCTTATCTCTCCATAATGTTTGTTTAGAAGCAGAAAAATACCGACAATCTTCAAAATCTCTTTAGGAAAATGTATGCATGGTATTCAACTGTGAAGTAACTGTTATGATGTTGGAAATTCAACTTGAACTTCAACTAGATCCTCTGTAATTGCACAGTCCCCCAGGTGCCCAGTCTTACCTGCACACACATTTTGCTCAAGACACAGACACCTCAAAGATGCACTTGATATTTCACCTACCTACAGGTGAGGTTACACTTCTGCCTCCTGTCATAATGTTTCTGATCTGCTCTCTCTGAAGATTCCAAGATTGTTGCCTTTTTCAGGAGGGAGGGTAAAATACACATCTTCAATTCTGTCACTGCTTACTTATGCTGCTCATATATGCACTAGGGGTTGTGACTCCTTAGCATGGCTTTAAGAATCCCTTGTGCGTTGCCTTGCTTTCTTGGGTAGTTTTACCCAGTAGAAGCCCCCAGCAGCAGCTGACTATTTGCCCTACAGATTTATTTTCAAAAAGATACCCAGGCACCACTGATGCAGCTGCTTCTGGTTCTGACCTTTCATAAGGACCCTTAGGAATTTTTCAAAGGAAGGGAGAATTAAACAGAACTCTTCAAATATATATGAATAACACACTTGTAAGAGAAAAGGAATAGAAAGAACTCTTGAGAAGTGGTATTTTCCCTGTACTTTGGCTGGTTCGCTGTTTATATTAATGCTAATGAACTAATAATTCCAGATGTATCATACATATAGATATAAACACAGAGAAACTTGCCACCATGCTGGACACTTTTTGGGTTGGAGCTCCTAGAAGCAAATATTTACACATATATACAGATACGTGCTTTTTAGAAAAGAAGGACACTCTATGGCTAGCCCACAGTAACTCTTTTAAGGCTTGAATAAGGAGAGACAAGCCAGCAGTTTGCTCTCCTGTCACTAACTTATCATTCCTGTTGTTAGAAGAAAATAGCAAAGCCTGTCATATTCCCACTGGGATGTGGTGGCCTCTTGGAGGGGAATGAGGACCATAAATTTGTGTTCATGAAATGTTTTATCCAATAATCTCTAAATACTAGTTATTAAAATGGAACTATGCCCACCTGACATTCTGATTTATGGGTCTCTTTTACACATTGATGGCTTTCTCCGATTTGTGTTTCTGAGGTATAGATTGCCAAGTGGATAAAGCCATTGATTAGAACTGCACCCCTAAGGCAGCTGTCGGTGGAATCAGCAAGTCATAAGAATAAAATGCATTAGTTATAATCCCTGAGCAGTCTTTCACATTCTGGAGGATTTAAAAGTTTCATTATTTTTCAGTGTTATCAAGGGTTCAATTCTTTTTTAAGATCACACTGGTTAGGTGTTCTTTGTAACACACCAAAAAAAAAAAAAAAACACCCCACAGAACAAAATCACACTGAATTATTTAAAAGCTGAGGTAGAAAAGCGAGTAAACATGAACTTTGCCCTAGTGGGATTATAGTTTTTGTTTTTATTCATTTCGCAATTCAACTCCATAATTTCTATTGTTAATAAAATGAAACCTTGCTAGTCACTTTGTTTCTCAGGGTCTCTTCTTCTTTGATATAAAATGAGGTTAAACTAAATGATTATGAAAGTGCTTTCCAGCTCTAAATATTCGATTCTGTGATATTAACCTAAATACCATGAAAACTAGTAAACAAATTACAGAAGCAATCCCATAGTATACTAATGCCAAACATGTTTTGTTTTATGCAAGAATCAAAACTATGAATCCTGAGCTGCATTTGAGAACATTTTTCATTCAATTCAAACAAATAATAGATTACAAAACAGAAGGGGTAACATTTGCTTAGAAAGGCTGCAGCTGAGAATTTAGTTTTTTAATATATGAAAGGGAAGTAATGATTCTTTTGAAGAAACACCAACAATAATCAGTTATTCACTTAAAGTGCCCGAGGGAACACTGACATTCAATAAGTGTAAATAATAACAACAAGGACTAGTATTTTGTTTATCTCATAAGCTAAAGGGCACTGCATACACAGCATATTGAAACCAATAACCCATTATGGGAACATTAATCAATGTGATATAAACATTGTGAACTGTCATATAAAGGTGTTTTTTTTTTAATTATCTATGTCCTCATTTCTTCTAAGTCTGAATTAATTTAGCAGTTTTCAGAGCAGTGGCATTGGACAAAGTACAGTCTTTAAAAAAATCAATTTTAAAAAATAGTCTGAAGGTGTTACCCTTTTAGCACCTTTCTAAAATTCTGATCTCATAGAAGGAACCCAAAAGATGAATATTTGAACAGATTTAAAGGCTTGATTCTCCACGAATGTATCCACAGCAAATATCTAACCTCTACTCTTTTCACCCAATTTCACAATTTTATGTGGATGAAAGTGTAAGCTGTCCATGAGTACTCTCGTTTTCTTTTCTGGATTTGAAATCATTCTCAAGCTGCTTTTTCAAATAATCATTACTAGAACCTTAAGAGGATATAAGTGGGCGTCACACCCTCAGGCAGGGTCAGTTACCTATGAAATTCTAGTCTCTTCAATCAACAGAGAAAATTTCCTCTTAACTGTAAATTCACGGACTTTCCATACAAATTCTAGTTTTAGTAAAAAGATAGCCATACTGATGGGCAAAGAATTAGCCTTATTACTCTTTAGCATTTGCTTTTGGATCAGCAACCCCTCTGAATCTTATTTCACTTATACTGAGTTCCTGTCACAGTATTTTGAATTTGAACGTTGATCTTAAGTTAGTATAAAAAATGTAGAAAGGAAAGCTGCTAAGTTTAACAAGGATTTGACAATTTAGTTTATTGCTTAAAGGGAAATGAATTTTTCCCAGTTTTAGATACTGCTGGTTATAATTTGAAGTAATTGCTAAGGCATGAGAGGCTTAACAGCTACAACAATGTAAATTTGGCAGATTTAAATAAATAAATGACACTATGTAAACAGGATGAATTAAGAACAAAGTTTGGAATTTAGAAAATGCAAATATGTAAGTATCTAGATTCAACCAATCAACCAACCATCCAGCACCTGTAGATCTGGGAAGGTATAACTGGACCTAAGAAAGTAGAAAGGTAGTCTTCTAAACACTACAGTACTAAATACGTTCCAGTCGGTGACAGATTTTCTTTCCTCACTCCTTTTATTTTCACTGTAATTTTTTTGTCCTAGACCAGAAAACCAATGGATTTAGGATGGGAAAGACTAGCATAATGTTCAAGGGGACTGAAAGTGACAAAAATAACTTAAAGATGTACAGTGGTACCTGGTACATTATCTGCCCTCCTCATCCTCTGAAGGTCCAGGAAACACCAACCCTCTGCTGCGCTGGAGGGACTGTGCCGCCACCAAAAGGGTCTATTTCGGGAAGGCTCTTCGGGTGATGTCCTTTGCTTTCATGGATTGGTGGTGACATAATTCTGATATTGACATGGTAGGTGTCATACAATGTACAGTAGGGAGTAGGAGTGTGTGAGTGTAAGTTTTAATAAGCCCTAAATGAAAAATCATAAGCATAGCTGCTTCAAGATCCTGGGTAAGGTGGGGTGAGTTTTTACTCAAGAGGCATATATCTAACTAAGCAAAAGTGTAGCAGCCTCCTCTTCCTGCAAGTGCATTTCAAATCTACCCAGGAAGAGCTTCTTTCTATTCCTTGAGTTCTTATACCATGCCCATCACTAACCGTTTTAAATATGTTATTTCATTTACTGTATTTTGCCATCTATAATGAGCACTTTTTTGCTTAAATTTTTGAGGGAAATATCAGGATGCATGTTACACATGGGTATAATGATTACATACCATGGGTAGAATAACGGGTATAATAATCCTGTGCACAATGTGCACAAAACGTGGGTGCATGTTATACACAGCAAAATGCGGTATTCCTCACTCTAGGAGAGAACTATGAGGGAGGAAGCATTAATGTTTAAGAACACACACTTTGGAATCGATTAAATGTGAGTTGAAACCACAGCTTCATTGCTTGCTTACTAAATAACTTTAGAGAAGATATAAACATCTCAACATCCTCATCTGTAAATTGGAGGAAAGTAAAATAATGCACAGCAAAAAATACTTAGTAGAGTAAGCAGGGCTTATTAAAAGCTTTAAAGTTTTTTTTTTTTTTTGCTCTTTTTAATATCCTCAGTGCACATATGAGGAAACAGAAGCTTGGAGAGGCTATAAAATGTGCTCACGGCTGGCAAGTGGTGAAACTAGGGTTTGAACCAGTGTCTGATGACAAAGTGTATCTTCTCAACATCTATACTAAACCACTCTCTATCACAAGTTATTATTTTACCCACTGGCATAATTACTACCCTGGAAACCCTCGCTTTAAGAAAGATCAAGAGAAAGAGCAACTGTTCCACTGAGGAACTGCACTTGCATTTGTTTCTTCAAAATAATCATCATGGAATGCCATGCGAGTTGAGATTTCTAATATCCTTTAGGCTAATGCAGGATTTTACACAGCTTAGGAAGGATTCAGTTCCTTGCCTCCTAAAGTGCTCTTTTTAAAAACAAGTGTTCTTGGGCGCTGCCTACGAAGAGACCCAGTATGGAACCTAATCGCATTGCCTTGGATTCTCTTAGCTTCCTTTCCTCCTTGGTCTAGAGCACCCCAGTTTCACCTTTCACTCACTATCAGGAGAATTTCTTCCATTTCAGGCTGCAATTTCATACTCGTCAATCCAATGTGACAGAACAGAAGACCACGGCAGGGCTTCAGCAGCAGCGTGTGTCTTTAAGTGCCCCAACAATTCTTTTTTTAAATGTCAGATTTATAATTCTCATGGATTTTCAGTCACATATCTTCTCTCTCCATCCTCCCAACATCTACAGAACATCCGTGGCAAATCAAAACAAAAACTGATTCAGACAAATTGCAATTTTCCTGTACTAGATAAATACTTGTTTTTTTCTCCCTCTCCTTAACTGAGGACCAGGACAGAGATAATCTCTTTGATTCATAAGGGAAGGAGGGAAATTTCCTTTGATGACAGCTTTAAACAGGTCTGTACATGTTTAGTTTTGTTTGGAGATCAGTATTTAATTTAGAAATGCCTTGAGAGCTAAGATTTCTAATATCTTTTAGGCTAATATTATATGGCTTAAGAAAAGCACAGTTACCCTATCTCTTCAGTTTATCTGGTACATGAAAAGCTATTCCATTTGCATTAAAAGCTAAAAACTTCCGGGCTTCAAAAAGCCTGTAAGGTATAGGAGGACATCAGCTGCCTGAAGCTTTACAACAGTCAAGTGCAATTTGGGGAGGACAAAAAAGCAGCCAGATGAGCCTTTCCTTTTAAGGGGGAAGAAAGCTTAGGTTCTAACTTGACAGAGCAGATTCATTTAGAGAAAGAAGGCTCCCTTGGTTTAAATCCCAATTTCTAAATCCCTCTTGGGAGATGAAGGCTCTTCTTGTGTGCCTTTCACAATCAAACAGTAGGTTACAGCCTCTCCCCTCCATGGCTCTGAAATCCTCTCCTATTCACATGGTCACAACAAGACAGCCCAGGGGCAGGGACGGATGGCAATTGCTTCCTGGGCTCTGTGCTGGCCCAGTTCCACTGGGCGGAAGGGCTTCCAGCATTAGGCAGGGCTTCCCTTGGATTCACAAATGCCCACCCTCAGTGGAACAACAGCCCCACGCAATCTTCCTGTCCCCAGATAGCCTCTTGGTATGTTAATTGCATCATTGATGCATTAAAAAAATTAAGTGGCCTTTTTATTGGACGGCAACCATTTGAAGCGGAAAATATTCAAGACCAGCCTTTGTAAGTATAACTGATAACACTGCTTTTATTTTACTTTGCAGTTGTGGTCTCTCTGAGCAATGAGAAGCATCTGTAGTGTGTTTGTAACGAGTTATGCTCAATCTTTTTAATGCATTATCTGCTAGAAAAGATCTCAACAATATTGCTTTGGCCAAAAGAGTCTTAAAAAGAAGAGGCTAGTTCAACTCTAATGGAATCAGTCTTCAATACTTGCTTCATCCCCCAAACACTGGTAATCTTTGGACAAAGGGATACTTAAAATGGCTATGAGTTCAACGTTTTGATTTAAAAAACAAGAAAACAAACAGACGAAACCCTCACATGATGACCTCATTTGCACAAAGAGTTAATAAACAGCCACTGAATTAATTTGCCCTGTCCAGCTAACAGCTGCAGTCAGAGACCCAAGTTCATAAAGCACAGAGACAAATGAATTTGACTAGGGTGCTGTGCACCTGCTCACCTTCTGCACCCGGATGGAGTATATTCAGGTGCTCCCTGACAAATGAACCCAGCCCACTAACCTCTAGGATATGGACTTTGAGTTTAGGCTACAGTGACCTGGGAAATTCTCACCCGTGTGCAGATTTCACATTCGCCTGCTGAAAGCAGAGAGGGACAATGTTTGTGTGTTTGATCCCTGACAGGCAGGACAGATGTACAAACGGTTGTGAGAGCCAAACCTACAGATCTTGAATGTTGAGGAGTCCCAATTGGGCGGGAGGAGGAGCAGGAGGTACTGACCTGGAAGATGAGCACTTTGAAATGGTTGCGTCTGAGGAGCTGGGCGTGGTTGTTCTCCAGCCGCTTCACCTGCGCGCACTGCCTCTCCAAGCGCTCCTTCACCACGCGTGTGTGAGCGCTCACTTTGCGGGACTTGTCCAGCAGCTTGCTCACCGTGTTACTGGTGGAGGCCTGGTATTTGGAGAGCTTGGTGAGATCGTTCTGGATGCCCTTCACGGAGCCCTCCAGGCTGATCTGTCGCTGCTCCATTTTGTGCTGGTTCTCCTGCACGGCGTCCATCATCTTCACCAGCTTGTCTAGGAGTGTGAGCACCGTGACCGCGTTCACCTGAGAGTTGTCTCGGATGGCCTCGTCCGTGCTCCCCAGGTTCAGGCTGGGGCTGGGCGTGGAGGAGGGTACTGGGCTGGGGCTGGCCGGCTTCTGCCGCAGGTCAGAACCCGGGTGCTGGAACTTTTCAGCTTGGGCAGCGTCCTCCTCCATGGCTGGACAGGTGGGAACCTGTGCTCTTCTTGCTCTGGTGAGAAGGACGGCCTTGAGGGGTGCAGAGCAAGGCAGGCTGGTTTGAGCTCAGAGCACCGCTCTCCAGGACTGGCAGGGGTTCAGACAGGCAACAACTGGCTACTCTGATCTGGGGAACTGCATTCCAGCTGCTTTTAAAGCCCTACTCCACCCAGTGGGAGGCGAAGGTTACAGAACTGAGAACCACTCAGGGTTCAGAAGTATGCACACACTTCCTAAACGCGTTCTCCCAGGCACAGGCCACAAGGGCACTTTCCTGCAGGTTTAGCTTTTCTTTCCTATTCCTCTTCCCTTTTTAAAATAAGTTCAATGCCATATTTCAATCATGATTTCATCTAGGGGCGGAGAAAAACATGCTAACTTGGCCCAGTTCCACGGCCTCCAATTGGCTAAAGCTTGTAAACTTTTCTGGCTGCTATGCTACAGATGCAACAGAACGCCTGTTCCCCCCTCCTCTTTCCTGAATACAAGTTACTCTAATGGAAAGTATTGTTTGCATTTGCCCTAGAACTGACTGATGAGCTGCAGACCGGCCTGGTGTTCTACTGGGAGGGGCCAAGTTTAAAGGGTGCTTGTCGACAAGCTTGTATTGTTAGATTTTAATTTCTGAAGGAATGGAAGTAAGCCTGATAATGACAAAGAAAACAACCCCAATTTCCCTTGCAATTGGAGATGCAAGATAAGCCAAAAGAGACTGAACTTCAGGGATGTTAAAACATGTAATGTTGTTATGGATTGCTATCTTGTAATAGATGGAAAAATTTTAAATGACTACTAAATTATATACATATATATGTATATATATATAGTTTCTTAGAAGGAGCTCCTACCCTTGCTCACAGCACAGATGGAACTAGAAAGCATGATGCTAAGTGAAGTAAGCCAGGGGGTGAAAGACAAATACCATATGATCTCACCTATAAGTAGAACCTAATCAACAAAACAAACAAGCAAGCAAAATATAACCAGAGACATGGAAATAAGAACAAACTGACAGTAACCAGAGGGGAGGTGTGAAGGACATAATGGGGGAAAGAAGGGAAAGGGTTGTCAATGAGCATGTATGAAGGACCCATGGACAAAGCCAAAGGCGGGTAGGATTGAGGGTGGGAGGTGGGGGTGGGTGGGGTAGGGGAAAGTGGTGGTGGGAAAATGGAGACAACTGTATTCGAACATTAATAAAAATGATTAAAAAAGAAAAAATAAAAGTTGAAGAATAGTATTTAAAAGGGCAACTTTGGAAAAATAAATGCACATTACAACTAGAACCTATGTCCCCCATTACAGGCCATGATATCTGAATACCATGCTGGACCCTTAATGAATAAAAGGATGAGTGTGCAATGTATAACATCTCAAATGTATGAACATGTAAAATTTAATAAGCCAATGACTCCTGCACCTATAAAAATATATAGTTTCTTTTAAGAAGTAAAATTGAAAGAGGAAACCCTTTCTCTCTCAGTAAATACAGTCTGGTCTTTTTAAGCACTTATCATGCTTATTTGTTTTAACTAATTTTTAATCCCTGCTGAGAGATTTTCTCAAATGCCCATCTCTGCAAGGCATTTATTGACACGTGCCCAAAGTGTGACTGTCAGGAAGGTTGAGTTGGAGTTTCTGAAGTGCTTCTAATGCTTGACATTTCCAAATTCCTGTTCAGTGAAGTGGCACACCTGTTCTCAAATGTGGCCCTCCTAAGCTGAGCCCTTGGGATGTGGGGCTTATTTCCTAAAACGACTTTACATGCTTGAATTGGTTTTAAATGTATTCAGCCTTCGAAAGTGCTTTCAGCAGGAAGTTTGTAAGAGGTCTTCTATGAACAATTTTGAGAAGCGCAAATGCCAGCTCATATTGGATCAGGGGTTGATAATGGAAAAGTGCCATTCTTCAATGGCAAAATCTACACGGAGGCCAATCAATCTTTGGGTCCATTGTTGTCACATTGATTGAATTTGTGAGTTTCCACTGTCCATTCAGTTCTATGATGAACTGTTCAGAAGATACTAATACAGCATGATCTAATACCCTGCCCCTGCCCTCAGTGGGTGTACCTGCTAGTTAGGCAGATGAATTAAAGATATTTACAGTGGCCACCAATGATTTTCTCAGGTATTAGGTACCCCCCAAAACCCACTTAAAGTGAATTTTTTAAATTTTAAAAGTAGGAACAGAAGAAGTGAAAAGATTTGGTTGGAAATTTATTATTAAAAATGTAAGAAAATTATTAAAATTCATTTACCTTACATTTAGCAAATTCTAGGTGGTCAATGACATGTTAAATATTAGAACAAAGGATGAATCAAGTGCTGACTGAGAAGCATAATTTTCTAACAAAATTACATGGTATCATGATACAATATCCTTTTACATTTGACTTCTGTGGGCAAATCATAAAAAGGGTCATTATTGCAAAAATATTTGAAGGCTTCATCAGTTTCCCAAGAGCCTCTCTTAAAGTTTGACATTCAAATCATTCCCTTTTGAAGCAGTTACTGTGCCATCATCTGGGTGGATTTTTTCTTCTTGAAATGTTAACTATTCCAGCTGCAGATTCTCATTTGTCAGAGGAGTTGCCCATGATTCAAGGGCTTTTCTAACATTAACTTCATCAACTTGATGAAGGTGATATGATTTCTTACATATTTTGAAAGATTTGCAGTTTTACATTATAATCACTTTGCCCTGATTTTGCATTGATTTGCACTGATTTTTGCATTGCATCCTTGATTATTGTATAACCCTTTAGATGCATAGAGACCTTAAAGACACGGGGTTGAGGTGGGAAAAAGAGACAGACTAATTGTTAAATAGGAAGAAAGATTTGCAAGTGTGCTTATTTATTTTTAAAAATTAATTTTGAGTAACATAAGTAGCATCTCATAAACAGTTATCTATTACTGTGTAACAAACCAGCCTGAAATTCCAAGGTTGCAATCAACAACAATCTTGAATTTTATTTACTCATGCTTGTGTGATTGGCTAGGCAGGGCTCACCTGGCATGGGTCATCTCTGCGAGGCATGCTCACTCAGCTGTAATGGAATCCAAGATTGTCTTAAACACATGACTGGTTCTTTAGCTGGTACTACTTGAATGTGGGATTTGTTGCTTCTTGGTCTTTCAGCCTCCAGGGACTCTCCTTCTGATCTCTTTAGTAGGAAAGCCAAACTTCTTTACATGGTGCCTCAGGGAGACCAGGCAGTGAAAGCAAAAGCTGCAGGATTTTGTAAGGTTGGAACTCTCCTCTTGTCATTTCCAGCACATTCAGTTGTTCCAAGCAGGTCACAGGACAAGTTCAGATTCAAGGGGAAAGGAAATAGACCCCTACCTTTTTATGAGAGGAGCAGACAAGTCCCATGATAAAGAGTAAGCAGCATGTGGGAGATTGTCATAGACATCTTTGAAAATAAAGTACCTCAACATAAATACATTTTTCTCTCAAAACACTATTACAGATAAAGCTGAAGTCCCTTTCAATCACCATCCCCTTCCTTCCTTCCTTCCTTCCTTCCTTCCTTCCTTCCTTCCTTCCTTCCTTCCTTCCTTCCTCTCTCTCTCTCCCTCTCAGCTGGGTACAGTGAACTTTATTGATGGTGCATGACAAGGTAGGGTTCCGTAAGCCCCACCCCTTCTTCAGAGGTTCTGGGATAGAAACTGTGGAGATCAGGAGAAGCTCAGTGTGTTGGGGGCTGGTTTGGGGCAAGGGTTCCCCAGCAGCTGAGGGCCTCTCTTCTCCCTGGGGCTGGTGGTCCAGGAGGCTCTTACTCCTTGGAGGCCATGTGGACCATAAGTTCCACCACCCTGTTGCTGTAGCCAAATTCATTGTCATACCAGGAAGTAAACTTGACAGAGAGGTTATTGAGGACAATGCCAGCCCCAGCATTGAAGATGAAGGAGTGTCACTGCTAAAGTTGCAGGAGGCAACCTAGTCCTCAGTATAGCCCAGGATGCCTTTGAGAGGGCCCCCCAATTCCTGCTTCACTACCTTCTTGGTGTCATTATACTTGGAAGCTTTGTGCAGAAGGCAGGTCAGATCCATAACTGACACATTAGGGGTGGGGACACAGAAGGTCATGCCAGTGAGCATCCCATTCAACTCAGGGATGACCTCTACCATAGCCTTGGCAGCACCAATGGAAGCAGGGATGATATTCTGGGTAGCCCCTTGGCCATCATGCCACAGCTTCCCAGGGAGGCCAACCTTGGTCTTCTGGGTGGCAGTGATGGCATGGACTGTGGTCATGAGTCCCTCCATGATGCCAAAGTTGTCACAGATGACCCTGTCCAGTTGGTGGTGATGGAGACATTGCTGACAATCTTCAGGAACTCGTCATACTTGTCATGGTGCCCATTCATCACAAACATGGGGGCACCCACAGAAGGGGAAGAGATGGTGACCCCCTTGGCTCCACCCTTCACATGAACCCCAGCCTTCTCCAAGGCAGAGAAGACAACACCAGTGGAGTCCACAACATATTCAGCACCAGCATCATCCCATTTGATGTTGGTGGGGACTCACTCCTGGAAGATGGAGATGGACTTTCCAATGATGACACACTTCCTGTTGTCAGCCTTGACTGTACCTTTCAACTTGCCATGAGTAGAATCACACTGGAACATGTAGGCCATGTAGTTGAGGTTAATGAAGGGCTCATTGATGGAGACAATATCCACTTTGCCAGGGTTTGCAGCCCTGGTGACCAGGCACCTAATATAGACAAATCCATTCACTCTGACCTTCACCATCGCGTCTCAGGGTTGCGGCTGGCACTACACAGGAAGACATGGCTGTGTATGGAACGGGAGGAGCAGAGAGCCTCACCATTTTCTTTCTATTCCTTCTCACCTCTTGTCAGAGTAATCATTTTTATGGATTTGAAGTCTATCCCTTAGAAATTATATTTATAAGTGATCAGTTCATTAGTAAATAGTCATGTTGTCACGTAATTTGCTTTTTTGCACAACTTTATAACCACGGGAACTATGAGGAACTATAAAATGGGATCCTGTCCTGTATAAGATGGTCTGTAACGAAGGAATATACTATCACACAAACTTAAGGGCATCAAGAGTTTATACAAGGGGAAAGCAAAGGCAATAAAAGAGAGCATTGCCAATGGGTTAGAACCTGAGGTGACTCTTAGCAGGCACACTCGCCATTTAGTTGACCTAAATTAAGTTCTATTTCTGTCTGAGAGAAATGAATGAAAGTCAGCAATTTTTAAAATAATTTTTTTTGAAAAATTAAGTATACTTATTATATATTATGATCATCCTTAGACATTAGGTAGTGGAATTTAGACTTGATACAATGGCAGTTAGGAGGCTCCTAGAGGTTTTTGACATGAAAGTGATGAGTTAAGAAGTATTAGTACAGCAACAAAATGTAGCGAGAAGTTTCTCAGTTGGTAATATTTCTTGAATGGCAAATAAGTGCTAAGCACCGGGGATGCAAAGATGAGTGACATATATTTAACCTTTAAAGGTTCCCACTTTACTGGAACTAGGCGTGTTGACAAATACTGGGTGTAGGTATACAAATGTGGTGCTGGATTGGGGTAACGTGAGGGCTTTAGTCACAAGGGTATGGCTAGGAGTCTGAATCCTCTGTCTAATCACTAGCTGCCTACTGTTATCTCAGGTCTCTTAAGTTATACAAACACAGAGGTCACTCCAGGAAAATGCCTGCTTTTTTACTGGCTAGAACATCTGTCTCTACCTTAATGTGTTTTCCCATTCTGGATCATTAGCATGCTCCAAGGCATGGCTAACCCTGTAGTATAACTTATAGACCAGAGGCAGCTCAATGGCTTCCTTTTTTTTTTCCACTTAAACCTATATGGCAATCCTCACACTGTAGGTCTTATTACTGTGGCAGTGATACAAGACCTGAGTGATGAGCTCACAGAAAAAGAAAGCTCTTCAAGCAGAAAAGAATAAGCTGTCTATTTCATATATCTTTTCTTTTGAGCTCCATATTAGAATTCAAAAGTCTTTGAAAGATTGGGTTGCCTCTTAAGCAGTAGGTTTTATGAATATTTTAACCACATGGAAAGAAAGAGGAACAATATAAAAACAAATTTTTTAAGGAAAGAAGGAGATAGAGAGAGGAAACAAAAGAAAAAGATAGTGTCTACAGAAGGGAGAAGAATCTTTCCACCTTTTTATTTTTCTTAATGAAAATGCCACTACCTCTCGTATACTTGTGAAGTCTCCTTGATGTTTTTAGCTTTTGGCTATTGAGAGGCAAATCTCCATGGATCTTTCAGAGTGGATACACTGAAAGTCTTTTGTTTTGGACTATCTTTTCAAGAAGGTTTTTATAGTGAACAGCCTTGGAAAATAGAGATAGTAACAGAGAATGGAGAAGGAGCAGAGGGTAGGATTATATGATACCTACTGTAGTAAGGATAATGTTCCTTCTGAGGTAAAGTTTGGACAGGTTGTTTGCAGCCTTTTGTGAAAAACTGGGGTTTTCTAAACTTGAGGTGTCTTAGATACAAATCCATGGCATGTGCAGTATCCACCTATACCCACCTCTGTGTTGAACATGAAGCTTATGTGCCTATGGGCCATGAGTAGTAAACTCTTTGTCTCTGAGGCAGGAGTCTCATACCTTCTGCCATGAAACAGTGGCAGGTTAACTTATTTGCTTGCATGTAGGGTAAAATGCCAGACCATTCACTGTTCTTGACGCTGATCATTTTTAACCTAATCATAACATCTTGCATGAATGAAGTTCAGAGAATAAACTTGAGAATATGGAAATATGTTTAGACACTGGAGCCAGAAGGCTGAGTAACTCAGGGATCTCAAATGGCACATGCATCTGTGTTTTTGTGGACTGAACCTTGCATGGAGATAGAATGTGCATAGGGAGATAATTTCTAGTGGTAATCATGCCTTGGCACAATAGGGGTTTCTGCTGCCAGGGCATGCTCACAGCTCAGTGCTTGAGGGCAAGCTTTTACAGAAGAGAGTGTCCCCTGCAGCCTACTTAGGAAGGTCTTCAGTAGGTATAATAACATCTCTACTGTTATAGCTTTTATTTTAGAAGCTGAGGAAAATTCCTATCTAAAGAAATAAAGTTCCATGTGCATATTCTTGCTTGGTAGTTTTAGGTTTGGTGAGTGGCATGGATATTTGCTACCCACATTTATCATGCTTCTAAAAATACATTCATTTATATATTTGTTGAATATTTATTGATCACCAATCATTTAAAAGGAATGTGCCCATTTCATGAATGTACTGAGTAACATATGCATGTCCTTGTCCTTATAGAACTTAATGAGCAAAAGAAGATATAAAGTCTGTGTTTTCCATTGAGATTATGTTCCAGGGATATGCCATGTGGTTGAGTAAACATGGCTGTGAATTATGTGCTACTCTTCCCACTGAGAGGTAGAATCTAATTCCCATTTTTTTACACCTCAAATAGCTTTAGTGACTTGCTTGGTCAACAAGAATGTGCCAGAAATAACACGCTGGGACTTCTGAAGCTAGAACATGGGAAGGTTTATAATTTACTCCTGGGTTTCTTGGGACATTAAATCTAGAGGAGGCCAGGTCCATGTAAAAAAACTGACTGTGTTGATTCTGTTATGCTATGAGGAAGCCCAAGATAGCCACATGGAGAGGCTATAAAGGGAGAAAAACACGCAGCCAACCCCAGCTCTGTCAGTTATCGTTGAGTGGTTGAGTGCCTCCTTTCGTATTACCTGCCCCTATGAGCCCTAGTCACTGTGAAGCAGAGAAGTCACCCGTGCTGTGCCCTGCCCTAATTTCTAATCCACAAAATTGAATGTACAATAAAGTGACTTTTGTTTTATGTCACTAAGGTTTGGGATGGTTTATTCTTCAGTAATAGATAACCGTGAACATGTAGTTTGCCATGAAAATGCAGTTCTTTAGGAATTATTATGAACAGCCTAGGTTTGTTCCTAGAACTTCTGCACTCAATACTTTTTATGTGTACTACTGTCCCAAAACTTAACTCCTAAAATAATATTACAAAAGAAAATAAAAGACCTTGTTTAATTATTCTTACCCTAAGAAAAACTTAACTCTGAGATTGATTCCAAAAGTGGTGGGATAAGCATAAACTAAGATGAAGTGAATTAGGCAGAAAGGGAGGCGGGGTCAAAGGATCATCCAACCACAGGTGGCTTCAGTCTACAGTGCATCCTGCAGTGGGTCCAGATGAAAGTGAGGGTGCGGTTTGTCGAAGGCCTGAGGGTCCTGCCTTTTCCTTATCCTTTTCTGAGGATGTTAGATACAAATTAAGTGTTCACTTTCACTAGAAATATTAGTGATAAAAAGCATATGATTATATGACCCTAATGTCTTCCAACTGAAGTCTCCATACAAGCTATAAGGAAATCATATATAGATGAGTGATAAAGCATCAATAATGTACAGTTTTGACATAAAAGGTAGATTCCACATTAGTCCCCATGTACTGTCATTTAGGAAATGCCATGATTTTTTTTTGAATTCTAGAGGGACTTGCATTTTCAAAGACTCCTCTGCCTCTTGGACTCCAATTTCCCCATGTGCCGTTTCCATCTTGCTCCATGCCTTCCTAGCTGTGAACCTCAACCCTTGTGTAAGCATCGCAGAATCCACTCACACAGAGTGTCCGCTTGGTGTAGTGAATGTTAACGAAACTTCAGGGTCACAGTCAGGAACATTGCTGACACCTTTCTGGTTTTTCTCCTCCAGGTTTCCTGTCTTCTGTTTCCTCTTAAACTCCATTTCCTGTTCGATCAAGGGAAATTTTATTCTAATACAGGCTCTTGTGTTTTATCTTTTAGACCAAGGGGATAAACTATATTATCATAGAAGACATTTCCAACCTCCCTAAAAAAGAAACAAAACTCTAGTTCCAGTAAGATAACTAAACTCCTTAACATCTTGTTTTATTGTCAAGATGAGAGATGGAAAGACAAGTTAGAATATTGTTCCTTCATCATTTATTCATTCACTTCTTCAAAAAATATTACTGAGCAACAAGTAGGTTCTGGCAATGTAGTGGAGAATGAGACATAAATTCCCTGTTTGTGTGGAGTTTATACTTTGAGGGGTTGGGGTAGAGACTGATGAAAATAAAAATGCAATGTAATTTTAGACAGTGACAAGTTACTATGAAGGAAAATAAAGCTGAATAATGGGTCAGAGAGTGACAAGAGTGTGATCTTAGATCAAGTGGTCACGGAAGTCCTCTTTGAAATAGGGCCATTTAAGCAGAGACATGTTGCAGGAATCCAGGTGAGAGGAGAAGGCCTTCTGTAGAAATACAGTGTGTTTAACACAGTGATAGAGTTTTTGGTAGGCACATATATACCAGCTAAGGACTTCACTTCCAGTCTCTCTCTGAGTTAGGTGTGGATATATGAGTATTACCAAATTCGGTTCAATGGATAAAAGCAGAAGTGATATGGGCCACTTTTCAATGCTGCCCTTCAAAGGGTTAGGTGTGTGCTCCTAACTGATCACTAGTCCTCTTTCCCCATATTTTTCCTAGGAGGTGGCAAAGCTGACCTGGGTGCTGAAGTGGAAACTGTTGAATTGAAGGTTGAAGAGGGCAGTCACTCTTGCTCCCTCAGATCTGTCCCTCTCCTGTCCTCTTTTTCTCACTCACTCTCATTGCTCCTGCCCCAGAGGATTTAGCTTGCATAAAGAGTAATAGTTAAGAATATGGACTCTCAAGGCAAATTTCCCAGGTTCAAATCCCAGCAAGGTTGTATGACTGGACAGATCGCTTTTCCTTTCTTGGCTCCAGGTTCTTATTACAAAACAACAACAACATTAATAATAAAATAATAATAATTCTTATCTTATTATTATCAGTTATCATGAGGTTCAAATGAGTATATGTGAAATGTTTGGATCAGTGCCTATAACATGGTAAGCAGCATATGTGTTAAATAGATAAGTTAAATAAATAAAAATTCTTAACATAACTGTTTAGCGTCTTGGCTTTGAAGACGTAATTTAATTTTTTTCAAAAATATTTTCAGGTCTTGTGGTACATATGCCACATTCAAAATGAATACTTCTTCTGCTATCTTTTGCTGGCACTTTGTGGGACACCCAGGGGAAATATGAGGAGGTGTCTCAGTCTTCCCTACCAATAAATTAATCACCTACTTTACGTGAATTGCTACATGCTCAGCATAGACTTAGACCCTTAGACAACATAAAAAAAATATAAACAAGGTCATCATCCTGCAGAAGTTCAAAATCTTTTGGGAAAGGGGAGATTTACGCACAGGAAGCAATTAGAAGACAATACAAGGCAATACCTAATGAGGCGTTGAAGTTGTTGTCCCTTTTCAGTCTCAGGAAACCTCTTAACCTCACAATAACCTTAGCTTTTGCTTTTCTCATTACAGAGCCCTAAAGCAAACAGGAATTGAGGCAAAGAGATTTAAATTAGAAGAGTAATTTAGCAATAATGCTGTTCTTATAATACAGTGCTTTTCATGTATGCTGTCTCAAGATACTTCTAGACCTTGAAAAACAATACTTGAAGGAAGTGGGCAGGAATTCGCTATTTTTTGTTTGTTTGTTTGATTTTGTTTCTTTGTTTCTTTTTTTTCCCCCCCATGACTCTAGGGCTGCTTGGAGAGGCCTGGGTCTCTGGACAGAACGTGAGCGAGATGAGCACATCCACTCGGCACTTCCTTCCTCCGAAGGTAGACCTTCTCCAGCCTCCTCCTCTGTTTCCCCACCCTTTCCTCTGCATCTTGCTGCTGTTTATTGAATCTTAGCTCTTCCCTAGGAAGAAAAATTCTAGAGATTCCTTTAGTCACCTGTTTCAGAGTTTAATAAGTCTTTTTAAGTAGTTTATTCTGAGGTCTATTTTGTGAATTTAGTCCTTGAAGTATCGTGGTGAATGAACACTAAGAATTGTATTTGCTATTTCAAAAGAAAAAAATCAAGGACAACAACAAAAACTTTTCACCCTGCCTTAAAAGAAAGGCATATTAATTTGAAAGCTTTAAAGAAGTAAATTCCAAAACCATTTTGGTAACCAAGTCTGGTATTTGTCAGGAAGTTCTTCATAGATAATTTAAATCCTTATTATAGCTATATAAAACTATTTCCTCTCATTCTGTTCTGTTTTTGGAGTTAATGAACATCTACATAATAGATTTTTATTAATTACCTATTAATCATTTTTCTGTAATTTCTACATATTCATGTTAAAATTTAGGATCCCTATTGAGGCTGTATCTATATAGAACTCACTGAAATAAAATATTTTTATCAAAAATATTTTGGCAATGCAATACATCTTTGCAATAAAAATTTTGTAGGCAAATAATGGTGGCAGCAAGAAGCACTTGCTTGGTAGTTCACATTTGGAAAGCACTTGAAGAATCTTGAATTATCTCTGAATGTTAAAAATGTGTGATTCCAAATTCCTTTCCCTCTGGGCGGGCTCACATGTTTTGGCCTCAAAGAACTGTTGTCTTAGTTGAAACGATGGCTCTGCTCCAAGTGGAAAAATAAATAACTCCTGAGTGAGCCAGAAATCCAGGTAACAAGCATAGGTGACAAGTGCTGAGGGAGTAAGGGTCTGGCTGGCTGTGCTCGTGTGCATGACTGCTTTATTAAAACATGGTTTGAGTATCTCTTTCTGCAACAATTTTAGGCTGTTGCATAGACATGCTCATAATACCAGGCCTGAATAATGGCAAACATGAGTGTGTTATAATGCAAAGGAAACTTTGTGTTTTGAGGCCTCACTTTCCTCATTTGTAAAACTCATCTACTTGATTTCTAAGGCCTTTTCCAGTGATAACATTTTATAATTTAATGAATACTTAAACTCATTTTATAGAGTAATTTTGCTAGTATTATTTCAGATTTTCATTAAAAAATATTGACAAGCTTGTGGATCGGGGATGTCCACCAGTCCAGGGCTAGACACATTGCCCCACAGCTCTACTGCCTCTGATAAATGAAGGCTGTTGTTACCCCTTCCTCTTTCTGGGGTAAGAAAGGGCCTGGGCTGAGCCTTAGGGTCAGGCTGCCTCAGCCCTTGGGATGAGCTGTAGTTGGGGCCCAGGATTCTCCCTCCCTGCCCATGAGCCTTTGTGGGTGGGGTGGATGGGTCACAGGCCCTGATATCTGACCTCTGCCCAGAACTTCCAGCTGCCTTCTCTGTCCAGCTTACACCTCAAGCCCAGCACACAATGCACCTTAAAGGGAGGGAGGGAGGGGCTCATGGATCTTTCTCAGAGCACAAGAGACCGTAGGTGTCCCCCTCCCTCTGTTCCTTTTATTTAATGAAAACTGAAACAAAACAGAAAAACAAACAAAAAACCAGGAAGATGAAATATGAATAGAAACCTGAAACAAACAAATGACACAGCATCTTTTGGGTACCACATTTTACCTCTGTTCAGAGCCAAGGTAGTTTGGCAAAGTGTGGCATTTCTGTGGACTGGGAATGTAAAAGACTTGAACTTGAGTTTCAGCTCTGACACAGTCTTGAGTTTCAGCTCTATCACTAGTGGGATAACATCCCTCAACCTTGAAGAAATGGGTTTCCTCATGTGAAACATGAAGGGTTTGACTGATCTAATAATTCAGTTCAGCAAACATTTATTAATGGTTTCCTACACTCAGGACCCTGCAATAGAACATGAGGGTGGACTTGGGGAAAATACAAAGATAAAGAAGTGGAGAAGCGCTCAATGAAGTACATACCCAATACAAAAAAAGACAGGATTAAGCATTGTAATAGGAAAAACAAAGCATGAAGTTCTAGGAGCACAGGAGAGGCGTGAGGTGCCTTTGAGTTTTCAAGTATTATGAAAGCTGATGATCACCTATAGCTGATGAGTCTTTTAAGGAAAGGTGCTTTTTGGTCTGCATTTCAGACACTGTAAGTCATGTATACAGTTTGCTGCAGCAGCTGCTTAGAACCACAATCTACTATGGTGATTAGGCATGTCTACTCTCACTGCTAATTGCACTCTACAGGGTGTAAGAGAAATGAAAATGTGGGAAGATGGAGTTTTTCCAGTTCAGGGATTGACCTTTAAAAGAATCAGGGCAGGGAGAGGGTAATGAAGCTGGTAGAGGAAACTGGTGTAAATATCCCTGACATAAAATTGAACTAATTTAGTTCAATTGGGAGGAAGCCCAATTAAATTAAAGAAAAATATTACCTGAATTACACAATCATTTTTTTAAATGCAATTATATTATTTTCAAGTATGTGTGGTAAGTTGAACTGGTTGCTACAAAAGCATTTCTAAGTTTAAGTGCTATTGGAAACTTCTTTTAATGAATATATAAGTTCTGATTTATTAGGAATATCTTTTAAATGCACATTATTTATGTGTTAATGTGTTTAAAATAAAATAACCAGTCAAGCTCTCTAAATTTTGCTCATGCTGCTCATTTGTTTAGCGACCTTTCTTTTCACATAAATGGTCCAGAGGTAAACTAGACTTCTGGTTTTCAAAAGTTTACACATCAGTAGGGTCTGGGAAAATGCTGTCTCACTTTGATTCTTGTCTACTAGAAATGGTGCACTTTTATTATAATCAGATCTGAAACTCATTTCTGAAAAGCTGTTGTTAAAAGAGTTATCAAAGAGGGAGGTCAGCTGGCTACTGTCATATGCCATGTGAAGGGCATGATGGACAAATTTTTGGAAGCTCTTCTTGGGCACAAAACCATTGACAGCCATTGGAAAGGTGGAAGTAAAACAAAGTAGAAAAGAGAGCTCCTCACAGAGTCTGCTCAAGCTTGGCTATTGGTCAGGAAAGAAGGAAGTCACATCCAGTAAAGAAGTAAGGAGAAGCTGAGATGACAAAGTTTTAAAAGCATCCCAGGCTCAACAGGGTAGCTTAGCTGGTTAGAATGTCGTTCCTATACCAAAGTTGTGGGTTTGATCCCAGTCAGGGCACATACAAAAGAAGCAACCAATGAATGCATAAATGAGTGCAATAATAACCCTCTCTCTCTCCCCCTACCCCTCTTTTTTCTCTCCAATTGAATAAAAAAAATAAAGCATCCTGAAAGAGGAAGCAGTCTGGATGCAGGAAGTTACTGGGATATTTTCTTGAAAAACATTTGAAAACATGGGAAACACCATGTAAACACCCTGGATCAGCTTAAGGCACTTAGCACAGTGCTATTAAACTGGCAGGAATTGTCAAGAGCCGACCTTCCACTCTGTCCCCCAGAGTCATGTGGTCGAAAATATCCAATTCTTCAGTTTATAGGTCCAGAAATGTAATATTATCCACTTGCTCTTAGACAATAAGATTTACAGGGAATTGACTCATGCTATTAAACCTAGAAGAGAGTGACTTATAAAGTATGTGTAGTAATTAGTAAAGGAGGCTGACCTGGCACTAACAAACCACAGTGCTCATTCCCTCTGCCCTGGCTCACTGTTGGGGAGGTCGTGCCCCCTCAGGTACAAAATTACATACTGAAGGTAGCTCCTTTGTGCTGAAATAAAGCAAAGGAAGGTATGTTTTTATTTTAAATTTTTTTAAAGACTTTAATTTAATTTTTTTTTTTTTTAGAGAGGGGAAGCAAGGGAGAAGGAGGGAGAGAAAAACATCAATGTGTGGTTGCCTCTCATGTGGTCCCCACTGGGGACCTGGCCTGCAACCCAGGCATGTGCCCTGACTGGGAATCGAACCTGCGATGCTTTGGTTCACAGCCCGCGCTCAATCCACTGAGCTATGCCAGCCAGGGCGGAAGGTAGGTATGTTTTATTGAGGTGAGAGTAACTGTACGTATTGTTCTTACACATTTTGGGTATTTCTCTGTATGTTCTGCAGTGCTTGGTAATGAGGGTATTTTCACAAATCTGTAGTAAAATTAAAAAAAATAAGGGTAGTACACATGAAATTACTGTAAAATCAAATATAGTACTATCTTTGTAAATTTTCTTTAATTTGATGGAATGAAAATATTGGCAACCCTATGATAGGTCCTGCTCTGTTCTTTCTTAGAGGGTGATTTGTGGTTCTATGAAATCCCAAAGTCTGAGCATCACTGATTTAGAAAACTGAAATGAGATCTGTATACCAGTGCTTTTAAGCTTTTGATGAAGATCCACAAAGTAATACATATTATCACATCAAAAAGTACAGGCAACTCACACCTATAGAAATATGCATATATAAATATACCAATAGAATTAAAGGCTTCACAAATCAACACTTATTTTAAGGTGGAATTTGCCAGTCTGATCTATCTTATTCGTTAAAAATGTTAGTTGCTATTCAACAGTTCAATCTCATGACCCACTAATGAGTCACAACCCACAATTTAAAAAACATTGCTCTAGACTCAGAGCTCTCTCATTCCAGGACATAGCTGAACAAACACTGACAGGTGTTTCCTTTTTGGATATCCTTTTCTAGGCTCTCCTCAGATCACATCCCTCTTGTTGCATATTTGTTGTCCTGGAAAGATTACGATACAGTTGATCAAATAAGAACTTAATTTATGCTAGTCATATCTTGGCCCTCAGGATATTCTCTTGCCACCTTGCTTAGATTGAGAAATATTCTCTAGTTCTTTGGATTTGGAGACCACATGGTTTTTTTTTTTTTTTTACAATGCACAGAAGTTTCATTAACCCCACATTTACAAAATGCATTTTATGGTAAGTTATTCTGCAGATTAGCAATTCCCTTCTGTTTTGATTAATTCTATTTGCCTCAATTGCACAGCATGCCATTTTAGTTAGTACTCAATTTCAAAATTTGGGGATGGATGGGACAGAGGGACACCTTACTCCAGCCCTTAAATATCGATCAAGCAGTATAAAATAGAGAATCAAGAGGAGAAGAGAAATGAAAGATATGAATGATTAAGTTAAAATGTTCAGCTATAATTAGTTTGGCTAGGTAAACCTGCCACCAGAGTAATGAACAGGAAATATGCTAGGTAGGTTTTGTGGTCATTACTCTTTTATTTTGGGTCACAGTGCTGCTGTCAGTGCAGCAGTGTTGTATGATGGTTCAGAGTGTGGCTGTGATGCCAAGCTGTCTGGGGCCTAGCCCACCCTCTGCCCTGTGCATCGTAGGTAGGTCCTATGATGTCCCTCCTTAGGATGAGGGCACTGAGCCCCAGAGACATATAGTGCCCTTTGACAAGTTTCTTAACCTCTCTGAAATTCATCTATAAAATGAGGAACACTAAGGGTACATATTTTGTAGAATTGCTATGAGGATTCATGTTTACTTAACCTGGCATGTGGTAAACACATTCATTTTAGTTATTGCAATGATCATACAGCCAGTGGTTTACAGGCTGAGTTTGAGTCAGTTATCTGGATTCAAGAACTAGCTTCTCACTTTCTAGCTGTATAATATTGAGAAGATTACTTAATCTTTTTAAGCCTCAGTGTCTTTATTAAAAAATTATACCACTACTGTTAACAATAATATTTACTGCAGTGTTATTTAATGTTTCAGATTTAATGACACCACAAAGGGCCTATTAAAGACAACATGCAAAAATATAGCGAACTAGCCAAAATTACCAATGTATTCCCATTTTGTATTTATTCAAATAACACAGTCTTCCAAATATATATTGAGATCCTGACCTATACATCAGGAGTCTTGGATAAAGCACAACTTAATAGCCCTTTCTCTTTATGTTTTCCTAAAAAAGGAACAACATTCTCACTCAAAAGAACCAAACATAAAACTTCAAATAAAGTTGAAGAATTCACTCCAGTTCAATAACTGTCCTATAAGGCAAATTTCTCCTAGCAAAAGTTGAAGAAAAGTCAAATTTAAAAGGCTACTATAATTAGAACTTTTGATAATGGCACTTAAACTGATTAATATCCAATAGTACCCACTCTACTAAAGCATATTTTTAGGCAGTTATACTTTTATATTAAATTAAACATTTGTTGAATAAATTAGCTTATGTAGTAATGTCTCCATTTGGCTTTGCGAGATAATTCTGTAATGACATGGCCAATGTAGCTGAGGGCTTCTCCTGTGCTGTTCTCTTTGCCTGGAATGTCCTTCTCATTGTCACATGACTGGCTTTTTTCTCATCATCCAGAAGTAACCTTTCCTGCCCATTGTACCTAAGGGGGATCCATCCTTATCCCCTGTCACCTACCACCCTATTGCATTTTTTTCACAGCATATGTCAATGGTTGATATAATACTGTTTATTTGTGAGCTGCTTTTGCCTATCTTCCCCACTAGATCTAAAGTGTCATGAGAGCAGGAATCTTGTCTATAACATTCACTCTGCATTATTTTTCTGGGTAAATTTAGCAGCTTAAAACAATGCACATTTATTATCTCAGTTTCTGTGCATCCAGAGTCTGTGCATGGATTAACTGGGTCCTCTGCTTCAGGTTTCATGAGGCAGGAATTAAGGTGTTGGCCAGGTTGCAATCTCACCTGAGACTTGGAGTCCTCTACAGAGCTCCTTCAGATTGTGGCAGAGTCTATTTCTATGGTTGTAGGATATAGGTTCCCTTTTTCTTGCTGTCTGTCGGCTGGTGGGATGTTCTCAACTTCTAGAAGCTTCCCAAGGTTCTAGCCATGAGACTTTTCTCAACATGCAGTTTATTTCTTCAAGGTCAACAAGAAAGTCCTTTAGGTCTTTTTTAAAGAGCTCACCTAATTAGGCCACGCCCACCCAGGATAGTCCCCTTTTGATGAACTCAGAGTCAACTGATCTAGGGACCTTAATTACATCTATACAATCTTGTCACTTTTACCATATAATATAACTTAATCAGAGGAGTGATGACTCATCATATTCACAGGTCCTACTCACACTCAAGGGGAGGGGAGTATACAGGGCAGGTACACGAGGGGCAGGAATCTTGGGGGCCAGTATACACTTCTGCCTTCCACACTGTTGAGGCTCCAAGGCCTAGAAAGGCATCTGACACTTAGTAGGTATTTGGTACATGTGAATGAATGAATGAATGAATGACAATGAAACAAATAAGAACCAAGGAGACAGGGAGAAGTAAGAATAAATTATTGCTTATGTATTACAATGTAGGTTTAATATCCTACATTGAATTCAAAACATCATGTGATTTGATTGTCCATTTAATTCACTTTCCTCACTGAGAGGCCTGTGACTATTATACATATATAGCTTCTACAGTAGAATCTTGATGAATTATTCTGACCAGCAATCCTATGCAGATGAAATCATTAACCCTAAGGATGCTAGGATGGCTTACACGTGGAATTCTAGCATATCATTAGCAAACCAGGAATAATTAAGGTTGGAACTTAAACTTTTGCTGTCTATTGTTCAAGATTTAATAATGCACTGTTTCCCCGAAATCAGAGAGGAAGAAGGCATTTTTTTTCCTACAAGAAATGAGTTAAAATCAGGTTCAGAAAGATGTGCTGGCTGTATCTAAGATACTACATTGTGGAATGACTCTCTTAAGGAAGTGTCATCAGTCCTATTATATTAGACATAAACTCCAGGGATGAGGCAGGCATTAGAGAGTGTGTTAGTTTGCTCTGGCTGCCATAACAAAATAGCACAGACTGGGTAGCTTAGAGAACAGACATTTATTTTCTCACAGTTCTGGAGGCTAGAAGCCCATGATCAAGGAGCTAGCAAATTTTGTTTCTGGTGGGAACTTTCTTCCTGACTTGTAGACTGCCATAGTCACCTTGTTGCCATGTCTTCACATGGGCTTTCCCCAGTCTGTGGGCTTGGGGAGAGAGAGGTCAAGCTCTGCTCTCACCTCCTCTTCTTACAAGGACACCAAGCTTATCATTTAATCAGTTACCTCCTTAAAGGCCCTGTTTCCAAATATAGTTACACTGAGAGTGAGGGCTTCAACATATGAATTGGGGGTGGGTACAATTCAGTGAATAACAGACAGCCTAGGAAGTTCGGGGGAACAGAGTGAGCCAGTTAAACAGACCAAGAGCTCAGGTTTTGGATTTGGATAACCCATATTTTTTTAAAGATTTTTAATTTTTATTTTTAGATAGAGGGGAAGAGGGGGAGAAAGAGATGGAGAGAAACATCAATGTGTGGTTGACTCTCTTGCACCCCCTCTTGGGGACCTGGCCCACAACCCAAGAATGTGCCCTGACTGGGAATCGTACTGGTGACCCTTTGGTTTGCAGGCCAGCCCTTGATCTACTGAGCCACACTAGCCAGGGCTGGGTCACCTCTATTTGAATTTCAACGCTACCACTTATATGCATCAGGGGAAAAGTCAATTTTTGTGGGACCTGGAGATTGTATACAATTTGGAAGACCTTTTTATCGTAGAAAATACAAAATTAGGTTCAGAGTCTTGGATGGGGCTTATGCAAATAAGGGGCTCTGAAGCTTAAATTTCATTTATTTTGCAGCAAGTTCACTGGCACTTGCCATACAACCAAGCAAATTACTAAACCTCTCTGAGCTTTGCTGTCCTCAAATGTAAAATGGAGATAATTATTACATTTAAATCATAGGGGTATTGGGAGGATTAAATTAAATTGCAACTAATAAGCTCTCCTTGTTAGCTATTATTATTGTTGTCATTGTTATGATCGTCACGGTCATCATCATTATTCATTCCCTTCATTTTACAGATGAGGAAATAGACAAGAAGCTGTTACAGGACTTGCCCTACATCATGCAGTCAGTCAGCGGGGAGACTGGGCCAGAATAATCTTCCTGGCTCCTGGTCTGTGCATTTTCCATGGCTCTATAGAGACAGCCTGTTGTACTTGTCCTTCCCCAGGGCTCATATCCTTAAAGAGTGTTCTGGCATAATCATAATCTTCACCACCCAATTGCTACTCTATGGCTATTATAGAAAAACAGCACATACTAATCTGGGTGAATCTAAGCTTTATTTTAATTTTTTATACATATCTAATAAGGTTGAGGTCTACAAAATAAAAATCTATACTCATTATATTCAAGTTTTTATCATTTCTAATTGGAAGATGAAGTTACTATCTCCATTTGGGATGAAATGATAACTTGGAAACAAAGAAATTTCTGTGCAATCTCTTTTGGGAGTGATTCCCAAGTTCCCACATATGCAGATTTTGTCAGGGACATTAGAAGACTTTCCTGGGAAAGGTCTGAGGAGGCAGTCCCAAGGGCTCCAATCTGCCCCTTGGAAATTTGTGCTAGATGACAGAACTTGACTCTTCTCCATTTCTCTCACGGCCCCATGTGTGTGAGAATCTGTCCAAGTGTTCTGGATTCCAGCAGAACTCTGTGCCTCAGGACTGGTTTTAATGCTTTAAGAATACAGACAATGTTGATTCCTGAACTTTTTGTCAATGACCCACCACATACGTTCTGGCCTGCTCATAAGGGCTGGGCAGTCTAAGCATGATTGGTATCACACCCAACGGTGCTGGTCCTCGAAGTCAGTGTGGTGTGAAGGATAAACAGTGTTTGACTCAAGGCTCTCAATTTTTGGCCTCTGTGTTTGAATGAAAAACAATACAACCTTTTGTAAATATTTTTCTCATGTCTCTCACCTTCAAAGGTGGCACAATTATGAAAATTTTGTGAAACCATCAAAACAAACTATGTGACAACCTAATAAATCTACAACTGCGTAGGACATGGATCAGCATGGATTTTTCCTGGCTCTCCTATTGGCGACAATAAGCATAGGAAAGTACTTAACCTGTAGTTCTTATTTATGTACAAATAATAAAATGAGATTTTGGAAGTTCCTAGAGGAAAGATGTCACTTATGTATAAAGAGAGTATGAATATCTTATGGTTTTAATTATGGTATTTAACATATCCATCAGAAGTAATATTGGTAATGTTATGTGACTAAAAAACCGATGCTAAATTTGCTTGTAGGATCTTCATGAGGACATTCCTGGTCCACCTTCCAGATCTGCTATTTGTTAAATAGCCATGAGCAAGTAGTAAAACAATAATTAGGAGAACTGTAGTGACAGCCACACACATCTCCAAGGGGCCTCTCCCCTTCTCTTCTGCATCCTTTAAGGTAGGCGAGGGAGAGGCTGGGGAGTCTTCCTCTGGGCTCTGTGCCTTTCCTGCAGGCCCTCTGCTTTGCTGGTTTCTGGTATTCACACCTTTATCCTTCACCTTGAGCCTCATATCCCTATTTATACTTGCTCCTCCGCACCCCAGGTCCTTCTTTCCAGTCCCTCTTTTTTGGCCCTACCCTGTTTAGTAGAGATTCTTGTTAGCACCTGGGTTCAATGTATCTGCCTGATTCTTTGTTTTAATGCCTTGTACTGAGTTAAAAGAGTAAGGAGGTAATTTCCTATAGATGTGAGAGAAGAAAACACCTGATTATGATGACTACCAGTCTTTTCTTTGTAAACTCTTTTTGTATAACATAGAAAGACATGAAGAGTGATTTTGTTGGTCAGTAAAACATCAAAGCAATTTAAAAAAATATCTGTACAGATCTAAATATCATCTACCAAGGCTGCTCATTTGATGCTCATCATCACATTAGCCTACATGCTGATATTCGCCAGCATGGGACTGTTCATTTCCTCAAATTTATGAGCAGAGTATTGGGTCCATGAACTTAGACTTGAACTTAGAAAATCATTCTCAATTATATCACTTATTCAACAAGTATGTGCCAGGTACTATTCTAGGTGCTTAGGACAAATCATTCAATATAATAGACAAAAAAAAAATCCCTGCCCTCTTGGGGCTTATTTACATATAACATGTTTTTATGTGAAAACACAGGTAGATTTTTGTACCTGCTTGCATCCTACAGCTTTCCTTGTATTTTTGCCTTTGAGATGCAGCTGTTTGTGTTGTATAGGAAACTGTCTGACTCCCTACACAGTGAAAGTTATGCCACAGGGTGACTTTTCAAACAGGATAGGCTTTGGCAGGCTTCTCTTGAAATACGAGTATGAGATACTTTTCTATGCTTGTACAGTGTGACATGCCTTTCATTTCAAGCAGGGTTATGCCACCGGTCATGAAATGCTATTGCAATCCCAACCCAGGTTTGCATAAGCCACATGTAGTCAGAGTCATCCAGAGTCACCATACAGAGCTCTCATTTATTTTTCTTTTGACAAGACAGAGTTCAAAAACAGCTAAATAAAACAAAGTTCACTGTTACATTTCCAAAAGTAGTAACTACTATTTTCAGTGGTAAGAATAATAAGTTTAGAAATAGACTTTAGATAAAGCATGGAAAATTGATTGTCATTGCTTGGGAGATTTGAAAATTAAATAATTATGCTTAGATTTTAAAAAAAAGACTATTACCACACACAGGACATGGATCAGCAAGGGTAGTGTGTATGTGTGTGTGTTTGTGTGTGTGTGTGTGAATGTGTTGCAAGTTGGGGAACTAAATGCAAGGTATCCCCTGACTTCTGAACCAGTAATCCCTCAGTTGTTTCATTTATGCACAAGAGGCTCCCTGGGCTGGAATTTTAAATCTCTGAATTAGCACAAACAATGGTAAAATCACATGGAGACAGACAGTTTACAATTGACTGCAAATCAAAGCAGATTCTCCTATACGTTGTACGTTCTAGCAGTCATGGAGAATGCATTAAACTTGTGAAACATGCTTTTGCCAACAAAATCTGTCCATGATTACAACCTCCTACCTTCCAAATCTTCATTTTCCCCTCTTACCCTGTATTTGAGATAGCTAAAATCCTCAGCGTCAGGAGCAGTGAGGAGGTGGTTTTCAGCACAGGCGGTGATGGCTCATTGAGTGCACCTGGGCTGTGTTTCTGGTTAGATCCTTCACATTCCCAGTCCTGACATCAGAACCGATTTCTGTCAGCTATAATGTGCCTGAAAAATTTCTTTCAAGTCAGTTTCCTCTTCTAACACACCCCGGGGGAATTTCCCCTAGGGGGTGTGAGGCAACATTAGATTGTGGTTCTGATAAGATATTCCCAGGGTGGAAGAGTTTGTATGACAAGCAGCACATTGCATCTGTTGTTTTCCTTATATTGAGTATTTTTTACACTGAGTGATACTGGAACTGCAACCCAGGACTCTGTCTTAACTCCCTTGCAGTCTTGTACTTCCTCCTCCTCAATGACGGCAGATCCCCAAACACTTAGTGACATATGGTAGCCTATCTGTGAAGTGTGCTGAACACAGTCCATTTACTTTCTGACTCTGGAGTATTGTGTTTCATTTTGGGCATCATATTTTTTAAAGGAGTATTGACAAACTGAAAGTCAGCCACCAGAAATCTTTTTTGGGAACAAGACAGGAGCAGCAATAATTGCATTCATGTATGCATAGCTAGTATCTGCACAAAGGAGGTCTCTAAAAGTGGTGAAGAGTCAGCAAAATGCTATGAGAAACTGTAAAAAACTGAGGGTTCAACCTAGAGGGTTCAGCTATTTATTTATTTTTGGGGGGTGTGGGAATGGGGTGGGATGGGTAGTGGCCATGATCCAAATGTTGGATCAGCTGTCATGTGGAAATGCAAATTATTTTTTCCTTTTCCATGTAGTTCTAGTCAGCAGAACTAGAATCAATATGTAGGATTCATGGGTACAGATTTTTATTCTATATAAGGAATATCATTCTGCTTGTTAGCTAGGCAATGATGGAATATATATGTGCAAGCAAAAACAGTAAGATCTTGTAAAGAGAATTCTGCACTGAATAAATAGTTAGGTCTGACCTGTGAAGATACCTCCCATTCAAATATTTTATAATTTTCTCAATTAGGAGTTTCTTGTTCAATTTTCTTTTTGACAGCGGCTTAAAAGACCTCTTTTCTCTTCCTATATTCCTCAATAGGAGAAGATAATTGAGCTAACAAAGCTATTTCATGGCTTTAATAAAGTTGGCTTTACATCTATTTTTTACTTCTGATTTATTTTCTCTTTTGGAGTACATAATCAAGTATTAAGGAAAACTTACAACTTTGGCTAAGTACCCATGGATCCTCATTATAACCTGAACATCCTCTGAAGATTTTTAACTGAGTTTTGATATCTTGTTTCTTCCCTGCTTGTAAAGCTAACCTGTGGATTTTGCCCACGTGGTATCCCTTCTCATTTCCTTCAGTGTTTTGCTTTCCCCACTGCATGCAGTCTTGGTAGTTTCCTCCATCAAAAATACTTGACTTTTCTAGGCTAAGGGGTGGGGACTGACCCTCCCTTGGCCAATCAGATTCTATCTTGGAATTGGACTGTTGAGGACCGTGACATAGACGTGAGAAAGGCTGGAACTCATTGTTTCTTTACAGAGTACTGGGAAGAGAAAGTCTTTTAGGTCTTGTTAGCTAGATCCACATACAAATAGATGGCAAGTTGATTTCACAAGTTGTGTGTTTGTTATGTAGCCATATTGCTTGATTGTTAAATGAGGAGTTTATATCAACATTTGGAGTGTGACCTTATTGGTTTTCAGTAAAAATGGAAAATGATACATACACAGTGTCTTCAAATAAGCATCTTTTAGGAGAGATTTCCATGGGTTCATTTAACTAGAGGCCTTAGGGTGTGAGAATTCCTGTTTCCTGAAGTGCTGGAAAGTTAAGGTCAAATGCTGGATATGTTTCAAGTTCTGAGACAATACCAGCCGATTTCAAAGCTGGTGTTTGTGTGTGCGTGCATCTGTGTGTGTACAGAACTAGGGAGGAAAGGCAGCCTCTAAGACTCTGCTTTGAGAGATGCCAAAACACTGAGCCACATATTTTTATGGGAAAGATCTGTATGTTTGGATGAAACCTGTCTCTTTTATAAACACAAGGCACAGAGAAGCCCGACTCCTCTTGCCCCGCTTTTGAACTTTTGTTCACATTAAGCAATTTCCCTCACCTTAGTTGTTGAACTTCCCTTTGTAGTGAAATTCACAAGTACGGCGACCTGGCAAGAAAAGGATGGAAAGAAAGGGTGTGTTGGCCTAGACTGCATTTTTCCTGAACACTCTGAAATATCAGGATGTATGGAACATGAGTCATCACTTTCTGTTGGAAACTTTTGTGACCTTTACAGAGTAGGTCAATTTCTTCCCAAGCTGTGCTTCTTCACACCCCAGTGCATGACAGCAAAAGGGCAAATCCGACCGAAGCAGAAGCATACTCATATTTTTTCTTGCAATCTGTTACACATTATTGTTTTTTGACACAATTTGCTTCACATGACAGTACTAATGGTGGAAACGAAGGTCAACTGTGATGAAAGAGTTGCCTGGTCTGCCTTGCGTGGCTCTGTAAACTTCAGGTGGAGTACACCCTGAGCCCTGATAGGATTAGGATGGTAGAGAAGAGGAGGAAGGTGTTGCTGAGGGCTTGGGAAAATAATTTAGTTAAAGGGGAGGACCCTAAGGGAAGAAGACCACATTACACGCTATGAATCCTAGCCATTTGGCAAACTTGAACTCAATTTGAAAAACCAAAACAAAGCAGGCAAAAACTGCAACACAGTCCTGGCCAAGGAAACTTCTATAGCAGTCCGCACAATTCTGCAACTCTGTCAGCCCTGAGGTCATCAGTATTTGGTCCATAATGTTAATAGAGAAGAATCTGAACTATCACGAAAAGTTTTGTTGCACACACTGTCTTCTTAAGAATCTGGAAATTTTGGTGTGGTGTAAGGGAGCAGACTGGGAAAATTTCCTCAAAAAAATTAGTATGGATAGAAAAGTTGGCTTGGAAGAGCCCAGTCAACGCCTTTTTTTATTCTACAGAAATTCTTCACTTTTCTAAAATCACTTAGAAACGGAATGCAGAAATCTACACAGTGAATTTCTCTTATTTAAATCTTATATCTTTAAGGCTTCTGACCACTTTATAGATAATTTTTTAAATATTTCAGTTACAGTTGACATTCCATATTTTATTAGTTTTGTGTGTACAGTATAGTGATTAGACATTTATAGAACTTATGAAGTGATCACCTTGATAAGTCTAGTACTCACCTGGCACCATATATAGTAATTACAGTATTGCTAACTGTATTCTTTAACCTGTACTTCACTTTTCCCTTTAAACAATTTTAATACTAATCTTTCTAAAAATGAAGTACACATTTCTTTGCTTTCTTAAAAGATTTAGTTAAGATAACATAACATTTTCCCTTTTCTGTTTACTGTCAGATACTCAGCTGTCGCTTCTCAAGGCTTCCATTCCTGCTTCTAGTAGACTTTCTCCCCGTGTCCAATTTGCTGCTTTTAAATGGCAATGGCTAAAAATTCAACATGGATAAACTAGAAATTTTGATATGATATATGTCTCTGAATGGGACAGAAGAAACTCTTATGCCAAGTGCATGAACTTTAGTGAAATGAGTTTTGGTGGCATGCATTTCAGCTTCTTGGAGACCTTTAAAGATGTTTCTCAGAGGACTTTTCTTTGGTCCATCTGTGGTTCTCTGTGGTGTCTTAGACATTTGAAGTTACCAGATAAGTGAACCTCAGATAAGAAGGAGTCATTGGACTGACCACTCTTTGAAGGTTAAAAAAGAAGAGTCAGTTATATCTATTGCCCAACAGGGACTTGGAGTCAGCTGTAGGTAGAAACTCATTTAGATTCAACGGCTTAATCGCTATTCCCATGCTGACTGTCTCTGAATGAATGCAGAGAAGTCTTCCACAGCAAAGATGCTGTGTTAACATGAGGAGGAAGAGCAGACAACTCCTGAAGATGCTACATGTTGGGCCAGGCTGGAAGGGTAGTTGGATGTAATGGAAAAATGGGGAAAAGCCTCTGCAAATGGTGGTCAAGGGATTCTGGGATCATGATGGAGAGATGAAATGCTGTCTATTTTGTTTGTTTCTTTTTTTTTGTTTTTGTTTTTAATTGAACCATCTATAAAACTGTGAGTGACCTGGTCTTAGGAGCTGTGTTTATCAAAAATGCAAACAAATGCCCTGTAAGTCAGAGCATCTTGAAGCTGGGAAGAATTACCCCCACCTCAACACTTTTAGAATAAGGAGCCTCAGCTGAAGAGAGCAAGGTCTGTGCCCTGTGTGGGGATGGGGCATAACAACCTACAGTCTGTGACTCCAAAGGCAGTGATATCTTTTTTCTTATACAATGATGCTTTTAAATGTAAAATATTATAAATACAGCCAAAGGTTTTCCACTAGAAACAAGCATATTGCTAGTTTCTGGATATGAAATCACTGATGTTAAAATTAGGTGATTTTTCACATTTGAGCAAAAGGTGGCAATTGATTATCTATGGTATAAAGCCAAAATAATTCAGAAAAGTTGATTTTATATTTTTTATCTATCAGTAGATGGCAGGAGATACCATCAAATCAAGATTAAAAAGAGGAACAAATGACAAAATTCAGTCATTATTCCTTGTATTACCTGGGAAAATTGGTATCCAGGGTAGTCAGTGTGCTGTTATGGTGGTGCCTGTGGAGAGGTGTTTTTTAATATGAATTTGAGTTCAATTATTAGTTTCCTCATTAATCTAGCAAGATTATAGTTGGTTTAAAACAATAGTCAAATGTTGGAACGAAATTTACTCTCTTTTGAAGAGACACCTGGAGAAATGATTCATCACTCATGTTGCTAAGATTAATTGGGCATTATAATTGTGTTAAGTGGATTCACACACCATGTAAGAATCCAGAAGCTTTTCTTCTTTTTATTTTTTTTTCTCTCTCAAGCAAAGAGACAAAATAGAGCTAGCTAGCTTCAAAGTGGGTTAGAGAAATTCAATATCACAACTGGCTTTATCTAAGATCATGGAGATAGAGCACTGCAGTTACACGATACTAACTAAACACAAGGACGTATCCCATGCTTTCATGGACTCTGGGCCCATGAGATGATGTCCTATTCAAATAGGTGGGATTTTCATCAAGATTAAATTTGATTTTACTTCCCAGTTATTCTGAAGGGCAGAACTCTCTTGAAAGCCCCATGTTTCCCTTATGTGGAGATTACAAGAAGGTGAAGTCCTGTGGAATATTGAAGAATTGAAATTTTCAGTCTTCAAGCATGCTATTTCCTTTTTATCTGCTTGTCACCACTTAACAATGATGTGATTCTTCTCTATGACACAAGCATTTGAATCAGCCAATTTTTTTTCTTCTTCGCTCTTTTATCATTTGAATTTATTTCTGGGAGGAGTTTTTAAGAAAAACCTCTCTCCATCTATGGATTTTTTTTCTCACTCAGAGAACAAACTTAACTGAAAAGAATGTATAGGTTAGGAAGGCAAGCTACAAGAACATTTACAGGGTAATCAAGTCTAACATCAATTTCAGTTAACACAGAGCTGGAAATCGTCATGGGCATGGTCCACATGGCTCTCCGGGTGGGGGCTTCTGTGCTGTAGGGAGCATTCATTATGGAAAACAAAAATGGAAATGGATTTGCTTTTAAGCAAACCCTTCTATTTTTCCTTGTAATTTTCTCCATTGGGAAAAGTGTTTTACTCAAAAACACATTGTGTCCTCCTTTTTAAAAAACCCAAACTGTGACTGGTACCAAAATACCCTGTCAAGAACTATAAAAAAAACAATCTTCCCAGTCTCTGTGATATGTCACCTGAAATCCCCATGTTTGTCAATCAGTCAGTGTTGCGGAGCTTGGCATCGTGCTGGTGCCCTGTTGGAAATGCTCTTTTGGGTCAGAGTGTAGTAAGTACCTCCAGGTGTGTGAAACTAGGTGTGGAGCATAGAGTAGCCTGAACACCCTTTTTACAGTGAGTTTGTAATTTATTACATGCTATAAATCTAATACTCGATTCTGTTGTTTAGTAACACCCCCTCTCATATTCTAAAGTGACAATAAATTACCTGGTGACCATATTCTCTGGTTGCCTGCTTTTCCTCACTTCCCTTTCGAAAGTCTCTCCTTTCCTGTTTTGTGTGTACCATTACCCACGGAGCTCTGCTGCTGAAGGCACATGCTAGATTCTCATCACATGGTCCCCATATAAATATTGTTTACAACAGAGAGTCTTATACTTTTTCACATAATCTATATAACTAATAAAGTTTAAGTACTATCTCTCTTAAATGTATGTTCATTTTAACAGAAAATAAGCTTTTAAAGCCAAAGTACTGTGAAGAGTCTGAGACTTTACCCTACTAGCAAACTAAAAAGTTAGCTGGTCTCAATTTCACAGATGCTGGCAGATGATAGGAGATGCCAAAGATAGAGATATAGGATAATTTACATCTCACAGTAATATTAGTAGCCAGATTTTGGCCCTAATTCTCACAGAATGGTCCAAAAGGGCCAGAGAGCACCTGTGCATGCAGTGGGTTGTGTAACAAGGGAGGAATCCAGAACTTAGTGAAACTGAATATTTTACAATAGATGGTAAACATGTCTGCCTTTAGCTCTGGAGTATACCATATATTCCAAGGCTGTTGATGATATTCCAAATCATCCCAGAAATCTAGTCTTCCTACTTTAAGTATATTTCTATCAATAATTACACAGGATCTTATTTTTCTTCTTAGTAAGGGTAACACATTATTATTATAAAAATGCAGAAAAGGGTAAAGAAAAACATAAAACTTATTTGCAATCTCATTACTCGGAGGTAATCTATTAAAATACTAGTCTTTTAATGCCTTTATATATGTATTTAAATATATATAGGCACATTTTAAGAAGCATAATGCTTTTTTTTTTGTAACAGTGGTGTAGGTAGGAAAGATTTCCTTGAGAAACAGTTTACGCTTTTTGATAGTGGTGTAGGTGGAGAAAAACAGAGAAATAGGGAAGGATTAAACTTTTTTTTATTCAGAGCCAGATAATAACAGGCAAAGCTTGGTTTCATGCAAAATCAATGGAAGTGAGTTATTTTGACAGAAATTTGCCATCCTACACTGGTCATGTGGTGTTCCAGATAATAAATATTTTAAGCTAGTGCATTGCTGGTAATTTATTAGGCAGTATAAAATAATAAAAACAATATAAAAGTCTAGAGATAAAACACTTAGACTGGGGAAACAGAAGGTCTATCTCTATCAGTGTTAGAACTTTCTAGAGTTTTACTATAATAGGTTAGTGGAATAGAACAACACAGTTACTAAGTAGATCTAGACACTTTTATTTCTTTTAAAATTGCTTCCCTGTGTATTTTTCTATATGAGTTATGCTTTTTCCCCAAAAGAAACACTCAGAAAAATATTTTATTTTGTTACAAGTCTGGGATGTCATTTTTTTTCCATTTCATCTCTGTTTCTCTCCAATTCTAGACAATGCATTCACATCTCTAAATTCAGATGTTGTTTATGAGGATCAATGCAAAAATTACATTCTTCACAGAATACAGAAATACCAGGGTCCATTAAACTCATTTTCAATACATTCAAGGTTTGTTTTTTCCATACTAGTGGGTCACCAGCTGCTGAAGTCAATGTTGGGGGAACACAACTGCTTCAGAAATGCTTGGGCTATCAGAGAAGCATGTGCTCTGACCTTGTAGGAGCTTAACAGGGCCCAGGCAGATCAATACCCATCTTAACAGGGCTTCAGGCAGATCAATACATATCACAGAGAGAATCGAGTGGAGGCAGAGTCGCACACAGCACAGACTCTAGGACCAGTTGCCAGGGTCCCACCCTGGCTTTGCCACTCAGCTTGAAAGTTTGTCTAAGCCACTTAGCTTCTCTTGTAGTTTCCTCATTTCTAAGATGGATAATAATTCTACCCAGGAGCGTTGTTATGAGAATTAAACGAGCTAACCTGCATAATGCTCTTCAGATAGAGACTGGCACAAAATAAGAACTTGATATAAATGTTTGCTAAGTCAATAAAATAAACTTCTTGGGAAAGATTTGAAGGCAGGAGAGTCAGAACCAGGCACATGGAATCTCCAGAGACCTGTTTGTCTGAAACAGAGGATTCTGGGATAAGAATATAGAGACGATGGGTGTTGAGAAGATCTCATCATCCACAAAGTTTATATTCATTTCATAGAGTGAGTATAAGACTAACATTACCCAAGTGAAGTGACCAGTTGCTGTGTGCAGGATGGGGGTGGGAATGAAGATGGTAAAGCCAAGGGACAGCAAGAGAAGGATCTCAAGAGGTCGCCTTTTTTGTTCTTCCTATTAAATCCTGATGGCTCATGTGTTTTTAAGTCATCTAAGATGCCTTTTAAAAGTAGGCAGGTTATATATTTACTCACTTAGTGAAGTAAAAAAACATGTCTAGGAAATAAATAATTAAGCAAGTCTTGGGCCAGGAGATCCAAGTCAGGCTGAAGAGGAAGTAGATTTAGGGATGTTAAGGTAACAACAATGTTAATAACTAATTATGGAGGAGGCAACAGACTTATCTGGAATTATTAGCCTCAAGAAAGGGTAGTTAGAGACTAATCTACAGTAATGGTAAATATATGGAGATGTTGAATAAGTGAAAACAAATAATTTAAGTAGAGAGGTTTCAAAACAATGGGCAATACAGGATTGAACCAAAGCAGAGAGGAGAGGACAGGACGGGACAAAGAGCAATTTGCATGTGGGAGTAGCTCTGTCCTCCGCAGCAAACATCCAGAGTGCAGTCGCTACCGCCTATCACCTAACAGGAACCCTGATGGAAATAACTGTTTCCAGCGATAACTCCTGTTAGCAGTGGAAGTACGGTTTTAAATCACATTTTGAAATTTCCTCAAAACTGCTTCCTCAAAGACAAATGACCCTTTTACAATGCGCCCAGTTACATAAAATAATGGATGTGAATGGCTTTGCAAAACATTAACAAGCTGTATAAATGTAAGGTGTTATCATCATTGTGTCTTGTTAAAAACACACAGTGAGAAGAGATTGTTTTTGTGAACTAAATAGTCAAAGATGGCTGTGTGACAGCGTGAGTCATAACTGACAAATGACCGTGCCCACAGAGGGCTGATCAGTGTGGGCATGTTGACCTGGAAGTTACCGCTGGTATAACACTACAGGCTTTTTGTTTTCTTTTCTTTCTTTGGTCCTTTCTTATTTAAACTGTTTTTCAGGGGGTTAAAAGCATACTTAACAAATTTGATAAGACTAGTTAAACTAATATACAACAACCTTAGGAAGTATTCCACTATGTGAATAAGCCAAGCTTCAGACAGGCTAGTAACTTGCCCAAGACTCTATAATGGTGGATAGTATTAAATGAGGAAACTACTCTTCAACTAGAATAATAACTTCCCAGTAGGGTGGGAGAGCGGAGATCTGAAACAAGACAATGTGAACTAGAGAATGTATGACTAACCCACTTTGTTTTATTATTCATTCGTTTACAGTAAGTTATCACTTAATGTCATTGCTAGGTTCTGTGACTTTAAGTGATATGACATATAATAAAACCAATTTTACCATAGGCTAATTGACATAAATAAGAGTTAAGTTCCTACAGCCTCTCCTCAACATTATACCAAAAAGATGTTTAACAGAATGACGTTATTCGAGGACCTGATGTGTTTAACAAACATGTATGTACACTTACACCAGGGAATGATCTGAGCATTATAAAATGCTACTGACTTAACCTTCACAACAACTTTATGAGGTAGAAACTTATTCTTTTTTACAGCTTAGAAACCGAGGCACAAAAAAGTTAAGTAAGCTGCCCAAGGTCACACAGCTAGTAAGTGGATTCAAACAGAGGTAGTCTGGTTTGGGAAGCCATGTCCCCGACCACCATGTGATGATAGCTCTGCTCCAGGCTCTTCTCTGTTCAATACTGTGCCCAGCTTCCCAGAGCCAGATCTGAAGTGACCCTGCACTCTCCTTTCACCTGGGAGCCACAGAGTCTTTGAGGTTACAAAGGAAGCAGTGAGCATTTATGATTTAGCGGATGCTCTTTTGACCTACCTTCGAGCATCGATGCCTAAAGGCATCTTTTCTGAGGCCACCAATTTCATCCTAGACTCTTAAATCCTTGTCTGTGGTTCTCAGAGCCAGAAAGCATTTCCTTCCGCATAAAATACATCCTCATTCTCATTACATCTTCCCATAAAACTTTCATCAATTTGAAAATTGTAAAATGCATTCCTTTTTATGCAGACATTTAATCTATGGTTAAATGACAATTGAGCAATATATCCTCCTGCATACTCAAATACCATCCCAACTCTGCAATTTGAAAATAAATTGACAATCTTAAAATTGGCATGAGTTTTAAGGAAAAGAAATATTCTCAACCACAGACTTTAGAGGATGTTTATCTACACAGTGAACTATAGGATACACTTTGGCTTGATGAACACATTCCATGTAAGAGAGGTTTCATATGGGGCTACCACTCAGCAAATCCGACTTGAACCGACCTGTGGGCCCAATGCTGTGTTCCCTGCTTACACGCATGGGTGAAGCAGAGCTTTCAGCCTCTCAGCCTATCAACCTCTCAACCTCTCACTTTCAGAAACAGTGAAGTTTAAAATATAAAGGTGTTGTTTTTGCTTCACACGCAAATGTCAGAGCAAGATATTCTGATTTCTCTTGATTGGCTCCAGGTGATGTGAAGTGGAATGCAGGAAATTATCAAAATCAATCTACCTTTCAAAGGCGTCCTTTGAAATTATAGGATCTGAATCAAAATGGAAAATAAAATTATTTTTATTCTGTTGTCTTCCAAGATTTTTCATAGCTTTCACTCTATAAAGTAGCAAGTAAAGTACCATTTTTATTTTTGTATTTTGCCCTCTAGAAAAGTGATTGTTATAACTTTAATATTTTCCAAAGAAACACAGTGTTTCTTAAACAATCTGACTCATGTGTACTGGATTTCTAAAGGATTTAATGACTAACTTTCTCAAAGGTTTAGAAAATTTCCCCACTTCAACTTATCAGCATAGTGACTTACATATTAACAATAAAATGCAGGGCACGAATCACGAAGAATCCAGCTGACACTGAGAACAGTAATCTGTGGCCAACCATCATTGTTAAGCCGAGATATTAAAATACTGCCAGGAGAGAACTTCCAAGCGCTAGGAGAACAAAAATCCGGATCAAAATCCAAATCTAGTGGGAACTGGAATATTGTAGAAAGCAAAACAAAATTCAGAGTAACCAGAAATATAATTTTGAAGGTACTCTTCAATGTCTTGCTAACCGATATGTGATTGGCAGGCAGACAGCAGTGCCTTTTACCCCGGAATCTGTTAGAAAGGCAGAATCAGAGGCCAAACCTTAGGTTTTCTAAACCAGAATCTAATTTTCAACAAGCTTCTCAGATGATTTGTATGTACATTAAAGCTTGAGAATCATTTAAAATATTTTTGAGAGTGGAATTATGTGAATAATTGCTGCTTTTAAAAAACAATGTCACATACCAAGAGAGAATGCTCATCCTTATCCTGCAATGGGGCTATCATTTCATAAATAAGAGGGGAAAACCCTCTCATTGTATTGCTCTGGGAAGATAATGACTGAGACAGAATTATTTTTCCTGGAGGAGCAAAAGCACTTATAGGGGAAGGAATATCACTCATCACTTTCAGTAACAACAAATGCCAGCTTGACCTGCATTGTTATTTCTGACACATTGCCTTGCATTTCTTGTCACATTATGCTGGTGGATTCTTTTCCTTTCTTTTTTTATTTTTGGGTCAGAGAAGGAAGCTGACCTAGAGGTTGCCTCGGGCATTTGGAAATATGGTCTTCCTTGTCTGTTCCATTCAATCTGAGGCGGCTGCTGCTGCCGTTCTCACCTGGGTGATTTTAAGAGCTTATCAATCATGAGACTGTTGAGATCCCCAAGCCATCAAGCAAGCACCTCTCCCATGACATGATGACTTGTGTTAATAATAATATGAGGCTGTGATAGGAGATGCAGGAAAAATAGAAATCAGAGTGGTGCCCTGAAGGGGGGAGGGTAAGGGCGAGAGCGCCAGGGCTCACTGTGGAGAGCTGTGTCCCTAAGTCACGTGGAAGGATGTGGCACGAATTGATCTTTTGGCAGCACTAGTTATGGAGCGGAAGTGACCATCGGTCACTGCCTGTTCCTTCTCGGCTGCTTGACAGCCTGGACAGCACCTGCTACCACCCATCTTATGATCTATCATCTTGGAGGAGGTTTATTCTGAACTTACTAGAAAAGATGAGATGTGGCTGTTAGACACAGAGACCACATTATCACCCTTAATAGTTCACACTAGCCAGAGGAGTAGAAGAATTTAGTTGGCTTTTTAACCTAGGAAGCATTTTAGCTGTGAACAGGAAAGACTGGAGTCCAGCAACCCCAGGTGAGAAAGTCCATTGCCACAGTGGCATTAAGACTATCAGTCAAATTAGTTGCAATTCATTCCTCATCCTCTTGGAGAGGTTGACACTATAGTTGGGACCTCTGAGTAATCCAGCTGGTTTTACTGTTTGTACATTTTGAATATGATTGCCAAGGTCAAAACGAACTTGAAAGTCTATGGCTAAACTTTTTTTAATTAAAGAGGGAAAAATTTGATCACTTTAGGTTGTGAATATGCTCCCTGTAAATGCTGTTTTCAAACCTTTCTTGATCTGACTGTATTCACATACACAATGTATCCCTCATCCATGTCTCCATCCCCTCATCTGTGCTGTTGCTGTAGTCTTCTAATTGGTCTCTCGAATTCCATCCTCATGAACCCCATCTGTCCACACAGCAAGCAGCCATAGTTCTCATCCCAAAGTGTAAGGTAGGTCATGTCACTCTTATCTCTAAACCCTCCAATGTCATCTCATCCCACCTGAAGGAAAACCTGAAGTCCTAAGTCTTGCAAACAAGCCCCAAGGACATGGCTGGACACCACCCACACCCTTTGCCATCTCTTTGATGTCATCTCCTGCTTCCTTCCCCATTGCCCAGCCATCCTAGTCTTGCCCAGCCATCCTAGTCTTCTCCATCCTCAACTACCTACTACCTTAGACAAGTCTCACCTCAGGGTCTCTGCCTGCATTATACTATATTTTTCCATGTATAATGTGCACTTTTTTGCCCAAATTTCTGAGATAAAAACAAGGATGTGCATTGTACATGGGTATAATGATTATATACCATGTGCATACAATGGGCATAATAATCCCATATATGATGCACACAAAAACGTGGGTGTGCATTATACACAGTGAAATACGCTATGTTCCCAAAATAGACACTTACTCTTCACTTTAGGTTTCTTCTCAAGAGTTATCTTATCAGAGAAATTCCCCTGGACAACTTCTATAACCCCTGCTCTCCAGTCTGAAGCATTATATAGTTTTTCAATATATATCTTCCCCAACTAGAAATGACCCTGTGTGAGTAGAGATTTTTTTTGTTCACTGTTGTCAGGCAAGGACCTGACAAGTGCCAGAAATATACTAAGACAAATGATCAGTTAATGTTTGTGAACAGATGATTTTCAATGCTTGTTTGTACACCTGATATTTTTCTCATTTTCTCACTCTACTTGGCTCAGAAGCACTTTTCCACCTTCCTGCTTTTGTAATTTCATGTTTCTTTCTCCATCTGGGGGTGCCCTTCTACTTTCCCAAGTCAGCAAGTTCAAGTCTGACCTTTCTTCAAGTCCCTTCTCCCCCAGGAAACCTCTCTTGGTTCTGTTCTAGAGCTGACCCTGGCTCTCCCTGGTCCCCCAGCACTGGCTGTGGCCCTCACACACAACTTAGTCCCCTCTGTCCTGTGTTGGAATGATTCATCTTTATGACCGGAAGCTTTAAAGTGTGGGCCACATCTGGTTTATCTCTATACCACTAACCCCCACAAACTTTACTTGCTGTTTTGTACAGAGAAGGTATTCAGTGCACATTTGGTGAATAACTGTTGCTGAACAGATTGACTTTACTCTCCCGATGTTGATTTCGTGGAAGGGACCTGGGTAAGGAATGGTAGCAGAGTGCTCTCATAATCCTGCAGTGTCTGCTTCCAAAATCTGCACTTGATGACTATTTGGCTTGGTGTTTTGTATGTGAGGAAGGTAGAAGAATTTTGCTCTTGGTTCTGATCATTTTACTTTATTTCAATGAGTGCTAAAAGAAACATTCATACAAAAGACAAAATACCTAACAATCAGAAAATTAGTTGTGCTGCTCAGCTGTCTCAATCCCAGGTCGAATTTGCAACCGGGGAAAAGCTTTCTATTACAGGGAACTCTTAGCATTTTTCACCACCTGAAAAAGTCCTTTTTTTCCTCCTTTCTGATGAAACCCTTTTCTATATCCTAGGCTAAGAAGGAGAAGCAAGAGCATGAAATAGCTATGCTTAGAAAGACACCTGTGTAAAAATCTGATTTTTTTTTTTAGCATGGAATTTTCAACTTCAAACTGTCAAGATTCCAGATTAGAAGTTCATAGTGTACTTCTTCTGTGGAACAGCTGGTCTAATTGGGGAAGTTTTGCTGTGGTGACAATGGGGCTCATTAGACTTTCTCTTATCAGTGTGTAAGCTGTGAGATTTCAACCAAGCAGAGGATTTAGATTCTAAATGAGAAATATAGATCCACATTTCACATAATGAAATAATGGACTTCAGAGTTACCTTTCTTGTGACAAAAGCAGGAACTTAAATCTATTGTAGGGTTCCCTGTTTAATCAATAAATAAACGAGAGACGCGGAAGATTTATTTCTTCTGTGGCAACAGACACCATCATTTTTCTTAATTATCCCTAGGTTTGCCTCTCCTGCTTTCAGATTCTTTGCAAGTGAAAAGCTTCCTTATACTAAGAAACAGACATGAGATCCCTTGTTCTGTTTTCTTTCTCATACCCACAGAGAATTTTGCCTTTTCTGTGACAATACCTGCATTTCTTAATTAAAACCTATTAAAGTCAAAGTTTCTGCAAGGTTGTCCAGGCTACCTTAAAGACCAGAGGTTCCAGCTGAGGTAGACAAAGATCAAGGCAGCTGTAGGAGAAAAAACAAATAGTTCGAACTTTGGATCCACAGATGGTTATGCCTGCCAACTGTTATGAGCCAATGAATATCTGGCCTATCATTTGTCATATTTATTGCAGTACATAATGCTGTAATTTCTCATGGCATGGTTATTTATCTTGCTGTGTTCTCTGAGCAGCTAAAATTGTGGCCATGTTGGAGCATTCATATACCTTTTGGGTGGTTTCATCTTTAAAAAGCAGCAATGCAAATTGGCATAGTCCCCCTCCCCCTGTCCAAGGACTGGAATTATGAGTGTTAGAAACAACTAGTTGGCATTTTATGGAAAATTCTGACAATTGAAACTAATCTCCCAGTCTTGCTCTTAATGTATTTAGCCACAGAGCCTGGAGGAAGCAGAAGCTGTCCATTGTTGCTCATGCCTTCTCAGAGGTGCTGGGCTGGTCTCCTGAAGTGGTGGCAAGTGGAGTGGTGAGGACCATATCTGGAAGCCTTTGTGAAGTGCACACAGAGCCCTCTGATTTTGCAGTAAGGAAATGGACTCTGGGGAAAGGAGGTGAGGGTGGAAGGAAGAAGGTACTCAGTCGTTATTTCTGACAGCTGTCTGGGGGCACTGTGACGTCAGAAGGAGCAGCAGGAACACCTGTCTCTACTGGCACTTCCGCTACTGGCAGTGGTGAGTCAGTGGATAGAGGCCACATGATGCCTGGTGACAGAAGGTGTGACTCACAGGTGGGCAGAAAATGTCTTTAGGGTACTGTTGCTCCTCTCCGCATCAAAGCATCCATAATGAATCATTGTGTCCAAGTGGGGCTTGGAGTGGGGCCAGTTTTAGTGCACACTGGAGCCTCCACAAATCGCAGATGTGAAGATGTAGGTGCCTCTCATCCATACAGGATTAGCTGCGTTAGTTCCTGAGGTGTGAAAAGTCACACTTTGTTATAAGTGCTCTGCTGGCCCTCAAACCCCTGCAGAGCATATCAGATCTCACTTAAGTCACTGGTTTTCCTCACAATGGCTTTCATCAGAAATGTTAACAATGATTATTCCTAAGAGTTCTGAGACCTCTTGCCTTTTCTTTTCCCTTCAAAGTTGTGAAGCAGCCCTAAGGTGTTCAGCAGAAGAGAGGAGAGGCAATGATGCCACCGTCATTAGTATGAGGGCTCATGTTAAAAGGCTGCAGGTTAAGATACCAGAAGCCTTAACCCATGCCTTATAAACATTTTAGTCTTATGTTTCACCACCTACAGTTCCTGAATGTTCCCAGCTGCTTTAGGACTCTGCACAGCCAAGACTCTCACAGACGAGGTAACTCTAAAAATGTAGTTCTGAAAGTACACTTCTGAACTCTACTTTCCCTCGTGAAGAATAAAAAGGGCAGTGTCTGTGGAGGCTCTCAGGCTGGCTGAGGACCAACCACTTGGGTTTGGAAGGCTGTGCTCAAGGCTAGAAAGAATGAGTGCATGACTTAGTACAAACATGAAACACAAGCACCTTCAAGAAGAGGGGCAGAAAAGTTAAGGCTCAGACAGATTAGACACTTTTGAAAAATGTCAAAGAGGGCAAGAGGCTTTTTAAAGTTATCATCAGTGCCTAGTGTTTGGAGTGGTAGTGCAAGGTCAATGAACAGCAACAAAAAAGCACACTCTCTAAAGTCCTCCTTTGCATCTACCTCCTAGGTTAGGCAGAATGCTTGTGGGACCAGGAAGGGTGAAAAAGCAACGGGTAAGAGAGCTTTTTTCAACAGCCAAGACATGGGAGAAAAACTTCAGAGAGCACTGTCCAGATTTTCAGGTCTAGTTACCTACATCTAGATCCTATGGAGACACGAATCACTCTGTGGCAACCCTTGATAGAGCAGAGAGGATTGAGAAAGCGATAGCAGACCTAAGCAGGGTAAATGTGTCCATTTTAAAGAAGGGAGTGTACATTATTAAACAAATGATTTATGTACATTTGAAAAGGAAGCAAAGTTGGGACTGAGTGCTGCAGTTACAGAGCCAAGGGAGTCCAGTGACAAAGACAAAACTGAATTGGTTAAATGTGCTAATGAGAGCAATATAGCAGGTAACAGGCACAAAGGTCAGTATGGGCAATATGTGCACAAAGAACAGCCTTCACACAAAGCAGCAGTTATTTTTTAAGTGTGGTTGATAGATGGGAGGAGAAATTGTGGTTCTCCTGCAATCCTTCCATGCAGGTCTCTCCAACCGTCTAAAACACAACCAGCTTTCAGAACTACCTTTCTAGAATATGACCCCTCTCTTTGTCCTTCCTCCCTTTCAGTATCTCTCACAACCTAACTTGAATGAGAAGTTGGGTGTAACAGTGATTTATACTGGGAAGACCACGGAGAAGCAGCTATGAAAGCTGTGGTTAGCAACTGTTTGTTGGAAAGGTAGCTGACAGAGGATCTGATAAATGTTTGCTTTCTGGTTATCTTGGGCAAGCTAATAGCTCTGCTCCTTGATTTTCTCCTCTTGGAAATGGGAACAATAACCAGATGGCAATCAGTTCTCTTTCCTCTCCAGATTTCCTGCTCTCTCCCTGTTTTCTCGGGTCTCTTTTAGAGCTTTCTGTTTATTTTGTTTTTGGCTTATTACACAGCATATTTTATCGGGTTCACAGGATTTGTTTCTTGACCACTGTACATAAATAGCAAACTCTCTTAAACCACTGAAATGTGACAAGTAATGAAAAGAAAGCAGAAATTCAATCAGAGCATGTTAGGTTTAATTGTCTGCTGTTTATACTGTTGTAAGTAATCTCAAGGTGCCCACCCGCTTGCCGCGCTTCCTCACGGCAGCTTTCATCTCACATGGTGTAATTGAAAGATGCTGCCTGCAAGGAGATGCTGGTTCTAGCAGGAGTTTTCCCACTAATTAGCAATGGGACTTAGGACACATCATTTTACATCCTGGCTCTGTTTCCTCATCAGCACAGTAAATGGGTTGACCTATATTATCTCCCAGGTCCTTACCGACTCCAGAATTTTAAAAGATCTATGATTTTGAGCCAAAAACTATATTATGGAATAAAGTGACAGTATGCATAACTGCAAGTTGATTAGGGAAATAGCATAGAATTTATCTCTTAAATTGGCTTTCACCATAATAAATTACAGAGTAAAGATACAGAGAAGAGAGATACATTTTATGTAAGTGTTCAAGGAAGCATAGCTTATTTGAAACAATGGTTTCTGAAAATAACCTTTCATTCTTTGCCCTTATATTTTGCCTAATGTATGGCATAAAATGTATACTCAGCCTGAAGAGTGGCTTTCATTCCATTTCCAGTCACCCCATCATGCTGTGTGCTGACGCTCACCATGTTAGCTGACATTGCAGGACGTAGCACAATGCCCAGTGAAACGTTAGAAATGTGACATGGTGTGTCAGAAACAATGCTTGCTTTTTGCAGATTACTTATCATTTAAAGGCTGGTATTTAGGACCATCTTTAGATAATTCAATAGCTTTGCATCTCTGGTAGGAGGGATGTCAACATGAGTTAATTTTTTTTTGCTTATCAGATATAAGGGACAAGATGATGTTAAAACAGTTGAAAGAAAGTAACTGCAATGCATATATAAATATATATATATATTTTAAACTAAGGAAATCTTTAAGGAATTTAGGAGTCACTTGGATTGATTTACTGAAACCAGAAATTCAAGGCGAAAAAAACATAATTGTCACAGACTATTGTCCAGGATCAACTCAGATATTTCCCATTGTTATCCTTTGTCTTGATAACATCACAATCTTTTGTGACATCACAAATTCTCATTTTGATTGAAGTCAATCTTGTGGAGAAAAAAGTGTCTCAAAGTAACTGGGACTTATTCATTTACACATCCTCTGAGTTGACTCGGGTTTACTAATCTGAAGGTACAGTGGAGTCTCATGATCAGCAATGTCCCAAAGTTTACAGGCTCTCCGTGTCACCTGCTCAAGCCACATGCTGTGCTCCCCAGAAATAGTAATTACAGGGATTTCTGTCTGTGCCTGTGAGATGCCCAGACATCATATGGCTGCTCTGTTCTTCAGTCCGGTGCGGCAGACCCCACCGAGGGACCAGACAGAGCCCTCACAGTGACCAAACTGCAGGATGGTCTGTGACTAGGTGGGGGATGGGGCTTCTTTCCCACTTGCTGTTGGTTGGAATGGTTTAGGGTGTACAAACGTGGCACTGCTGGTGCCTCTATCAGTATGGAGTTCTATAAACTAGGACATTGGGCTTTTACCCAGACCACTCTTTCTCCCTGGGTGCCACACAGGCATATAGAGGGAGAGGAGTCCCAGGACCTGGTCCCGTCTTCGGCAACCACGTCGTTGTTTGGGGGTCATTTTTAGTTTCTTAGGATGACTTTTTTCTGGGAAGTTCTCCATCCCCTAAAACAAACATGCTTCTGTCAGGTCCTCCTTATCAGCGGGCTTGAGATGTCCAGACGGAATTTTCTGAAATGCAGTGGCAGCATGGGCTCATGTGGGGTCCCTGACACTGCTCATTCAGTAAGCACTTGCCCGGCGCATGCCAGGTGTGAAGGGCGTTCTTGCTCCTTTATTTCTCTCTTCTCTAAAGACTTCTTTCTTTGGGAAAAGTGGTTTGAATTAAAGAATTGACATTTAGGACTCCTCTTAACTCAGACTGTGAAGCCATTTAAAAAAACAACACAATTAGAGAAGAGATGTACTTTCAGAACATGGGTTTCTCCAGCCAGTGCCTTTATATGTACAGAAAGCTATTATTAAACAACTTTGATTTAACTGTCTGATCAGATATCTTTGCAGAGGAACAGAAATAATTAGAAAAGTGCAGAAGTAGTCAAACTCCAGAATAAGCCAAAAATGGATAATGGACAATCTAACTTTCTCCCCAGTGTTTGAGTGGATCTATGTCTGTACAGGAAAAGCATGTTTGGGCTCTTTAGAATTGTCTAGCATTCTTATCAATATTGATCTTAGAATCTGAACATTATTTCAGTGACTTATTTTTCATATGTATTCTGATGCAAAATTATTTCAGTGCATTGCATAATATCATAAGTGTGAGATGATATTTATTTCTGCATGTGTATTGCTATTAAAGTTACCTATATTTAAAAAAGGAGCTTTGTGTACATAGCTTTGTGTTCATAAATTACATGTAAACATTAATGAACTACAATGTCGATGCACTTGTGCCTAGGCACTAATATGTTTTATATAATTGTTCATATGATATTCTTGATTTCAATGAAGTATGCCTCTTGACATACGGATGACCAATAGACATATGAAAAGATGCTCGATGTCACTAATCAGGAAAGAAATGCAAATTAAGACCACAATGAAATATATCTCACACTAATCAGAATGGCTATCATCAATAAATCAACAAATAAGAAGTGCTGGCAAGGATGTGGAGAAAGGGGAACCCTAGTACAATGTTACTGGGATTGCAGATGGGTGTAGTCACTGTTTAAAACCATTAAGAGGACACTCAAACAATTAAAAATGGAACTGCCTTATGACCCAGCAAGTCCACTTCTGGGTATATATCTGAAGAAACCCAAAATATCAAGTTGAAAGAATATATGCACCCTTATGTTCATGCAGTGTTATTCACAATAGCCTAGCTATGGAAGCAACCCAAGTGCCCATCAATAGATGAGTGGATAAAAAAGGGTGCTACAACCCCAGCTGGTTTGGCTCAGTGGATTGAGTGCCAGCCTGCAAATCAAAGTGTTGCCAGTTTGATTCCTAGTCAGGGCTCATGCCTTGGTTGTGCCCCAATAGGGGGCATGTGAGAGGCAACCACACATTGATGTTTCTCTCCCACTCTTTCTCCCTCCCTTCACCTCTCTAAAATAAATAAATAAAAATCTTTAAAAAAATGTGGTACATTTACACAATGGGGTATTATGTGGCCATAAAAATAAAATCTTACCATTTGCAACAGTATGGATGGATCTAGAAGGTATTATGCTAAGATAAGTCAGTCAGAGAAAGACAAACACCACATGATTTTACTTACATGTGGAATCTAAAAAAACAGTATAAAAGAACAAACAAAACAGAAACAGAATCATAGATACAGAGAACAGGCTGATAGTTGCCAGAGGGGAAGGATTTGGGGGGACTGGGTGGAAAAGGTAAAGGGGTTGAGAAGTATAGATTAGTAGTTACAAAGTAGTACAGCATAGTAAATATAGTAAATAATACTGTAATAACTATATATGGTGCCAATTGGGTGCTAGAAATATCAGGGAGCCCACTTAGTAAAATATATGATTGTCTAACCACTATGCTCCAGGCCTGAAGCTAATACAAAATAATATTGAATGTAAACTGTAATTGAAAAAGTTCAATTTTTAAAAAAAAATGCTTCTTATCTAAGTGTGTCCTGCAATACATAGTAGTTCTTTATGCTAATGGTAAAAATATTACTGGCCTTCAAATTTGCAAATGGTAATATTGATAAAGATGTGTAGTGATGTGTCTATAAGATCAATATGTGATCAGTAGTTCACTGCGCACAGTGAAAAATGCTGTAGTTACTACTGGCAGAGTCTCATATTTTTTTGTAGTTTTGTCTTAAAGTTGGGGGGTCTATATACAAATCAGTGTGTGGACGCAGATAATCGATCAACAAACAGCCTAATTGATATACATGTACATGTAGTACATTGATTTTTCCTCTTAGAGGACACATGGACTAAACTAGGGGGGGTGGAAAGGGGAGGGAGGAGGGGAGGAATGGGTGGGTGGGCTGGAATGGGAATAAAGGATAGAAACTGTAATGAATAAACTAAAATAAAAAATTAAAAAAAAAGACCTTTCTTCAAAAAAACAAAAAAGATGTGCTACCCTGATTACTGAAGTGAAGTTGTGTGGCCGTCTAAAATGTGCTGCTCTCCTGTTTCTTCCTTCCATCCTATTTCTGTTTGGCTCTTTAAGCTGCTTGGGTTTATTTATCTGTTATCTCCCAAAATGTCAGACTTAGTCAAGGTGTATTGGATAGCACTACCTTTCCGTATCTTCAGTCCATGCCTTTGGCGATGTCTACTGTGGTCCAGTATTAACATTCACTATGCACATTCTACAGCCTGGCACTGAGCTGTGTTCTGGGGATACTGAGATCCCCAGTCCTTTGTAGTTCAATGAGGGTGTTAGAAAAAGTTCTGTGTTGATTTTACCTGACCTGCCTGCATTCTCTCCAATCATTTCTGAGGGCCTTTATTTTTGCTATCTATGAGGGAAACATTCCTCATCCATACAGTTATGCTAGGGTTGCCAATCAGGACCAAGGGATGGGCCCCAGATTAAGCTATGCCACTGAGACTTCCAGGGAGAAAGAATCCTGAGCAGAGGGACCAAAAGCCTGGAAATTCTTGGCTAGGTCATTCACCCCGCTGGTGGCGCCCTGAGATATCACCCATTTGTACCTGCTACCATGATACCTGATGTTGCTGAAGTCGGCGCCTTTGTCAGACTTGGTTCCTTGGCATTTCCTTCCACTCTGTAAACTATCTTATAATTTTCTTTCTAGATTACATACCAGTTGGCTCTTGCTGCTTTATTACCAGTGAACTACAACCCATGTAGAAACAGGTGCAATGCCATAATTCCGAACAGTAGATTCTCTAGAAAAGGTAATGCAAAGTATTGATTCGACTTTTAAGACATGTTTTTAAGTTTGCTGAGGAAACAGCACATGTGATGTTTATCGTAGGTTCAGCTTTTCCATCTGACGACGCTTAGTTTTTGAACCAGTGGCTTCAGTACAACAAAGACTTGTTTGTTGGCTTTCTTATTTTAGTGTTTACTATGTCACTCCATAGTGAATGATGTGGTTTTGTAAAAGTCAAGTTTAACTCTTATAGTATTTTGTGGTAGCATGGAACAAGTAAAAAAGTTTAGGTAGTAAATAACTACAGTTCATGAGCAACTAACATTTATTTTAAAGTCTCTGTAATTATGATTTTAACTGTAAACACCTTCAAACTTTGTAAATGTAGACATTCTTTTTCAAAACATCTAGAGAACACTGGCAGAATTGGAAGATGAAAAATAGTGTCATAACTAACCAACAAAAACAGGTCACAAAAAAATGCACATTTGACGTCAGTGAAGTTAGATGGTTGTCTTTGTAAGTGTTGTCAAACAATTATGTTTTGAAATGTTTTCCTGTAGACAATTTTAAATGCACAGTTAATACAAAAAATACTATAATGAATCTTCATGTACTTATTGTTTTGCTTCAGCAAGTATTAACTCATGGCCAATTTTATTTCTGTACTCCCCACTGAGGTAAGGAAGTATAACCCCCTTTCTGATTATTTTGGAGCAAATCCCAGACTTCCTACCACTTCATCTGTAAATATTCTAGAATGTAGCTATAAAACAACATTTCTTTCTCTTTTTCTCAAATATGCTATAATATAATGATCACATCTAAAAATAAGTTAATGATCATTCCTCTTCAGTATCAATATTCAATCAATATTCTTGTATCCTGTGTGTTCTTTTGTGGGAGAGGCCTTAGGGTCCCCAGGTCACATCCTTTCAGTCCCATCTGATTTCAGCCTCAGTTTTATGTGACCTCAGGTAGTGTCTTACTCTGCGTGTGAGTCCCATGTCTTTCTGCACCAACAGAGACAGCACACTATTGGATGCACAATGCATCCCCAAAGAGGGGGTCTTAAAGCCAGGGGAAACATTGAAGTAATAGGGAGCAAGAGCCTGTGGAGTGGGCTGTGACCTCCTGTCCCACAAGAAGACAATTATTGGTAGCCTGTCAAGTGCTTCCCAGAGGCCCATGCAGAATTGGCCCCTACAGGTAGGCAACATCCTTAATGTACCTTAATGTTGGCTTTTCTCCTTCCTCGTAACTCTTTTCCTGGTCCTCCAATTCTATTTCCTGGAGTCACAGCTCATGCTCTTGGGGAATGCAAACTATGATACCATAATAACATCACAGGGTGTGGCAAAAGTAGGTTTACAGTTATTCATATGGAAAGTAATACAAAAATTAATACATAATAATACAAGAATAAACTCTGTGTTTTGCATACTCACAACCATAAACCTACTGTTGCCCCACTTTGTATATATTGATGTGTCTCTTAATTCTCTTTTTAAAAATTGTGGTAAAATATATATGACAAAGTTTGCCATCTTAACCTTTCTTAAATGCAGGTCAGAGGTATTAAGTATATTCACATTGTGCAAGCATCTCCACCGTCCACCTCCAAAACTCTTAATTTTGCATACCTGAAACCTGTATCCATTAAACACTGACTCCCCATTCCTCCCTCTTCACAGGCCCTGGCAACCACAATTCTACTTTTTGTCTCTATGAATTCCACTGCTCTAGGTTCCTTATGTAAGTAGGTCATACAATATTTATCTTTTTGTAACTGGCTTATTACACTTAGCATAATGTCCTCAAGTTTTGTCCACGTTAGGTAGTGTGTGCCAGAACTTCTTTCCTTTTTAAGACTGAGCAGTATTCCATGGTTTGTCTATGCCACATTTTTTCTTCATTTCTCATTTAATGGATGCTCGAACTGCCTTTGCCTGTTGGCTATTGTGAATAATGCTGCTATGACTATGGGCGTACAAATAATCTCTTTGAGATCTTGCCTTCAATCCTTTTAACTATGTGCCCCAAAGTGGAATTGCTGGATCAGGCAGTAATTCCATTTTACATTCTCATCAAGAGTGCACAGGGTTCCAGTTCCAATTTTTCCACATCCTTACCAATACTTATTATTTTCTGTTTATTTTTCAATATAATCATTCTAACAGGTGTGTTTTAATTCTCATCTAATCAATAAGATATCTATCTTTCTGTCTCTATGTCTGTCTTCTTCTTTCTCTCTTTTTAAAAGAAAGATGTCATCCAGTTTTTCCATAACCAAGGTTCTTCTGATTACATGCCTGTACTGCCAATTCACAATGCAAGGCTTATGAAAACCCATTAGTCCTGAATTTGAATCAGAGATATCAGAACATATGGTCATGTGATATGTTTTAGCTTTTTCTCAAATTACATATTTTCTACCTTTGTTCCTTCTAAAGGCCTAGAACAAAGGCAAATAAGCACCACTAGCTCCTAGTTTTCACTATGTTTAAACCATAACGTCTTGAAGAAGAGACTCTTGAAGAGTCTGGGACAGGAAATGCGCAAGACGAGCATGGAGATTTTGTCATACTTGAAAACAAAGTCGCTGTCAAAGACCACTGAGATCATTTCAAAAGGACTCGAGAGTCTACATGAGCAGGTGGACCCTAGTTAAGATGAACTAATTTGTGCACAAATAAAGATAATCGTTCCCATGGATTAAAACATATAAATATATTTAAAGACACTAAAATAAATAAGAAAGAAAAATTCATTAGTTACCTTTGGATGATTCTATGACTCTAATTTATTGTTTTGAAAGCTGATGAGTCAATTAATAGACTCAAGTTTTGCTTCTGCTTTTTCCTATACTAACTGTACCAGAGGTAATCGAATTATTTATGATATGGCCTGTCTTTATAAGTATTCTGGTTAATAAATGAAAAAATGTTGCAGTAGCATTTGCAACTCCTAACTACCTGATGGAGCTGGGCATTGAGCAGCAGGGCCCGCTCCCGCGGGAAACAATGCCTCCCAAGGGGAGCTCGCAGAAGCCCTTCTGAAGGAGTCTTGCCAAAAAATAAAACCTGAATCTCACTAATCCTGTAGATATACCTTCCAAATTATAAAAAATATGGATCAAAGGGAACAATTACATTTTTTATATAATTAACTTCAGAAAAAGTAATAGACATTGAAACCATGAAAAAATTATTGCTTAAAGTAAGTCTAGACTTTTCCAGAAATTTCACACAAAAGCACATTAAGTGTTTACTTGGTTTGGATTTTTGTCTTAAGAAGGGGTTAATTTTAGTGGCAAAGGAGACTTTTTAAAAGAGGTTGGAACTTAACATGATGCCTATTATTTCTCCTGACATCTTGTCTTCTTATCTGGCTTTTGGTTTTGTGGAATGAGATGAAAGAAAATGGTGAGCACTCTGTAGCACTCTGTGCTTGGTTTTAGTAGTTGCAATTTGAGTCAGATATTTTTGAATGTTTTCCTTTCTGAGAAAGGGAAAAGAAAGAGTGTGACTCCAATAAGGGGCCAACAGGGAGAGGGGCAGTTAAATTGGATTCTATAGTGTTCAGTTTCCTGATTACAAAAATAATCCAGTTAATAATCTTGTCTTCTGACCTTGCGTAGTCTGGTATCTCTGCTTCTTATCTGTTGAATGCACACATCTTTTACTGAATAGTAAAAATCTGGAAAGTTTGAAATGCCAACTTAAAAGTTATTTGTTTTGTTTAAAAACCAAGAAAGAATTCTGAGAGTTCTCCCCGATGTCAAGCCTAGGAATGTTTGGATATTATTCACTTTAATGATTAATACAGAATTCTTTCTGTATGAGACTAAGCTGCAAACTGCAAGATGCCACATGATGAATCCTCATTTGAAGGCAAGTTATTTATTGCTTGTTTCAAATCTGTTCATGACTAATATTTATTGCTGCAGATTTATTGTGTGGTGCCAGTTTACCCCTTCAAACATTTAACAATTATTTATGAAATATCTATTGAGCATCAGCAATGTGCCAGGTATTGTACTGGGTCATGGAGCTACAGCAATGGATGAGATCTCACATTCCCTCCTCTGCAGGGGGTTATAGTTTGGTGGATTTTCCAGGAAAGCACATGCCAAGATGGAATATGAAGTACAGAGATTTATTGGAGAAAATACCATTAAAGATCATGCAGAAGGGAGTGGGAGTAGATCATGATGTACGTCTGACTGTGTTGAAAGAAGAGAGGAAGGAAGGAGGATTGGGTAGAAGAACTTAAGTCTATAGCATAGCTCTGAGAAATTCTTAGCTAGGTTGATGAGAAGCCCTAAGCAAAAACTGCTTTTTAGAGGAGTCCCACTCTGTCCCCAAATGGCCCAGCTGTAATACCTCTGCTGTGCTTAGTCATTGACTCTGAGCAGCCCTGGTAAAATATGACCTTGGTGTGAATGGCATGAGCAATCCAATGGGTGTGGGAGCTGGAGGCTGTCAGTTAACTACACAGGTTCTTTCTGAAAAGATGATCTAACAGGTGCGTTGTCATGGCTTTGGAGAAGCCATGTGGGGAAGTGCAAACACTGAACAAATGGATACAAGTGTGGGTAAAGCATATTAAAATAGTTATATCCTGGGGCTATTTGATGGTATAGCAGGGGAAGTTTATCTGCATTCATTTTTCTTCCCCTGTTCTGCTCTGTGTCATAGGGAACAACGTTATCCAGTTTCCCTTTTCCCTTTCAGATAAGCTCAGCCAATGGGAGGCACTGGCAGGAGATTGAAAGGTAGAGAGAAGGAGAATTCAGTGTATTTTCTCCATTCTCTATTTGTCTAATCTATTCTCTACAGCAATAAATGCATCTCTTCTGGGTTTCTTGCTCCTGTCAGAAAGTTCCTCACTTTGTGGTCCTAGCTTCCTCCAAGCAGCCATGGTCTCTGGGACACTACTTGTTGCCATGTAGAGATAATAGTAACTTCCCACTGTTCCTAATCTCTGGCCCCCTTGTACCCTGTTTATTTTCGGAACCTTTTCATCACCTTTATAAATGTTTCTTGTTTTGAATACCTAGAGAGCTCTCATTTCCTAGTTATACCCTGACTGCTAGACCTAGCTTGGAAGACGTCCCAGGGAAGATTTTCCTAGTGAAGACACGCAAGCTAACACCTGAGAGACGAGTAGGAGCTATCCAAGATGGGCTGACAGCAGTACTGTCATTGGTACAGTATCTTTTATTTTAGGCAATCTGTTAGTTTTCAAACAGCATAATGGCGAAAAGTACAGGCTCTGGAGCCAAAATGCTTTGGGTGCAAATCATAGTATCTGCTACTTTCTAGAGATGTGACCTCAGGCATTTTATTAAGTTCCTTGTTCTTCAGTGTCTTCTTTTGTAAGATAATAATAATATCATCCTCTATGGAAGCTATGTGAAGTAAATAAGTTAACATATATAGACAACTTAGTGTCAGATATTATTCTTTTTCATATGCATGACAAGTCTTTGCAGAAGCTTTCCCATGCTAATGTGCACTCAGACTTCAGGAAGAGAATATTGTGTATAGGGGTAGGTGACCTTTATTTTCATCTAGAATCTAATGCTTCAGGGAAAATATCTGAAGTAGCTTACATTTTTTTGTTATTTATTCTAGGTCACCTTTTTTTTTTTCCTGCCTGGTTACTTGTAGGTTTCTTTCTCCTAGAAATCCAGTAATTTACTTAGGATATGTTAGGGTGTTGGGCACTTTTAATAAGTTTTGATTGACATAGTGGTATGTTCTATTATTTTGCAGGTTTATTCATGTCTTCCTTTGAGGAGAGGGTTTTTTCTTTTCTATTATATAATTAATGCATTTTTTCTGTTGTATTACATAGTTTGGGAGAAGCCAGTGTTTTCCTTTCAAATTACAAATTGACTTAATGGGTTCACTTGACATGTTACCATATAAAGCATCAGACCATTATTACCAAGGTAATTGTTTATGGCACATAGCATCAAAAGTAAGACGAAGATCATTTTACCTTATTTTTTTTGTGGACTTTTTATGACCTCTCTGATGTAGGTGGGCTCTGTCCAGCTGCGGGCCAGTGTGTGATCACCTGGAATCTGCTTGCTCAGTAAGGAAGCTGCATTTGTTCTCATGGTCTATCATCTACTTACTCTCCGCCTCTGCCCGCCCATCTCTCTTTTGTTAGCTCTTCTTCCTTTGGAACAGTCTGGGGTTCACTCACATCCAATGCTGGGTTTTACCCAGTGATTGGTAGTTCTGCGCTGTGGCCAATAATGAGCTACATATATCTACACATCACACGGCAAAGACCTTTGGGGATTTATTTGCTCACTCTAGAGATCCGATCTCTCCTGTCTGTGACTGCAGCTGGAAGTACATGCTCTGGAGTGGCCACAAAGGAACATCTTGGGAAGGAGTGTCACAATCCAGGATCCCTGGGCTTTATGACAATGGCATGGTGGTTAAGAGCACGGACTTTGGAGAAAGATACACTAGGCTCAAGTCTCTGTCCTTTCTTCTCCCAACTGTGCTCTTTGATTAATCACTTAACCTTGCTAGACTTTAGATTACTAACCAGTAAAATGGTTTTGATAATAATAGTTTCTTCATGGGGCCATTGGTGATTATTAAATTAGATAATGCTTTGCACATTCCCTGACACATAGAAAATATTAAATATACCTACATTGTTATTATTGTCATCATTATTATTATCAGCTAATATACACTTACTCCCTTTTAAGATGATGAATTTGGCTTGTTATTCTCATATTTGGCTCTCCAGAGAAACGACCCACAATCTGCGTAGGAACATCAATGAACTGGACATTTGAGCTAGCATTCTGTTTTTCGGAAGAATAAACTGGAGGGAAAGCTGGAAGCTTAAAGCTCTATTTCTTAAATTGCTTTGGATTGGAGTATTCTATTTTCTCCTCAAGGAAGATCAATTATCCAGATGTCAGATTTCTGCTGCTTGCTCTTCTATTCTATCCTTTATCTCTGACTTTTCATTTCTTTTTTATTTACCTTTTATTTCTGAAAGCATGTGCCAAATCTCTCTTCACATCCCAGATTTAATGTTCTGCAAGGTCAATTTAGTCCTTTGCAGCTTAGAGTGATATTTTAAATGCCATTCATGGCATTATTAGTTACCTTGCATGCTTCATTTTTTTCCCTAATTCAATCACTCCCTTTCTAAAATATCTTCCCATATCTTATCTTTTAGTTTAAATATTATAAAAACAGTGTTCTACAATGTTTGAATGTTTGTTTCATGGAACAATTCTTTTCAAAAACATACTCTTCCAGCTTTATCATGTTATCTTTATTTTCTTGCCAAAACTTTATTTTCTTGCCAAAAGTTAACACTGTTTGTGTATACTTATCTTTGATAGAAGGCAGGTCTATTTTGATCTAGTTGAACAAAAATTAAGATGGTTCAGTCTCCTTGGGTCTGCTTACTGCTTATCTTGACATTTTTCATTCCTCCTTTTATGTCTTATGATAACAAGAGGAGATAATATAAATTCATATTAGCGATTTGGTTATTAGTCAGATAGAGAAGGATGGAGAGATAAATTGGGGCATGGATAGTCCCAGAAGGAGACAGAAATTTAGATCCCCATTTTCTATATCTGATTTTCCCTGTGATCTACTGTTGCTTTTAGGTACATGATAACATTTGCCTGTTGTCTGTCTGCCAATCTGGGCAAATGTCCTTTTGTTTTATGAAAATGTCTCTGAGTCAGAGTGAACTTGTCAGTTGGTGAGAAGCTGCCTGTCTACTCTCTTTCATGTGGCCTCATATTTCCTCCACCTGGTGTTGGTGCTTCTGCATTGGGATATTTTTCATGAAGCACTGAAACTGACTCTAAGATAAAGAGTTCCTATTTTTCCTACAATTCTTTTCTTTCTCCCCTCCCCTCCCCTCTTTCTCTTTTTAGGAAAAATTCCCATTCAATTCAGAAAAGTATTCCATCACATTGGGTAGGGGTTGGGGATCCATTAACAGGAAATTGGGGTCAGCTAAAATCTCTGCCTTTCTCTGCCTGACATAGTTTGCTCCCATGACCCTGAGGCAGTAGTGCATAGGGTCCAGATGGAGTTGTCCTCTGTCCCTTGTCTCACTTTCTTATAACTCTTCATGGTTGGGCGAGGGCACTTGGCTGAGTCGGGGCCAAAAGTCATATTCTTGCTGACTGGGCTGTGTGAGCTGGAGCAAGACTGCTTCCACCCACGGAAAGAGGCATGATCTAAAAATTATTATAAATACGTTGTTTACTTCACCAGGCTGGGGACTTGAGTCCCTGGAGGCAGGACGGTATTTATTTCTAATTTGCAAGAAAGGTTAGCACAGGCCATTTATGGGCCTTGTGACATTAGGTGAGTTTGTGAGCTGTTTCCTTGACAAGGAAATCATCAGTTAGCTATTGATGCCTTGCTTCACTCTTGTTCTGTCTGGACTGTCTCTGGGAGAACTTTCTTAACACACTGCTTATTTTTCAGCTGGGATGAAAAAAGGAGTTTTGACCCACTTTTCTGTTCTCATCTTTATGAGATGTCCTTACTTTACTTTTTAAAATGTATTAATTAGTAGAAAAACTTACATAAATAAGTGAATAAATGAATAAATAATTAAAGTACTAGTGAACCATCTTACTCCCATCCCTATCCCCAGTTTGCTGAGTTATTACTCCACTGCCATGGGTAACCACTGTTAATAGTCATGCTTCCTTACATAATTTGTTTATGCATACCCAAGCGAAGACAAATATAAACTCTTTCTTATTTCCCAATTTTTTTAATTTAAAAGATTTTATTTAGTCATTTTTAGAAAGAGGGGGAGGGAGGAAGAAAGAAAGAGAGAGAAGCATCTATCAGTTACTCCCCATACACCTTCAAATAGGGACCTGGCCCGCAACGCACTCATGTGGCCTGAACGGGGTTCAAACCAGCGACCTTTTGGTTTGCAGGATGATGCCCAATCCACTGAGCTGCACCAGGCAGGGCTTCCTATTTTTTTTAATAAAAAAGGTGTATCTTGCTCTGGCTGGTGTGGCTCAGTGGATTGAGCGTTCGCCTGCGAATCAAAGGGTCACTGGTTTGATTCCCAGTCAGGGCATATCCCTGGGTTGCAGGCCAGGTCCCCAGTAGGGGGTGCATAAGAGGCAACCACACACTGATGTTTCTCTCCTTTTTCCTCTCTTTAAAAAAAAAGCAAGGTATATCTTGTGGCCTACATTTGAATTTTTGCTTTTATCTAACAATACCCTCAAGGACTTTCCAAGTTTGGACAAAATGGTTCCTCATTCTTTTATCTAGTTGCATAATATTTTGTTGTATGGATAATTTATTTAACCAGCTTCCTGTAAATAAACATTAAGGGTGTTTCCAATCTTTTATTCTTAAAAATAATGCTATAATGAATAACCATGTAAGTTATTTATTATGCACATGAGAAAAATATGTCTATAAGATAAATACACACAAGCAGAATGGTGTCAAATGGTTTTTGAATTTGTAATGTTGATAGATATTGCTAAATTAACATTCATACAATTTCATCAGTTGATATTCCTACCAATAAAGTTTTAACATGTTTTTTCTCATTACAGTCTTACTAGGATATAGTATTATCAAGCTCAGAGATTTTATCTATGCTGAAAGGTAAGAAAGGGCATTACGGGGTCATTTTAATTTACATTTCTCTTACTGTGAGGGAGATTGAATATCTTTTCATAGGACTATGAGTCATTTTTATTTCACTGTCTGTGAGGTATGTTTATATTCCTTTTTCTTAGGTTATTATTTTTATTTAGTTAAATCAATTTTTTAGGAGCATTTTATGTATTAATGTAGTTTTTTTCCTATTATATGTTGTAAATAATATTTTTGTATTACCAGTTTGTTTGTTTTTTTGTCTTTGGCCTTGTTTTTATTTTACTTTGCCAGGATGAAATCTTTTTATTCAGTTAATAAAAATTATCAATCTTGTTTTATTTATAGCTTCTGGATTTTGAATAATATTTTGAAAGAAATCTTTAAAACTAACTTTATAAAAAATCTCACATACTTTTCTCCTATGATTTAATTATTTGTATGTAAATCTTTGACTGATTATAATTTGTCTTGTTAAAACATATAAGGTATAAGTTATAATTTTTTTCTCGATAGCTGCCCACTCTGAAGAGGAATGAGATAAGAATTCCCAATGTCACCACTTCTGTTCACCCTTATTCTGGAAGTGATAATTCATGTATTTAGACTAAAAAAAGACAACAGAGGTACACAAATTTTAAAGACAGTTTTTTAAAAAGTCACTATTCATAGATGATATGATTGTATACATGAAGAACCCAAGCGAATACATCTACAAAGGAATACTAAAAAAATGATATTAACTAAAGTAATGCAGTAAAAATGTAATACATATAAATCAATAAAATTTATATACAAATAACAACCAGTTTTAAGACCTAATATAATTTTTAAAATCCCGCATATAATAGCACCATAAAAAATAAAATAAAATAACTAGGGGTATATTTAATAAGGGATGTGCATGAACTATATATAAAGGTTTAGAACAGTGTTATTAAAGGCATCAAAAACTGCTGAACAAATTGAAAGATACCATATTTTGCCATATATAATGCACACCTTTTTGCCCAAATTTTTGGGGGAGAAACAAGGATGCACATTATGCATGGATAGTACCTGAAATACCTTTGTATCCGCTCTTGTGTTTCACAATTACTTGTTACATAAATTTTTTTGTACCATAATGTGTTAAAAAATAAATGCTAAAATTCCTTTATAATACAAAAAACAAGTAATTAGATTTAAATTAAAAATATTGTATTAAAACTTAAAACAAAAGATTTCTTTCCTGAAAGTTTGGGCCAAAAATGTGGGTAAGCATCATACATGGCAGAGATAGTGTAGTAACAGCCAACAAGGATAGCATGATAATAAAAAATTGGCATGCCAATAAAAAGATCAATAATATACTTTTAAAAAATACATATTGATGCAAAAGGATACTTGGAAAAACAAATATGAGTAACTAGTAAAACTCTGGAAAAGTAGAACACTGAAGGGGGACCAGCACTACCAGATATTAAACCTGTTATAGAACCATAATTTTTTAACTTCATTTTCATTGTTGACATTATGACAACACCCAGCCCCCACCTCCCCTTCCCTGTGGCCATCACCACACTGTTGTCTGTTTGTGCGGAACCTCAAAGGTGAATGGAGTGTGCTCCCAGTGCATAAACAGACCTGAAGAATATATAAGTTCAGAAAGGGACTCTACAATCCAATGGAAATTCTGTACATGATAAGGGTATAGTCTCAGCCTAGTGAGGAAAAGGTAATGTTAGAACAACTCATTTATTTTAAACTGCAAGTTGTGCCTCATCTGATAAACACAGTAAAAATGGTAAAATATATCACAAGAGCCCCACATCTTGGAAAAGCTAATGAGGTTGAAGGTGCACTTTGGGTTCTAATTTAACCCACAACATCGGCAAAGAAATAATGTTTCTATGCCAAAATAAAGCAAGTTGCCAAATTCCATCTAGAGAGATCAGGACAGAATTTTTATGTACTGTTTTTCCATTCCCCAGTGTGTAGGTATATGAAAGGGGAGAGTAATTAGACTTTTTACAAAGGCATAGCAGAATATGTCTAACTTCTAGGCATCATTTGTAAAAACTGCTCTTAAAAAGCCGCTGTGCTTATTGGGGAAACAAGGTGGCATTCTTGAACACTTTTTAAAATACCTGCTTCACTCAGTAACAGGAGCATCCAGACTTTTGGCGTCTCTGGCCCATAGTGGAAGAGGAAGAGTTGTCTTGGGCCACACAGTAAGTACATTGTGACACGTAATCACAAGACAATAATGTTTTGAGTAAATTTACGATTTTGTGTTGTGCTGAATTCATAGCCATCCTGAGCTGCATGTGGCCAGCGGGCTGCAGATTGGACAACCTTGGAAAAGAAACTTTATAGGACAATAGGATAACTGCCCCTTATTATCTTACAAATAATTTTGCTTTATTCTAATACTATCGTGGAAAAGACATGCAGGCCATTTCGCGTCCACCAGCCTGTAGGATACAGGGGAGGCAAGCTGTGTGCAGTGTTAATTGCTTTCATTAGCACTCAGGAATTCTTAGGGAAATAGTTTGGCTTAGCAAAGCTGCTCCAGGTTTTTCATCTCCAGGTGTTCTCATTCCAGGCTTGTTGCTTTATTGCCTTGCTTACCTAACTTCACTTTCACCCATTTTCTAGGTTAAATTTGAATAAAATTTCTTCAGATCTTTTTGAGATATTGGGCAAGATAGCAGTGTTGCGGAGATTAACTAATTCAGGGTCTCAAAGTCATTTGATTCAGGGTGCAGTATAAATGCAAAGCAGGATGCACCGTAAAGCAAAATGCTAATTATTGTAGGCAATGCAGATGCTACTTTTAAAGGTACCAGATGTGTATCGCCTCTCAGTATCCTGGGCTGGCTCCTAGAAAAGAACATGAGGCATGTGGATGGTATAAACTGAGTAAAACAAATCACTTGGAAGAATAAAAACCACTGAGGAAGCAGAGCTACAATTATCCCCAGAAAAATTAGAATGCCACTTTTTGGAAGACAGCCAGGTGGAACGGGCAACAAAATATCTGATAAAATACTGGCTCCAAGAAAAAATTTTAACACTGATGAATTAAGCTTTTGCCTGTTTTCTTTGTACATTGTTGTATGGTTTAATAAGGGTTTGGAATAGCACTTAGAAGATCTGGACACAATTCAATCTAAGTTATGAGAATTTTTCAAGATAATTTTTTTCTACTGTAGGCTCAGGATTTCATAGCAAAACTGGATGTTTAGTTTATAATGGATTTATTATGTGCTGTGAGGACGAAGTAAACACATAAGTGTTCATGGAGAAATTGAATTGCTCGCAACTATCCATAGGATTAAGTTGTTTGTACCACATATCCCCAAATGTTTATTTCCGGTAAGAACACATCAATTCAGGCCAACAGATTAGAGGGAATAGAAAAGTAGGCATATGCTAACTACATGGATAAATACAGTCATTCCAATTAGACATAAGAATATCCCTGTAGCTATGTCAAAGGAGACCTAGTAAGCTGTATAATTTTTGTTTCTTAGGAAGGAAGAAGCATATCAATACTTTGAAAGAAGTGGTTTTAACATTTAATTCTGAATGAGATTTAATACACGAGATCTAGCAATATAATGTACTGTTTTTGATGACAGTTTGATAAAAGTAAAGAAGAAATTTGAAATATAAATTTGACTCATTCTGAAAATCATAAAATCCTATTACAGAATATGGAAGATAAAAAAATCTACAACTTCACATCCATTTACTGCTGGGACCTTTTATCTTGTGGAAGACTTGTCTGTCTAGCTCTTGCAGGGTTCCCAAAGTCCGATATAAATACAGAAACAGACAAAAACAAAGGTTCTGGAATGTTTAAAAATCCATCCTATATAGAAATATTTATCATTTCATCTAAAAAGGAGCTTTATAGTAGGATAATTTTTAAAATGTTGCTTCTCTATATTCATTCCATCTAGCATAATTCCATCCATGGCATTTAATATTTGAACGGTCCCCTCACTAGTAGAACAACCCAGCAAGTACATAAAGTCCCATGAGTGAATTGGCAGTTTCAGGGACTGAATAGGGCTACTCACACAGTCAGTGAAGGTGGCAAAGAAGAGGAATAATCTCTTCAGACCTCTCCTATACCCTCCCTCTAACTCTCAGCAGATAACCTTACCCCTGTTTCAGAGGCAATAGAAGCTGTTACTCAGAAAAATCCTTCACTCCTTGCTCTGCCCCTGCCAAGTCTTTGCCTTTCACACTGGTTCCTTCCCTCTGCTAAAGCATAAGCTGAGGCATAGTAAACATTTTAAGGGTTTATTTGAACAAAAATCAATTTGAATTGGGCAGTACCAAACTGGAAGTGGTTAGAAGCATTCCACAAACAGGAGCTGGGGAGAGACTCTTATGGAGAAAAGGAGGAAGCAAAGGCCAGGCAATTATTGATTAGCTATAGTTTAAAGCCTAGTTGGCTGTTTGTGATTGGTCGTCCTTAGGTCTCAATTTTGTAACCTTGAGCCATGTACAAGCTTCAGTTTCGGCTTGCTTGTATAGGCCACCTTGGCTTTAGAGTCACCTCGGTCTAACGGCCTCTTCGTTGAGTTAATTTAACACCTTCTGCACCTGGGCCGAAGGATCCCCCTCCACCTGGAACCTCAATCCCTCTGCTTTCTCCAGAATCTCTCTTTGCTCCTCTCCATCGGTCTTTGTACTCACATCTTTGTACAAAAGTGATGATGAAGATAATGACAACTGTACTCTTCTGCCCAATGTCCTTTTCCCCTTCCTGGTCAAACCTCCTAAGTTTATATCCTGTTTCCACGTTTTCACCTCCTGTACTTCCTTCAGTTTGCTGCTGTCTGGCTTCTCTCTCCATCTGCATTAAAACAACTGTCGCCCAAGTCACTACAGCCTGCAGAGCCTCCAGAACCCTTCTGGTCTCCCAGTAGCGTTAGACCTCTCCCCGCTTCTCCACACTTGGCTCTGCTCTGAGACACGTTGCTCTTTGGAGGTCCCACTACTCTGATACTTTGTTCCTGGTGTCCTTGGGGCTTCTGTTCTGCCAATTTCTTAAATGTTGATTCTCTTCCCACCTTCTTTTAACTTTATACAGCACCCTTGCTGTGGGGATCTTATTCTCTCCTATGCTTTTAATTACCATTTCTCTCTTGAACTTCATATTTTCACATCCAGCTGCCTTCTGGTCATCACCTGCTGAATTAACATGAGACCCCCTAACTACAGCATGTCCAGGCCTGAGCTCCCATCTTGTCTCCTGACTTGCCCCTTCTGCGTGCCCTGCATTACCATTCACTCAGAAATGTGGGTGTCATCTTCAACTTCCCACTTCCGCCAACCCTACCTCCAGTCAGTCACTAAATCCGGTTGATTCTACCTCCAAACTACTTTCAGACATGTGCTGTTTCCTCCAGCTTCCTTGCTACTGTCTTGGAACCAAGCAATTATTACTTCTTGCCTAGATCCCTGCTATCACCTCCTGGTCTCCCTGCCCCGGGCCTTGTTCCTCCCTCACGGGTTCTCCTATGGCCAGAGAGCCTTGGTACAAAACACATCAGATTCTATCATTTCCATGCTTAAAAACTGACAAAGACTCTCCATTCCTCTCATGAAGGAGTTAAAACTCTTTGATATGGCTCATAAGACTCTTCATGATCTCATTTTCATTTCTCTCTTTGGCCTCATTTTTTTTAAGTATAAAATTTTTTAAGCCACAGGGAATTTACTTCACTTCCCCAACATACGTGTACAATATCTGTGGATAGGAGCACAGACTTTGGTTCCAGACTACTTGGGTTCAAATCCCTCCATCACTTAATGATGTTATGACCTCAAACAAATCACTGAACTTCTTTGCCTCAGTTTCTCCATCTATAAAATGGGATGATAATAGGGTTGTCATGGGGGTGTAAATGAGTCAATGAGGGAAAAACACTGAGAACAATGCAGGGGCATAATTAGCATTCAATAAACACTATCTCCTATCATTATCATTGGCCTGAAACACTGAACAGACTGTATTTACCCTACATTTGAGATTCAAAACAAAAACAATCTCATCTAAATGTAAAGTACATTTAGATAATAAGTAAGCCTAACAAAGGTGTGGGATTTTTCCCTCCAATGATTGCTACTTTGATCTTTATTTGCAATACTATACTGGGGAAAAAAACCCCTGAAATTTTGTTGCTCTTGCTTTGTTGGAGATTGCCCCTGTGCTTAATCTGCGTTTTTGACCCAGTGCATGCTTCCCCCCACCCCTTTTAAAACCAAACCTTATTCCTCACTTAGGTCTCCAATTACATATTAATTCTTCACCCTCCCTTTTTTCAGACAGAGTTGAGGAAGGGAGAAAGAGAGAAGAGGAGGAACTTTGATTTGTTGTTCCACTTTTTATACATTCATCGGCTGATTCTTGTTGCAACCCTGGCATCTCAGGGCGATGCTTAGCCACACAGCAAGGGCCCATGTTAGCTCTTCTTAAAGGCTGCCTCTGACCTGAGAGGTCCCCCTCTTATGCACTCTTGTTATGTGCTGGAGCCCCTTAACTTGGCACCTGCCAATCTGTGTTGTAACTTCCCCTTGTTTGTCCTGTCTCTCACGATAATGCTCCAACTGTGAAGGCAGTTATAGCATTGTTATCCCCTGGGCCTGGCAGCCTATGTGCTTGGTAAATCAGTGCCCCAAACTCATTTTTCTTTAGGCATCATCTAGCTAGAACAGAGGTAACTCGATGTAAGGGTAAATTCATCTATTTAAAGATACAATTTGTTTATTTTTACAGTAAGGTTGCTCTGCCTTAAATACCACTCATACTCAAAGAATTACTAACTTGATCTTTGCTGTTCTCAAATTCAAATAACAAAAATGAGGTAACATTTTCTAAGAGTGAGTGTTTGAAAACCTTTTCCAAACGTGATGGGGCTTTGTCTGTGCTGGGTAAGAGAATGAGACATGAAGGCATTGCTCTTGAATCTGTTATATTAAGTCTATCCCAAGATCCTTAATGATGAGAATCTGAGTCCTAGGCTGACTGTAGAGAAAAATTTCCTGGCTGTAGCCCATGAAATCAGGGCCTAAGGGCAATTCTCTGTTTATCTGTGAATAAGCAGGTCCTGTGTTCCAGACCCGAAGGTCCCTATGCAGCCCCTGATTCCCTCTTTGGCAGTTAGGTGCTGAGATTTCATCACTCCATTATAAATTATTCCACAAACATTCATAAGTTCTTCCTAGTAGGTTTGTACTAGCACCTGTAGAGGCATAATGTGGTACACAAAGACAAAGACAAGGTCCTGCCCTGCAGAAATACAGTCCAGATGTCCGTCACCTGCTGTTCTTAAGAATCTCTACTTGACACCTTAAAGGAAACACCAGTACCTGCCCCTGGAGTCTTGCAAATATCCAGGGAGTTTGGCTTTATCTCACCATCTTGGGCTCTGATTTCTTACTGATGATAGATTTCTGTTGCTTATTTGCTGTGTTGTGACTGTTCCTTTATCTCTGCCCTGATGTAGGGGCAGAAAAATAATTTTCTTCCAACACTGTTAAGCCCTGGCTGGGCTGATAACATGAGAGAGATTAATAAGAAAAAATATACAGATTTATTACATATGTACATGTGGGGTTCCCTAAGAATATGAGACCCAAGAACATTTTGGGCAGTTGAGGCCTATATGCCATCTTGAGCTACGGAGAAGTAAGGTAGGGGGTGTGTCTTTTGGGGGTTCAAAGGGCAAAAGGCAATTCACAGGGAGATGAAAAAGCAAATGTTTGGTAAAAAGTGTTTGCTGGGCCATGTTTAACAATAGGACACACAGGGAGAACTTTGATTAAATGGGCCTTGGCTAGGTTCTTCTTTGTCTACCACAGAGAAGTTTATATTATTAAAGTATAGTTATCTCTGATGGTAGCTCCCTTCTAGGGCAGGTACTCTATCTACATTCGTCTTTAGGCAGTTAGAGGGAAGGTTCAAGGTTTTTTCTGAGTCTTTTGTTTCTTGTAAATAATCAATATCCCAAAAGGCATATATTTGTGGTAGGCAATTAGGCATGACTGGAGTGGAAACCATAGGCCAGGTATAGAATGTCAGCAAGGTGGAAAGCCTGGGTACCTAGAGATAGGAAAAACTAGGATAACAAGGATGTAGGATGAGGTTCTGACCTGCATCAGATTTTCTTAGGTCCAAGGCCTGGGGTCTGTCAACCACAGAGACAGAGTTTTGGTCAAACTAAAGATGACGTTTAGACCTCAGTTGTCTTTCAGCTCTAGAACCAGAAAAGCAGGAAAACCAGATGGATTTGATGGGAAAACTCAAGAGTTGGAAAATTTTAGTTTTAGGTAATAGTTAATAAGGTTAGTAATGGATGCATGCAAAAAGTTACTGTTTTAAGAACTGAAGATATGACCCACTCTGACTCCAGGAGGCCTACGAGCAGTTCTTGACCTTAGTACCCCAGGGGTACTGCAAGCACTCAGGATGGTTTCTGAGCCATTGTATTCCAGGGAGAGACATTCCAAGGCCCCCAGGACACAGATAAATCATCACTGGTCAACAGAGGAAAGGATGCTAGGGAAATCGCCAGACTGCAGCTTGTATCTGATTAACCTCAGTCCTGAGTTCCAAGTCCCTTACCTAAACTTTTCTTCTGAATTCCAAACCTCTTACCTACAGTTTTTTTCTCCTTATAAAAAAGTCTGCTCAAAATGAAATGTAAGACAGTCTTTTAGGGTACATAACCCACATCTTCTCAGATCACCAGCTCTCTGAATAAAGTGCCCATAAAGATTCAATCCCTGTCTCTACTTACTGGTTCTGGTGGTGACAGGCAGCACCGAGGCCAACTTTTCTGGTTTCATATTGAGGCCATGGCTGACATCAGGACCAGATGCTATAAGTAAAGACCCCCTCCCCTAGCACTGACCAATCAGTGGAGACCAATAAAAAGACACACCTGGAAGACTGATGAATATTCTGTTGAGATTCACCCCTGAGACCTCCCCCGAAACTCCCACCTTTAAAAACCCTCTTTTTTTTTTTTAATTTTTATTTTAGTTTATTCAGTACAGTTTCTATTAAAAACCCTCTTGATGCAAGATGAAGGACCCAGCTCTCTCTCTCTCCCTCTCCCCCTTCCCTCCCACCTTTCCCTCTCTCTCTGTCTCTCTCTCTGCCTTCTGCACCTTCTTCCTTTAGGTGTCTTTTTGCTTTTTTTTTTCTCCTAAGTTCCAAGGGCCCTCTTTTGCGACTGTAATTTGTTTCCTGAGCCCATGTAGCCCAGGTGGCTTGCTTTCTTCACAGCTCACTTCTTCCACTTCTGTGACTTTCCAAATAAACTGTTGCTTGTATTTGAGTTTCAGCTCTAAATTCTTTCTTAGCCAAACTCAAGTACTGTGGTTACTGAGCTGAGGTCCAATCTCTGGTAATATTCTGGTGCCATTGCAACACTAACATATTGAGGTGGCAAATTCTGCTCCCCCTCACTGGTATCAATCAACCCAGACATAGGACACCATTCTCCATGATTCTTTCCCTCACTTTCCTAAAATATCATTTTGGAAAGCAGCTGTGTGTGGCAGCAGTTTACTGAGAAAATAGGTAAGAGGGAAAGAAATTATATGGCATTCCATAGTCACTCTAAAATGGAATATTGAGCTCTTTAAAAAGTCCTTCAGCCATTTCTTCCAACCAAAGTTCTGAATGCCTGCTGCTTTCATTGGCTCCCTTACTCTTTCCTCTCTGTGCTGCCTTTCAGCCACTCCAAAAGTGAAAATAATATTTTCTCATACTTGTTTATGCTGAACAATCCGGTTCTCCATTCTCTACCCGGAACCCGCTTGGGCTCCCTCTGCTTAGCTGTCATTCATCATCAGTGCACGGACTACTCCATGTCCCACTCATTCTCCTTTCTCCCTGATTATGTGCCTCACGTCACTGCCACCACCCGCATCCCTACTCCTCTGAATGCACAAATGGATATACCCACTTTCGGTTGAAATGATACTCCCCCCCATTTTTCCTTACAGAAGTCAGAGAGAAAAAAAAAGACTTGGAAGCAGAAGAGCTTATTTATTGAATGCTTTATTTCATCACTTAAAGGACGAGGGCCAAGTCTTATTCATCATCGCATTCCTATCTCCTCTACATAGAGGAGGCATCCAACACGTATTTATTGCACGAATGAATTTACAGAGTCTAGGAGAGCTGCACTGGAGTCAAATGTGTTCATCTTTTCTTTAAATAGCTCAGCACCACCTAATGTTCCTATTACCTCATATATACTGTATTTGAGTATATTCTGGGCACTATTAACTTGAAAACAGGTATCGTCCTCTGGCTTGCATTCTTTTCACAGCATTCTCATGGACGTCTAAGGCAAAGCAGTGAGGATCTGGCAAAAGGTTTTGATTTTGCAGACTGTGTTGTTATTCTCTTCAGGGGCCTGGCTGCCAATATCCCTGAGATAGAATGAACTTTTGACTCTGGGCACAGCACAAAGCCTCAAGCTGTTCCCTGCAGGAGTGAAGAGCTTGGATGGGGTTAAGGATGGTGGTGGCTTTGCTAATGCTTTAAGGCAGTTTCACCTACATCTGCATCAGTGAGCATGTCTGCACCTGAGAAGCACCACAGACCAGCCAAAGATCAGGCTTGTTTTGAATGTGCCATCCAGGATCCCTGGGCATCCAGCTATTGGAACCAATGTGTGTCGATTGTGTTTTTCTTCACGTGAACCCCAACAGCTTTGTCTCCAGCAGTTGCCTCCTGTGTGTTTTTTAAGCATTGTGTCCTTGAAAGGAGTTTCATCTCTTACATATCCTTAGTTTTTGCACCCCCTTAGGAGAAATGATCTCCCAAACCATTTTAACTTAACAAAATTATTATCCTGGGCTGAAAAGCTCTACGTTTGAATAGGGCATTTCTTTACTTCCAAAGTAGCTTTTCAATGAGAAAACCGACGGTGACATAGCTGTTGACCTTGAAGATGAAATATTTGCCTTTCTGTGCTGTGTACTTTCTCAGAAGAAAATTATGCTGTTTTCCTGGGCCTTTGATGAAATACTGTGGTTCCCCATATAGGTAGAACACTGCATCTTCGATCAATGGCATCACAGGTTTTCTGTCTTTCATCGCCCACTGCCTGCATTTTGTTTGGAAGCCAGGACAACAGAGCTGCTGATGCTGTTCAGGCAGATTTCTTTGTTCTCTTCTCATTTTGAAAACCATAAAAATTCCTACTCAATAAAAAAATAACAGTTGAGCTTCAGTTTAGTATTGGTATTGTGACTCCAACAGCGAGCACTGCAGCATGCTCTGGAGGAAGCTTTTAGGAGATTCCATAATTTCTTCCTGACCCCAGCTGGTGATCAGTTTATGTCCTGAAGCTTGCCGATGAATAGCCCTTATAATTCCCATCCTAGTGTGGGTGTGTTCTGGCTTGCCCTTATCTAAAAGGAATATCTGACAGTGTTTTGAAATGTTATTTCTTTGTAAGCAGGTAGAGAAACACCTTAGATTAATAGCCTCTTATTTGTTAAAAAGAGAGAGCATTTTGTATGTCACATTAGAATGCCCTTCAATGACTCTAACCCATTAGGGTGTTTATGATCCATTTGTGATTCTCTTCTCTCACCTTCCCTTTAATATATTAATAACTTAATCATTCTATGGTTCTTTTATTCTTTGTTCATGTGTTCTTTTATGCAACATGCATATATTAAGCATCTTTTGTGTAAAAGACACAATGTAAGATTATTGATCTTGTCCTCCTCCAAAAACAAAAACACACACACAAAAATAAGTTGTTGACATCAATGGATTTATAAGCAGGTAGGGAAAATAATGAAATGTATACAATACAGAGTAGTTAAAATACCTTTATGCTTCATGTTTTTAATTTTTTTTACAGTTTCCATATTACTTCCACTTAGATTATCTGATGTACACACTACAGTGTGTTCATGTAGAGTTGGGATTAGAATCCACACCTTCTGTTTCTCTTTCCTCCTAGTAATTATGACTTTGCCATCCTCCTGTTAACTGTATTGTACTTAGCATTAAAATCACACTTAAAAGATATACTTGCTTTTCTGAAGATTTTGTCAAAAATGCATAAAATGGATTTCATTTTGCCATAAGCATTCCCCCATGTCATCAAAGTTGTTCATTGTAGTGTTTCTTTCCATGCTTGTTAATTTTGCTTGTCCTAAGACCATTCGGAAAAGAGGGCATTACTGTAATTAGAGTGTTCGTCGGGAAGTGCGGGTGCCAGACTGCATTTCTGGCAGGGACGGCAGCAGGAGACAAACACAACATTCTAAAAGGTACCAGTAACTACCACTTAAAATATGTGCAAAGAGAAAAGAATTCCCTTCATAGGAAGCTATAGTTAATTTACTTCCAAGAAGGGACACTACTGTCTGGAGCAGATTGTATTGGTCGTTTAACCCCCAAAGGGGAAAATAAAATTATATCTCCCAAATAAACTTTACTTTCAGCTATGATCTCTGTAGTGTCTTCCAGCTCTAAAGTTCCGTGGTTCTGATTATGTTGTCTGTGAGTGTGTGTCACAACTTCTCTAACAAAAAGACACCACGTGGCTCTAGGTAAAGCGAAGATATGAAAACAACTGGTTAACATGACAGATAGAGAAAGCAGAGCTACGTAATTATTTTTTCTTTTTTTCCTGGGTGACATGACTCAGTTCACTTCGTGTTGTGTAAGCACAATCTGAAAGAAGACCCACATTGAAGAGTCTATGCTGGCAAAGCCAAAACGGTGGATTCTCAACAACAAATTATTCCACACTTGGGAGGATGGGAGTATTTAGTTCCCCTAAATTAACTGTCACATTTAGAGAGTTATTTTTTTGGTAAAGCATTTTCTTATTGCTACCATCTTTGCATCATAACAATCCCGAGATATGGGCAATGTGATAATCAACAGGACCTACCCCAGAGGTTCTAAATTTGTTTTCTTTTTTTTAAAGTTTGTTTTCTTCATCAGAATACCTGAGTGACACAATATACTCAAATCAGTAATATTGCTCAGGATGGTGGTGGTTCTCAACAGGAGGGCTTTCCATTCTCTCCAGGATGCATATTGGAAATCTGAAGATGGGCTTCACTCCACAGTGAATTTGATTTTTATCTCTCTACCAGCCAAAAAAAAAAAAAAAGCTCCTCTCACATCCTCTTCCAGTTGTAAATTATTATTTCTAACTGAATGACCATCTTTGTTTATCTAGAAGTCCTGTAGATGCAAGTTGAAGAAAATCAAGGAAGTCACCAGGATTGCTTCACCACCAGAGTGAAGGGGTCAGGAGAAAGGAGCAGTGGGGAAGCATCAGTTTTTGACTAATTTCTTCCTCAATAGCTTGGGTGGACAGACCATGTGATGGCACCATGCAGAGAACCCCTTTAAAGAACACTGAGGTTAATCAGCTGTTAAGTCATATCTCCCTGTTATTGGAATTGGTTTACTAACCTCTTAGCATATTTATTTTTATTTATATCAAAGGAAGACTCATAACTAGATGCCTTTCTGCATGTGGTGTATTTCACAAAATGATCTTACATACAAACCCGGCTATCTTACTTTCAAAGAAAGAGAATACTGGTAAACCTTATGAATGTTAACTAATACTTATTTATTGATTAAGGTGTCTGAGTTAGTAGTTTGTTTACACAAGGGGAAGATACAAATAGTAACTCCTGAAGGACATAGGATTTGAACAATCTAGAAGATGGGTAGAATGTGACATGAAGAAATTTATAGCTGGGATATTAGTGTATTCTAAACAAAAGTGGTTGTTTTAAAAAGTGTGTAGTTTGTTCAGCATTAGGAAGAGATGTTGAGTGGCTGGAATATCAGAATAAGTAAGGAAAGAGGGAAAATTGGAGTAATAGGCCCCAGCCACATCACAAAGAACTGTTAGTGCCAGATTAACCATTCTTGAGACAAAAGCATGATAGTTTTTGAGTAGGGATATGTCACAAAGCTAATCTTGTATCAATATATGTAACAAAAAGCAATTAGGAGGCTCTTACAATGCTCCAGGTAAAAGCTTTGAGGGCAGAAATTGGAATAGCAGCAAGATCCTACCCTGTGGTAGGAAATATAGGAGAAATGGAGGTATAGTCACAAGATTTGGACCTGACTGGGTATAAGTTTGGGGTACTGTAAACAGAATCAAGGATGAGTTGAAGTTTATTTGTTGGTGTATAGACTATGTTTTCCCACTGAAATAATATTACAGTGGTTATGTTTCCAGTTTTTTTAAAACACAATTCAATTCATAGCATGGCTCCTGATTCAAAAAAGCATGGTATGATAGCATTCAGAGATCAATGCAAGAGATCTGAGAGAGTTAATCAACAAAGTTTTAACAAATTGGGTATGGGAGGCAAGAGGAAGTGAAGACAATTCCAAGGTTTTGAACTGGGTGAATAAACAGATAATGATGCTGTTCATAGACATGGAGTATAGAGGAGAGGTTTGGGACAAGTGGAATTTGCATTGGTGGCTGTGTGTCAAAGTACCTTGCTTGCCAGCTCTGTGTACACCACTAGTGCCCTCCAAAAGACCAAAGACAGTTTGGGCCTGGAGTTTATATATAAAACTGGGCTTTAGAAAGAGGTTGATAATCATGTCCATATGGAGGAGATAGCTGAAAATGCAGAAATATATGGGATGCCATTGATAAAGAGTAAGTATAAAAAGGAGAGAGAAGGCGTTGGGGAGATCTTTGGAGAAAACACATGCGAGGCAAGTCTGGTAAGCCTCTTGGGCAGGTTTTATTATATGCAGGAATCAAAACTCAAAAGCATACCACTGAAACCACAGCTTCTCAGGGATTACAGCAGTTTGTGTGTGTGTGTGTGTGTGTGTGTGTGTGTGTGCGCGCGCGCGCGTGTGGTCAAATATATCTTAGTTCTAATTTTTTAAAACAAGCAGAGCAAAAATGACATGATTTGTACATGTTCTCAGTTGTCAGTTCTGGTGTGGTGTTTATTTTCAGCTGGGTAATGTTTTCTCTTGTGAAGATCAAAGAAAACTAAAGCTTCTAGGTTTCTGTACGTAGACTAACTCTCCTGGTTTGTAACATGAGTGCTCCCCACTTTGTTTAGCCAGTGACCTCCAATTTGATTCAAAAGAAGTGGTGTTCATCACAGAATGAGAAATGATTCATTTCTGGCCCAACTTTAGCCTTGAGCCAGGTCCTGCCTATAGAATTGTCTGGTAAACCTGGTTATATGCAGAGGCTTAGAGGCTTGAACTTCCAGAAAGTCCTCTCTTAATCAATCATTTCACTCAGGTCCCGTCCTGACAGAGCCAAGGACCCTGAAGGGGAAGTGCTAAAGGCTTATCTCTTTGCAACATACTTCTTATGGGACTTGTCCACTCTTGGGGCTTCCATGGCCTGCTGGTTTCTCTGACTTGGACCCCTTTCCCCTCCCCCCGCAGTGTGCTGAAATGTGAAGACTAATGGATGAAAGCCACAGAAGTTATCGTGATTCCTGACAGAGATTCTGAAACACCTCACTTAATTCTTGCTCCCTTACAAGGCTCTGACTATCTCTCTATCTGGCTTCTATCTTTTTTCAGCTTTATTTCTTCTCCCAGCCCCCTTTCCAGCACTGGCCCCCACCCCCCACCTTTTGACAGCTATTTAGTACTCTGCTTCCCTGAGTGGAGAGAGTTGCTCAGCAGAGTATCATGCTGTAATGGAAACCGGGTCCCCTGGGTGCCCACTGCCTGTCCCTGAAAGCTTTTTCATCTTGTCCCTTGTTACCCCAGAGAATAATTACTTCAAAGACCAGGCCCAGTGCCTGGCATTTCAGTTTATCTCATTACCTCCGTTTTTTGCCAAGCCCGCTAGTGGTGCCAGAAATCAAATCAGGGTTGCTGGCAGTATCGTCTGCCTAGCATGTTCTGCCTCTCCACTGCCCGACACTCTAATGTTCCCTGATTGCAAACCCTGTCATCATCTTCTTTGAATTAGCTGTGCCTCCTGAAATGGCATAATGGCCGTGCAGCGCTGGAGTGCTGATGTGGAGTCCTGTTTTAACTGTCTGTCAAAGCCCAGGCTAATGAATTCTATTAGCATATTAGCTTGCCAGCTTTGGGAGCCTGGGAGGAGCCGAGCAGCCAAACGCAGTTGGCAGAGTACAACCTCAGTGCTTCAGAGCGCTCCTTGGCAATGGTGGCACCGGAGACTTCAGTAATGTAAATGTACAGACATGGGAATGTATGCACAATTAGAAAGGTTATTTGTTATAATAGACTCGAGCAGGAGGCAATGGGATGAGAGATGACATTTTTTGACTGTGGGGCCTACCTCAGGCATTTTAAAGAATAAGAGAGCCTTGAGAGTGCCCCAAGGCTCTCTTAATCTCATTTTATATTCTTTTCAGAAATTAGAATGTATGGAAACAAGGTTTATTTTCTACATGGCTTCTAAAAAAAGATGGCTTGAGAAACTCAGCTGGTATTAGTTTCATTTGAACCATGATGACCAGTGATTGACATCATTGCTGTAACGACTGGGCACCATTCTTAAGACTGCTCATTGGGAGGGGATGATCGCTTAATGACCAAGCCCCGCCTCAGCTTCCACTGAAATTCAGCTCTCCGTGATAGCAAAATATGGAATCATTAGTACGAAGAAAAGTGTATTTTTCCAGCAAACAAAGACTCGAAGTGGAGATCTATTCATTGCTGATTTTATATTAGTGTTTAGGATAAACTTACTGTAAATGCTGGTACAGGGTTGCTAAGCAACCAGTGGTGATTGTTATGCCCGATATTCAACTCTTAAAGGTATGCTTAATGGGTGTAATCTTCAATTTTGTATGACATTAATTTTAAAGTGTAAAACTTGAAATACTTTATGTTGGAAATTTTTAAATATTGCAACACTGTATTAACACTAAAGGTGTGACAGGCACTGAATTCCAGAAAGGTTTCTTAGAACTGTTTAACTTGTGGTTGGAACTAAATTATTCTGCTCACCAAAATAACTTTTGAATAAATTAACAAATTAATTCACATTAACCTCCAAGACTTTGTGAAAACCTGCATGTTTCTGGGTAAAGGATTGCAGACATAGCAAGTGTAATTCTAAGGGCCGTAGATGCAACTTTAGTCTTCGACTGTTTTTGTCGATTGTCCCTTGTTTTAAATACGGTCACTTTCCAATCTTCACTGTCAATAGAAGAAATACGTGGAGGAACTTTGACTGCATTGAATGCAGCACTGAAATTCTCCTATTTATTTTGGAAAGACAACCCACAATACTCAAACAAAGGATTTTTTTTTGTTTTTACTCCAAGATCATGGTGTTTAAAATTCTTTATGATCTTATTTTAGTTTCCTTTCATTTGCTTACTTTTTTGTTGAAATATTATTTATCTGTTTTTTCTTTCTTAAGAGTAAATACGGCATGACTCTTTTTATGGCAAATACAGTTGACTTGTTGTTTGACCCTTTGCAAACTGAATGAGTGCACTGAGATGAAGTTAAATAGGTCATTAGCTATTGTAGACACTATTAGTTGCTTATTTAACAGCAAATCCTCTTTGTGTTTCCTCACTCCCTAATTTCTTGCTCAGAATCTGATTTTGTTTATGTTCTTGGAGGAAGCTGAGGCCCTTTCTAGCCCCTCAGCAAGGTGATTTTTGATTAGTTCAAGGCTGAGTCAATGACAATAAATCCAATCCCCTTGGCTGCCATTGGTTTAGGACCAGGTGTATGACGCAATTCTGGCCAAAGAAATATGAAGAAAATTTGAGAAAGAGAGGTACCCTAATTTACCAAACTGGCCTTTGGATGTTATACGATCATGTGATATTTTAAACAACTGCACCAAATTGTAACCACAAAGGAGACAAACAGGAATGAAAACCTGAAGAAGGAAGATAAAAAAGATGTAATTGTTGAGTCACTGGATTAGTCAACCTTGGAACTTTGGGCTTCTTCCTATGTGAGAGAATACGTTTTCTTTATTGTTTAGGCAATAAGCTTTCCATTTCTTGTAGCTAAGTCATCATAACTAATGTTACCTGGCATTATTTTATTTTTAGGTAGGATTTATATGAAGACAAATATTTATGATTTCTTAGATGTCTTGTTCTCTCAGTTCATTAAAATTGCAGACAATGCACAGTATTTTCTTTGCTTCAATTGGTTGTCTCTCTATAGCATATGCTTCCACATTTGCCTTCAGTGCAGCAATCAGATGAACTGATTGATTGTTTTGTTTATCAATTGTTTGTAGGCAAACCCCTCTGCCAGGAACAGTTATAAATACAGCATAAACCCTATAGTCAAAAGATATTAAAAAAGACAAAATAGTACTGCATTTATGGTACAAAAATAGTATTTTTTGGTACATACTAAGACTGCATCTTTGGAGATGAGGATGATAGATAGGAATAAGGAAGGAAGAATTTAAATTGTATTTTAAGCAGTAAAGCCCTGTTAATAATGACATTTCCGTAAAAATACATTGGCCCTCTCAGTGTCAGTTTTTCTGCAAGGAAGTGTGTGCAAGGAAGGCAAGCACAGATTACAATGGAACACACCTAAAGTTCAGTCATGCAACATGCTGCTTATGACTAAGAATGGCAGCACTACATGATATGGAGTGATAAACAGAGCTTCAGTTTGGACTAAAACTGCACTACTCAGGAAGCACAAACAGATTTATCTTGGTAAATGGCCCCCAATCAGAGGAAAGATGAGTGATATATACACTTAGAGGACAGAGGCTCTTATTATTGCTTACTCTTCACTCCAACCATACCAAATTATTCACAAATATTGTACTAAGTTATTCCACAGATACTAAGCTGTTCCCAAGTACTAATTTATTCTGTGCTCTACAACTCGCACATGCCAAGACCTTTATAGGAACTGCCCTCTGTTTCTTGTTTGTTGGGTAAATTTTATTGATTCTTCAAAGACATCTCAACCACTAATACTCAGATCATTGCCTCCTGTAAGCCTTTAAAGGTTTAATAAGACTGTTCTGCTGCTTGCATCTTACACAGTATTATGCCATTTACTTCATGGCAATGCCCGGTTTCCATGTTCTTCCTCCTCATCAGGTTGGCGCTTCTTTGAGGAAGGATCCATGGTTTGTTCCTCTTAAAATTTTTTTTTCTCTTTGTATCTTCAATACCTAAAGCAGAACCAGGCATGAAATAGGCAGTCTTCATAGGCTGCTATCATGGTCTTAAGTGGGAAAGATGTTGCAAATGCATTGTCAAGAATAAGAGAATTACACTTCACAGTTATATAAGTAATGTGCTCACTCCCCTTCAAGGCAGCATCAGACTACGTGCACCAATGTAGCTTTCATACCAACAAATATGTTGAACCAACTCACTTCAGTGTGAGTATTATGGAATTTATAATTATCTGTACCATTTATTTCTCTCTTTTACTAAGTGTTATTTGGGACTTTAGGCATTGAAAATGCTCTGTAATGAAACAAAGAGGAAACTCAAAAAAGTCATTGTTACTTTTAGTAATATGAGAGGAAAAGTGAAGTTAAAGTTCACAGCTAATGTGGGAGGTTTTGATTCCCTGTGGGGTTTCATTATTTATTTCCCTCTGGCCCTACTAATTGAGATAATAGGTGAGTGAGATCCGGGTTTATTGGAAGATATAATTGTATGGGCCCCAAGGAACTTCACTTTGTTGTGTAATTAGGAACTCATGGAGTAGTTAACTCAACTTGACCACTGCCTTCGGCCCGCTATTCCTGGGATAACCGCAGTGGAATCTGTCTTTAGTGGTCTCTTTCGGTCTTTGCTAAACTGGGCAGTTAAGCCTGAAAGAGCTGTGAAATGAGTAAGAGAATATTGATGCCCCACTACTTAATTGCCTTCTAAATCCATGGTAAATTTTTTAGTGATTTTAAACTCTGAAAGAATAGCAGACTCATTGATTTCTATAATTCATTTATTTAGGGATTTCTATTATCAACTGAATTTGATTGATGGCTTCATGACAAATAGCTGTGTGCTCAGCATATACCAGCGCTCTGTAAGCTCACTCAGCCATAAACAATGTGTGGTATAATTCGTAGGTCCTTTTGCTGAGTCTGTATTTTGCTGTTTAGTGAATAACTGATTGAGATTCCTTAAGTGAAGGAAGTAGAGTGAAATTCCACTTAGTTCCCTTGGTGAAGAAAAAAACCACCGTGATATTTGTATGTGGACCCCGAGAATTCTCAAATCCTATTTTGAAATTCTGTGGCATTTACTTCGAAATGTCAAGCCCTCTCTCATGGTCCAGAACACAGCAGAGTCACTTGACAAAGACCGTGGTGTGCTGGGTGTGTGCTGTGATGGCTGTGTCCATCTCTAAGTCTGCTTCACTCAGACATGAATGATGGCAGATAATGATGTCTTCATCAAAAATTAAAGCAGAGCCTCATAAATCTTTTTAGTTTTTTTCTTATCAAAGACTGATTCACATTACATAAGGTTCCAGTCCCGAAAACTCGATTGCCAGGGAGATATTATGGACTCTATGTATTTCTTCCAGATCATATAAATAGATATTTGTGACACCTATTTTAAAATACTCTAATGGTTTTCCTGATTACAAATTAATTAATTTATATTAAAAAACTGGAAAATAAAAAACATAAAATGGAAAATTAAAATTACCAATCAACCTCCTAACCAGAGATCAACATTATTAACTTTTAGCTAATTAGCTCCTGCAAATGAATAGTTTTCTTCTTAGGACACTCAGCAGGCATATCTTATTATTAGGAAGGGGTTAATGTTGGTCACAATGTTGAGGTTTCTCTGTTTTTTTCTATTTACCTAACATCTACAGAGAGCTTGAGCTTGAGTTTGGAAGCTGAGTTAGGTACTCTGTGGTGAGTTGGACAAGCGCCTGACTGCACCAGATACCAGACATCCCTCCCCTTTCGTGAGGTGGGACCTGAAACCATTACCGCCTTGTGCTGCAGGAGAATAGAAAGTTTCATTTTAATCTCATTCTTGGCTTTATAACTTATACATTCACAAATACAAGTTTCAGCTATCTAAAATACGGTGAAGCCATGAACAGTGATTAAGAAATTATGCTAAATTATCTTTTTAAATAATGTAGCATGAAAATATTTACTCTTGGAATATGATGATTGGTTGATTTTTAAGTACAGATTATGAGATTAGAGACTACTGTAATGATTTTAGAGCAAGATCAAATAAACAAATATCTTGATGGAGAACATTGCTATTGTCATCTAATCTCTTTTTACAGTAGCTTCCCTGAGTGTCAGATAACTATTCTTGGTTATTTGATTGAATGAGTTAACCATTTCACACACAGCTTCTTGGGATTTAAAAGACTTGCAGTGAGTAACACGTTGAAATAATCATATCTTATAAGAATGTTATCTGCCTTTTAGAGTGAGTAAAGAGCTTAGTCAACTAGTGATTATGAAATTACTACAGCTTTTAGGAGAAAACTAAAGACGATAATTTACAATACTAATTTTCTAATCATTGGTGAATAAACTGTATGAAAATAATATAACAACTCATAATATAACTATTTGGGACTTCTAATGGACACTTGTTTTTACATGAGTTGTATTATACTGTAGCTTTATAATTAGTAAATTTATGGTTTATGATATTGAATACTGAAATATTTGTATCATTCTAGTTACTTTTTAATTACAATAAAGGAAAAAATGGTGCCAAATAGATAAAAGATGAAGTTAACTCCACAAAACTTATATAATTTTCCATGTAACCTACTACTGTTCCAATTCTGAGAGAAGCACCAAAAGATATTGCAGTAACTTTTTTTGCCCTTTTTAGCTTCTTCGTCTTCTTCCTCTTCTCCTTCTTTCTTCTTCTCCTCCTCCTCACCCTTCCCCACCTCCCCTTCCTCCTCCTCCTTAAAATGTAGATTTACTTTCTAAATATCTATTAGTGATGCTCAGTAAATTGGACATATTTTTTCTAAAGTTTCCTTCAATCCTTTTGTATTTCTACTTTTAACCCTTTCTTGGGAGGTACCATCTTTTTTAAGTTTGCTCTTACTGCACAGTAGCTTACTAATTGTATTTGTTTAAGAACTAAAGCTTCACCATGTCAAGAAGTAGCCTTTAATTCTACAAGTTGGTGAATTAAGTCATAATCAATCTTTTTATATGCCTTTTTCCCAATAAACATTAATCATAAAATATTACTCCAGCTTTGTAACTAAGCCAAAAAGTTTTAACTGTTTGAGTCTATTTTGATAGTCTACTTAACTCCTTTACTGATTCCAGATATTCCTAAGCTTCATTTAGACTAGTGGTACTGTCACTGAGATGTCGTGACCAGAAAAAACAAACACCTTTCTGCCTTAGATATGTCTAGTCTTGAAAATGTTTTATATCTGAATGACTTTTCCAGGAGTCTTCATTCAGCATTGTGTTCCCTTTAGCCATAGAGGTGAAATAAGCTGATTTTTGGAGGAATTGTTCTCAGTTCTTTCTAAATATTTTCTTAGAATTTTAGTAATAAGATTTCATGTCTTATACATATATTTCTATATTGCTGTTTTCTAGAGTTAATCTTTTAATATCCATTAGAGACTATATACCATTTTTCTTTCTACTTAGGCAGACTTGGGGGGTTTTGGGGGGCATGACATGAGTTTCGTATCATCTACAAACTTGACCTCTCCATTTAGTCCTTTTTTTTTAAACATTCTGTATAAAATGGGCTCATCAGGGATAGCACTATATGTATATATTTTTTATAATAATATAAAATATATATATTAGCACTTTATCATCCAGAGAAATTCTGTTTTTCTTTCTCTTTTGTCTTTGTCTCTAGGATGATTCCTTGTTTGTGAGAAACACTTTCATTTTAACTGAAAAACCTACTGTGTGTATGTGTATACAAAAAACGTTAGTGTAGAACTTAGTCAAAGTGTTTTAAAAAATCTCAATAAATAGTACTCATTGATTTCTTTTTGAACACATACTCATATATTTCTAGTTCTCTCCTTGACTAATTTTTACCTTTATTATGGGGATTTTCAAACACATAAAAGTAAAAAGAAAATAATAAACCACTGTGTACTCATCAACAGTCTGCTTTCTTTCTTGTTATATCTATCATTTTTCCTAAATATTTTTCTTTTTGGGTATTTTCATGAAATCATCAAATATTATATACTTTCATTCATAAATACTCAGATTTATAGCAATAAGCACTAAAAAAACCAACATTTTGAGAATTTTTTAGTGTCTGGTTTAAGTTTCTCAAAGCATTTGAAAAATGACCCTCATAGATTATATTAACCAAGACTCCCCCCTCAAATAAACCACACTCTCCTAGACACTGTGTTTTTAATTTTTATGTAGATGCCATTACCTTATCAAATTTAGAACTAAGACTGAGAGACTTTTCTTTCCAGGATCTCCTCTGGAGCTTTTCCTATGAGTGTGAGTCACACTGGCAAGCTGCCATTCTTCTCCAGTAGCGGCGGCTAAAGACAACAGGTTATACATTCTCTCCAGTGGTCCCATATTTCACCCTGAGTTCATTTGGAAGTCTTAGGTGGATGCTGCCTGGTCCTGGTGATTTATTTACATTCGTTTGTCATTTTGGCCCAGGAAGATCTTGTGTGAAAACTGTTCTAATACCTCTGACTTGTCTGTTAAAAGCAAGATGGTAAGACTCTTTTTAAAGTCTATAGTAAAGACTAAAGCAAATAATTAATTGATTCTCCCCCCATCACCTACTCATCCCTCAGTGATCTTTGGGCCTTCTAGCTGTCTTCCTGATCTTGCCTTACTTAAACTGTTTTGCGTTTCTGCTTCGGAGTCCCTGGTGAGGTGCTCTACTGATATCTTCATGCACCCTTTGTTTTTCGTTTGCCTCCGACTTCTAGATTCCTTTTCTTTGAGAGTAGCAAGTTTTACATTAAAAAAATTTGTGTGGCACTTTTATATTACCATCTTGGCTTGAGTGGCTTTTGATTAAATGCTGTCTATTTTGATTGGTATTCACATTTTACCTGGCTTCCAGCAAGGTGCTTGAACATAGTCTTTATGGGTGTTTGTTTATTTTCAAAACGTTCCCTATCAAAACATGTTCCTTTCTGTCCCCTTCCATTGCAAGAATTGCAAAACCACAGCATGGAATCTGAGGCTTGCCCCGTCCTACTTAAATGTCTGAGTCATAAGTGTGATTGGTGTTAAAGAGTGGTTCTTCCACAACATACTTGGGCCCCATTTCACAATCCACTCCTGAGAATCTCATGCTTTCATGTGTGATTCTGGAAGTACTGCCCAACTTTCTTCTGCAGTCATAGACCTGCCTGGTAGCATTTTGCTTAGGCTGCTATTAAGACTAGCTTTTCCGTTCTTTCATTTAAATGACTGGGCAGTGGAGAAAGGTATCTAGGAATTTGTTTAGAATTTAGGTGGAGCCAATTTGGCATTTATCATTTATGTTTGCTACTTAACAGCATGCATAATATGGTATAGGTAATTAAACTTTGACCTTGCATATTGTTCAGATGATATAGAATAACAGTGTCCAGTAGAAATGTAATATGAGTTACATATGGAACTTAAAGTTTTCTGGTAACCATATTTTAAAAATAAAAAGCAACAGATGAAGTTAATTCGAATAATATATTTTATTTAGCCCAAATAACCAAATATAACTATTTCAACACATAATCATGAACACGTTTTGAGATATTTAATATATTTCATACTAAAATTTTGAACTCCTGTGTGTACTTTATACTTATCGCACATTTCAATTTGAGTTAACCACATTTCAAGTATTCAGTAACCACATGGGATAATGGCTGCCATCTTGGATAGTATGGACTTATGTAGGGTCCTCCATAGAAAACAGTAATTTAATGCTTTATAAGCCATTCAGAATTTATATACATACATTTAGCTTTGTTTTGTTTTTTACCGACATCTGTGGCAGCACATCAATATAGCAAACTCTGAAGGAGCCATTTTACTTGACGAAAGGAAGGTTGATGAATATATCTAACTGTATTACTCTAATATACTTGGTATCTCTCCTCTAATTAAAGTAAGATTATCTTACAACTTATGAAATGAAGATCTGGCATAATAGACTCAGAATGTGATGAAAATGTTTTCATTAAGTGCTAAGATACCCTGCAAGGCATGGCATTTTATCTCAAGTCTCTAATAACATTAATATACCCTTTTAATCTCTGAAGCATTTTAGACTTAATGGGAACTCCTTAAAGAACGACAGAATAGTAAGACTTGCAAGGTTAACGTAATGTGAAAGTACTCACAGTACTCCATGAATTTGAGTTAGTGTAAACTTCTTCATGGGTGGAATGTACAAATACAGTTTTGTTTACTCAGGAACAAGACTCAAAAGCCACATGCAGAGGTGTGTGTAAAAGGGAGGAAGGTAGGGTTTAATGGTGTTTTCCAATAATTGTCCTCGGCTCCTGTTATATAAGGGGGAATGCCCCAAAACAGAATTGTCTTCTGGAGGGTGGGCACCTTGTAGTACAGGCTTCCCCCACTAGGTGAGTGTTCTAGGAACCCATCTATATCAGTGTGCCAGCTGGCATTATTGTGAGAGGCTGTTTGGCTTCAGTGAATTTTTTTGAAGACCTTTGCCCATTTCATGATGGATAATTTATGAATGCACCTGCCCACACCACACTGAGTATTCAACAGTTTTTGACCAAGAATGTCATGACACCCATGCCCTACCCTCCTTATTCACCCAGTCTTGCCCAAGTGAACTTTTTGGTTTCCCTGGATGAAAAAATTCCTTAAAGGGGAACATTTTGCTGACGTGGAAGAGCTGAAAGAAAAAATGGCAGAAGCACTGAAAGACATCAAAATTAATGCGTTCAAAAACTACTTTGAGCAGTGGGAAAAAAGTCTCGATAGGGGTATGGTATCAAGGGCAGAATACTTTGAAGGTGGCTGAAATTTAAACATGAAGAATAAACACATACTTTTAAATAAATAAATTCCTTTTTTGGTGGGTTACCTCAAATAGCAGTGTGACTTGGCTGCCATTTCTGCTAGGGAATGATGGCTGTGTGTGCATAGTTGGGAACTCAGAACAAGTGATTTGGGAATTTTATTATCACCTGACAAAACAATTTGTGGGAAAACTGCAGTTAGCTAATTCTCTCCCTTTCACGTTGTATATTGCACATGCATGCTTATTTGTTGCTTTACCCTAATAGGTGAGTTATGTATAGATAGTAAATGTTATTTCGGTATTTATATTGCTGCAAGTCTTATTTTCCATTCAAATTACAGAAAGCAATAAGGGGGAGGGGATTTTCACTGATTGTTTTATGTAATTTCTCACACTTGATGTTAAATAGATGGAGCAATAATCTGCTGAGAGTCAGAAGAACTGAACTCTAGTTCTCCCTTTACAAATAGTTACTACTTTGGGTGACTCTGGGTTTACTTTCTCAAATCTTATTTTTACAACCATTCTAATGGAATAGTTTAGAGATCGTTAGAGGAAAGTTGGCAAGTGATATTCTCAGGAAATGTATCTTGCTAGACATTTTGACACCACTGGACTGGAATGTTTTGACCTGTGACTTTAGGTTTGTAAGAAACATTTAGCGAATAGCCTATAGTCCCTTGAGAACTTCCACTTTCCTAGATTCAATTTTCAAAGGAATTAGGTGAGAGTTCTGTGATAATGATGCTGACATCTAATTGTATTAGATGAGACGGGAGGGTTGGAGGAGAGTAGAATGAAGCCCTTTGCTTAAGCCTCTTGCACTGTGGGTCTACAGCATCAGTGAATGAACATGGAGCCAGCTGTGGGGGTTTACCCACACCATCAGAGTGTCCTTCAGTACACCTTGGTAGAGGCAGATGGCTGCATTTTTAATAAGCACTCTGATAACATCAGTAACACAGAGGCCTCACTTTGGGAAATATTGCCAAATTTAGCAGGAACACTATGAGATTCTCTTATCCTGATTCCTTGGTTCTAGCAGCTCACTAGTGTGAAAAGTTTTAGTTTTTGTCTTGCTATCTTTCAACTCCTCTGGTTATTGACATTGACTTTCTAGCTATATGACTTCTTGTTCTTTTTTTTTTTTTTTTTGTCTCTGAGGCAATGAGAATTCACTTTTTTTTCCAATGGCCTTTTTACTCACTGTGGAGCTCATGGCCTCTGGCCCTGCTCCTGACCGTATCTCTGTCTTATGTTTCGCCCCCTACCTGAATCCCTGAGTTTCACTTTACCCTTGGCCAGACACCCTGGTCAGTTCAATACTCATCTCTCATTCAATTTAACCAGCTCCATTTTAGAGTTCTTTGCCCACTCCATCATCCTTGAAACCTACACAGCCATGGAACGCCAATCACCCTCAGGGTAAGCTTGGGTAAAACAGGTCAGTTGTGCTAACCACAGGCTTTTTAAAGAAGCCTAGTATTTGAGACTGTGGAAGAACAAAAAGAGGAAGCAATGCATGGAGATCACAGTGTCTCATATAAACACCTCTGCTGAGAACATAATGAAGGTTAAATTGTGCCTGACACACAGCAAAGGCAATAGGGCTGCAGGTCTTGAGGGAAGTTGTTTGATAACATCATTGTAAAAGCAACCAAATCTGTAGAGTTGGTGCCAGTGAAAGGATGCTATTTTGGGCTCATTTCCCAAACATTTTAAACAGAAGCTGTTTCTTAACAAAATGCTATTTTATTTCCCCCTCATTTGACTAACATTTAGAACATTTTTCCTCAGCTACCACTGAGCTTTGTAGGACTTATTATCAAAATGCTCAGAAACCCAGGCTGGGGGTTGCCCATGCTCATGCTGACCTTTTCTTCTTCCTCTAGTTTTCTTTGCTTGTTTGACTTTGTGCCTGACTCACCTTTTCACTCATTGCAAGCCTGTAGGTCAGAAGTAATTTCTTCTGGGCTATGGCATGGCTTGGTAATATGATTGGGTTCCCAAGAATTAGGGGGTATTTTTGTATTTATTCATGCAAGAACTGACTGGTTTATATTCTGGGTTTATTTCCATCTACAAAATTTTCAAGGTGTGGACAGGCAGATGCCCTTCATCAGAATCACCTACAGGTGATTATGAAATATTTAAATTCCCAGGTCCACTGTTGACTAACTGGATCTGAATACTGGGGTTTGGAGCTCTGGACTTTTTATCAAAACAACTGCTTCAGATAACTCTCATGCACAAAACACATTGAGATCCATTGTGCTAGCTGCTGAATTTTCTCATTTTTATAATTTAAAATACCTATGAGACAATGTGAAGCAAAAGACAGTACATTTATACACATTCTTTTAGCACAATTCCACAAGCATATGGTACACTTTTAAACAAGTGTGCAGTGTTCCCATTTGTGTACCTGCTGATTTATGTTAAACAAAAGCCATTCAGTGCCTGCAGAGGTATGTTTAAGGCTTCCTCACTGCTGCCATTGCACTGTCCTTATTGGTTAAAAACGTGATTCGGGTGTTAGAGCTTCTTTCCTATCAGGCAGTCAGTCATTCACTGGGTAAACAAACATTACTGAAAGTAAAAGGATGGACATGTAATTAAAAAGGAAAGTTATATCTTCTCTTTTTATAATATTAGAAAGCCTGTCCAGGTAGCCTTTCTTATATTGGTGCCCTGGCCAAAGTGTGTTGATAGTGCCAATTGCTGAATCAAAGTGAGACAACTGCATAATCCATTTTAAAACTTAACACAAGCTGAAATCCATAATCACAATAAAAGACCAAATTTGAGCTTTTATAATTGTGTATAAATATAGCTTTATGGGGTTATAAAGTGGCTTGTGCACATTAGATGTGAATTATAGACCATATGGGTAAGTTATCCAAACTTTAAATGGTAGTTTTAGACCATGTTGAGATGAGCCCTGAGTACTTGGTTGGGAGCTATGACCCAAAAGGGTAGGATAAATCAGAGGAGAAAGACTGGAGTCAGGGAGACCTTTTGGGAAGATGGAATGGTCTGTTGGGCTGTTGGCCTTGCTGTTCTCTTCTGAAATCTGTATCTCTCTGTATATTTTATCATGGTCCACTAGGCTAGGTCCAGGGGAGGAGAGCTGATCCAAGCCGAGTAAGTTAGACTATCTCTCCAGAACATGGAATTTGGGTTTGGGAGGCCTGAGAAGGGAAGTTGGTGGACAAGAGTTGGATTCTGTTGGAGCTGGAGAAAGAGGTTCAAAAAACTTTTGCTGCTGCCTATGTGGGCTCCTGACTTTCCTAGCCTTTATGTTAAATCCTTTCTTGAATTTATGAAATTGAAAGTATCTGACCTCTTGGAATTGCAGGATCTGGTTATGAAGTCTCTAAGGCTGTGAACTAAGCACAAATACCTGGCTCAGGGTCTAGAGAAGCTGAAGGAGAATATGCAGAGGAAGGTGGAGCAGATGCAGGCCTGGCCACTGCCTCATGCAGGTGAGTGAGCTAACAAATCAACAATGATGTGTGCATGCTACATAATGATGCTGCTTCCTTTTCATATCCAACTTTCCTATAAGATTCACAGAATCCAGAACCAAGTAAGACAACTCATTCTTAAGATTCTATTTTGTTTGGACCACTCTCAGACTCAAAGTCTAAGTTGTCTACTGTGGGGGAGCTTTGTCCACAGAGCCCCCCGTCCACCGTGGATGAGAATAAGTCTGCCAAGACATGATCTGCTTGGGGAGGAAATGTGGTCAATCTCTCAAAGGAGAAGGGCCAAGAGCCTTTTCCTCAGTGGGGTTTTATTGGGTTCGTTTTGCACAGGAATATGGGTAAAGCCCATTAATCATTATCAGGCAGTAAGGATCAAACAATAGATAACATACAAAGAACTCTGAGGGCCTATTTTGAGTCAGGGTCTGATAGCTAAAGAGCCGTAAAACTTTGAGGAACAAACTCACTTCTTGCTTGGACACTTACCATTTAATTGAGAGCATTCTAAACAAAGCAGGTTTCACAGGATTTTACATATTCTTTCTTAGGCCTGATCGCCCTAGGGAACCCACCCTTTCCAGCACAGAGCTGCACCCACTACTGGCATTGTTTCAGGCTTAAGTCAGACAGTGGAAGTAAGGCAGCCAAGAGATTAGGAGACTTTTTGAAGACAGAATGAGGACTCAGGCTATGTCAAAGCCAAGGGGCGAGGGTCCATCACCCGCTTTTGCTATAGCCCCCCAAGTCCTTCCCTGGGGCCTCCCCATGATTGTGTCTGTCTTAGGTCATTCCCCACTTGGGGAATCTTACCCATCATTGGCTAACTGATCAAGCATTGGGGGCCAGGCAGGGTGAAGAAAAAGGAGCAGAAGTGGCGCTCCTGCCAGGGAGAGAAGCTTTGTCTCCTTAGTGGCTTATGATCTGAAGGCTGCTCACTCAGCCTTAGCCTTGGGGGCATTAGAGCTTCTGAAACCAGGCAGGGCAGTTCCCAACAGTGTACTGTTGCATTATATGTTACCCTAAAACTTGGTCAACTCATAGCTTCTGGAATCTGGGAGCTGTTTAGCTGGGAGGTTCTGGCTCAGGGTCCCTTGCAGGGCTGCAGTCAAGTACTGGCTGGGACTGCAGTCATCTGAAGGGTCAATTGGGGAAGCCTCCACATCCCAGCTCACTCTTGCGGCAACTGGAAGGCCTCAGTTCCTCGTTACATGGGCCTTTCCACAGGGTGATCATTTTTTTTCCAGAGACAGTGATCCAAGAATGAATGAAGGAGACCAAGTATTCAAATAGAAGATTTTTTTTTTGATAATCTAATGTTGGAAGTGACATCTCAGTAATTTTTGCCATAGTCTTTTCATTAGCAGTTAATAAATCTAGTGAGTATTCAAAGGGAGGGGATTATATAAGGGCATAAATACCAGGAGGTGGGATTATGAGGGGCAATTGAGGCTTTCCACCACAATTTGAGATTAATTATTCTTTTTTCTTAATGCTAACTTGAACTGTTTCATTATGTAAAACCAAGTAAATTATCCTTAATATAATGGGATTGCAATAGCTTAAACAAGAGTTTGGGGTTTTGTGGTGATAAAGGCAAGAGACAGACTAATACAAATAAATAATATTTTATGCAATAATAAAATATTAGAAAATTAGGACTGATAATCTTGGCAGTATTGAGCACTGGTTCAGAGCTTGAAAAATGATTTTGCATTTTGGTTACTGCATTTACTATATACATGAACTGGAGCAAGATCTTAACCAATTTAAGTCATAGTTTCCTCACCTATCAGAGGGTACCTACTCCATGATGTTGTTGAGAGAATGCTATGCAAGAGTATCAGTCGAGTCCCAGTAGGGAATAGATGGCCCACTTAAGTCAGGTGATTGAGAAGAGTTTAGTAAAGGGAATGTTAACAGAGGGTTAAAGCAAAGAACACTCACGGTGAAACAGAATAGTTACCACCCCTAGGCCTGAGGGACAGGGGTGGAATCTGTAGCTCTAGCAGATGGCTGCTGGCTAGAGTTTTTTATACAGGGACACAGTCAACCTTCTGTGACAGGACACAGAGGGAATAGTGTCCTGCCCTCAGTTTTCTCCCTCCCACCCTTTTGCTTGTATATGTAAGTTGAACCCACCTAGAAATCAAAGAACAAGGAAGCCTAAAGATACAGTTCAAAGTAGTCAGCCTCCCATGGCACATGGAAAGGCACAGAACAAGAGGAAGCCACATACAGAGTGGCTAAATATTCAACATAGCACGTGAGGCACTCACCATCAGTTATGTCAGAGAGTAAGTACCTAGTTGATGTTTATTATTATAATTATTATTATCTTCTAATAGGGCATATGAATAGAGATAACCCCAGTGAGAATGTATGTGTGTGGGGGAGGGTAGAGAGACTTCAAACTTCATTTTTCTACCCATGAAGATGAGGTCTGGCTATCCCACCATCAGAAATTTTAGGCAGATTGGAGATTATTGAATTGCTTAGCATCATTTACCGAGGTCAAGGTAGGAGAAAAATCTCATTCACTACAATATTCTAAGCGTGGGCCCATTAAGAATTCTCTTCATTTTCTAATCACTTTGGAATGACAGAAAGCTTCCCACATGACATGTTCTAACAAGTCCTCAGATATGCCTTCAACTCCACCTTTGAGACTCAGTCTTGCTAGGCATGGCATGTTGTTCCAGCAAAGCTCTTCTCTCCAACTTTCCTCCCACCCAGCTGCCTGCTTCTCTCAGTTCAAATAGCTGCGAAAGGTGCCACTCCCACGTAATTCAGCGCAGAGTATTCTGGGGTTTCCTAAGCAGCAGGTTAGCAACCAGCAACAGATGGAGAAGCTGTGTAATACTGAGTAGAGGCTGCAAGGAGAGGTAGGCAATGAGGCAAAGAGCCAAGTGGGCAGTCTGGGAGACGGAGGGCCAAAAAGCAGAGAGAGCTCTTGTTGCCAAAATAAAAAGATTCCCACAAAGTCGCAGATTTCACAGTCACACGTTCCCCTCCTCCCCGCTTTCCCCACAGCCCATCTCTGAATTCAGCAAACCTCACTTACCCATTTTTCTTGGGTAGTAATGTGCCATCTTTGTCCCCAAGTCTGACATTTCCTCTAAGGCTGAACTTCAACAACTCTGTTGTGCCTTTAAGGAAAAACGAACATGGTGCAGATGGCATTTCAAACATATTTGTTTCTGTGTCATCTGCTCTGAATATAAATATCAATTCAGTAACTTCACTGTTGTAAGTGATAAGTTGAAACATCATCAGTTGTTTTTTTAGTTAAATGACAGTAACAAAATGAAAATCACCATTAAAAAGGCTATATTTGCATATTTTTATGCTGTCAAAGAACATGGCACTAATGTAGCATAAGGAGAATTCTTAAACAGAAACATTACAGTTTTCAAAATCTAAGGAAGATCAAAAATAAATGCTGAAATTTCATTTATAAAAAGATGCTGGGAACAGTTGTTCCACTGGCAGAATAATAATAGCACTTTCCAGTGACATTTTTAATAGCACATTAATTCAAAATTGTACTTTTGAGAAGAAATGATTCCATCTACATAAACACTAAATGCATTCTAAATGCTTGGTATTATCATAATGACTAGAAATTAAATTAATAATGCTAAATAGTTAAAATCTGATGTAACTTCCTTTAATCTTTTGTATCTACATGAATTATTTCTCACTCCTATTGATCTCTCGCCTTGAACTTCATTTGTTGTTTTAATTTTTCAAAGACTCGAACAATTTTTTAGATTTTGAGAGTGTTTCACTTTTGAAAGTTACCTTCAAAAAGCATCTATAGTAATTTTGGATTGACCAGGCACGTGAACAGCCATAGGGCCTGACTGGTCCATATGCACACAGACACGCATACAGTCACGCTGCCAGTAATTGTCTGCACTCTGCGGTATTTTCCTATATTTTACCACCAAGATGGCCAAATTAAACGTTACTATTTCAATTCTGAATGAATTGAGAGGAAAGGACATCTTTTCATTCTAAGTAAGTTATAACATCTGAGCAGCATTTCATAAAATTGAAACCTCTGTAACTCAGGGGAAAAGGTTTCTAATCTCCTCCTGATGAAGTCTTCAAAAGTACTACAATAAGTTTTGGTAAAAGGATTCCTTCCAAGAGTTCTCTGTCTCTTTTCTTCCCTTTCAAGTATTCATTGGGCAGCAAATCTAATCCTGCTGATTGTGGTGCCTGTAACGGCACCTAGGGCAACAGGCCGTCTTGGTTTCAATAAGCAGGTACTATTGAGGGCTTCATAGAGTCATAGTCACACTTAGAAGAATTTGATTGCCTGATGTATATGCATATGTCTGGGGTCACTCACAGGCAGTGGGCATTTTCCCCAGGAAATGTAAACACAATCCAGAACCTTAAGCATTACACCTTGCTCCACCACTTCATCACTTGGCAGTCTTCAAATACAAGTCCTCAGATTTCTTTGTTTCTTAGACTATATCACACCTTAAAAAGTGAGCAGGACATGCAACTGATTCCAAAATACAGCATAAAATATGGCAGATTGTGCTTCACCCAGGATTCGCCTTCACTGCCAAAACACCCTGCTGCCCAAATGCCAGTGTGGCATAGTCCTTGGCCATGAGAGCTGCAGCCATCACAGTGCCGGATGAGACTTTTCAAAATGTGTGCAAATCAGCCACCTTCCCAAAGCTGATATTTGTGCTTTCAGTCTTGGGTCTTCATTGCCCCCTGCCCCAGGCAGTCCCAAACCCAAATCTCAAGACTGAAAACAACAAGTATATGCTAAACCACACATTTTCACAATCAATTAGATATTCATTTTCAGAGTTTCATTGTTACTTGATGGAAAACTATAGTGATATTTGTTTTTTTTCCAAAAAGAATTGGTGTGCATGATTCATTGATAGCTTGCCTTCATAGATCTCCTTGCAATTTGTTGTTAGAGCAAGTCTCTACTCACAGATTAAAAGTGTATTGCTATTATTTTGCTTTGGTTCCCATGCACTCAGTGTGAAGGTCCTTGCAATTGGTAAATCCCTTTATAGTTATCCAAGGCTGTCCTTGCATGGAATTTGTAGCTCCTAATATAGTTCTGTTCCCATAGCCTCTTCTTGGAATAGTTCATTGGGCCCAGGGCCTATTTGAATGGACCGAATTCAGATACCAAATACAACACAACTAAAATCTCACTGGACATCCAGTTTACTTTTCTTATAGTAAAGAAGGGAAAAGTAATCAAATTTAAATAATAAATGTGCAAACACATAATAGTAACTTTTGTAGTTAAGAACAGTTTCATCTCCTGTACTATCTTACAGATTTTTCTCCCTAATGCACTTTGGGTCTAACAGATTCAGTGCTGTGCCTCTACTTACTAATCATTTTTATTAACCGTTAACTACACAGGTCTTTTTATTTGAAATTTTAAAAGAGTCAGGGGCTGTAATATAATAGATCCTTAGAATTAGGTCATTTGAAATGTTTTTTCCTCAATTCTTCCATATGACAAAGTTTGGCAGGTGAAATCCAACTGTCCTCACCAGAGAGGGCTCTCTGTTTGCCTTGGCTGGCGGCAATTTATTCTGCGTATGTCTCTTTCATTTATGGCTGACCTCATGGAAAGCGAGGTTCATTTTACAGTTTCTGCCTCAGTAGCTTTGGAAGTACTGTTCTTCAGTAGCTAACATTTTCCTTTTTTACTTGTAGCCCAGAACATGAATGGCTAGTGAAAGAATCAGAGCCAGTGTCTTGAACAAATGAAATCAGACTAGGTGCCTCTCGGTCCTTTATTCTGGCCTAGATCGGTGTTTCAGTTTTATCTTGCCTATCAGTTCACCTTTTGGCCATTCCGATCTCTCCATGCAGAGCCCCTTAAAAAGTTTCCCATTTTTGAGAAAAGGTTAGAAATCAGTAATATTAATAAGAAATGAAAGAAAGGTAGGTTTCCACCCTGACTATTCAAAGGGTATGTGTATGCCATCTGAAAATTTCAATAATGACTTAGCCTTCACTCATTTTTCTACTTGGCAGTTAAGGGACCCACCGTGCCTTAACTTTTGTCTCCCTTTTGCTGCTTTATACTAGGTATTAAAAGGACAAAATGAGAGACAAGGGAAAGAACAGCTTTTACAAATGAATCTTAGAGTTCCAGTGCCTTTCAGAAGCAACAAATCATTTTTAATCTGACGACTCCTAATTAAAATGATTGAGAGATAAAATGCACCCAATAAGTGTCCAGCGCAGATGAGCTAAAAAGCCTGGTGGGTTGCAGAAGGCATTTAATGCTCCTAAACCTTTCTGAGAGTGGATGCCCTTGAAAGCTTTCGTAGCAATGAGTTAAAGATCTCAGCTGGGGGGTGGCTGACATGTGGTAATGACTATAATTTATAGCACACCAGCTCCATAATACCCTTTGGCCCACCAGGGTGCTGCCTGGAAGCTAGTGTGGCTTATGGAGGGTGGGAAGAAAGGAAGGGAAAAGGAAAAAAAGACTCCAAGGCCCTTTTAGCAGCCTCTGCACTGTCAGCTTAGATTTCTGGGGCCTCTTTCAGAGACTAGTAACTTTTAAACCATGTCTTATTCAACTTCTGCTGATTTATGTCATAATGGCACAGTTATGTTTCTGACTTACATAACCAGTTATTCCAGAAAGGTTGGCAGAAGCTCAGAGATGACTTTAATTTCATTCATTCATTCATTCATTCATTCAGCAAGTATTAATGAAGCACCTGTACTGTTCTAAGAACTATTCTAAGCACAAGGTCATATAAACAAGACAGGCTTCTTAATCTCATGAAACTTAACATTCTTTAGGATAGAAGGTCCAGAGGCAAAAAAGAGACAGGAAAACAAGTAAATACAAACATGATCAAGGTAAAATCTGATATGATATCACTTATATTGAATAACAATCTAACATGATCTTGTTTAACATTTTCTCCTGACACCTGTAGTTTAGGTAGAAAGAGCTATGGGGATAGCTGAATGAGGAGGAGGGGAGAAAGGAGAAAAAGGTACGAACTCAAAGACAGCATTTTTATAATATGTCAAAACAGGTCTTCTGATGTGGTTCCTAAGTTGTCTCTCTGAGGATAAGTTCCACAGCAAAATATCAAAATAATTGGAGCAATGGCAGCATTATTGAAACAAGTATTTGATTGGCCAGCAAGTAAACTTGCAAGATTGTGTGATTTCTGACATAATAGCATAAGCCAAAAGTAATAGAAACAGCATGAAACCGTGGAGCAGAATGGATTTGGGTTTGATCTGGATTCAAACTTTGTGGCTCATCCTGGCTCTGTGACCTTGACCAAGTTATTATAGTTTTACAAGTTAGTTTACAGTTAGTTCATAAAAAATCCCCAACAACTTATAATAACATGTCTCAGAGGCTCATTGTAAGAAATAAGCAAGATAATATTCATAAAGTGTTCAAAACAATACCTCTCCTATAAAAGATGAATTGGAAATCAATGTGTCGATTGTGTTTTTATTCTTAGTCATAAATTGTAATTCATGTGTTGTACACCATACAGTATCACAATAAATCAACAAACCATAATATCAATTTTTAAAATCCTCAGACATAGCTAGAAAACAAAGGTCAGTCCTTTAAGGACAGTTTTATTGTATTACCTTCAGGTAAAAAGATGTTTTAATATAAAAAGTTTTGATTTTGTGTATTCAGGATCAAATCTGGCATAGTGTTCCTTTGAGTATGGTCACTATACCAGTTACAGCTTTCGAGGACTTTGATACTGTGAAACAACTTAATGAAAGATCAAAGGAGGGAAAACTCAAGGTTGATTCCTAGCATCAGGCACAGTGTGAAGCAGCTGGTGCCAGGGAGATGGTAACTTGAGGACAGAGATACCTTGATTTCAAAGAAGGAAAAAGAAATCTTCAACTTAATCTCTCTAATGCCTCAGATTTTGACAGAAAAATTTTCCGTGATGAAAAGAAAGAAGCAAAATGCATTTCAGGGGAAAACGGGAAGGGTTTACAGGAACAAGTATAAAGGACACATGGACAAAAACTGAGGGGGGGGTTGGAAATGGGAGGGAGGTGGGGAGGGCTGGGGGGTGGGCTGGGATGGGAGTAAAAGACAGAAAACTGTGCTTGAACAACAATAAAAATAAAAATGAAATGAAAAAATGCAGATGGTTGCACCAATCTTTCCCCAGCTGTCAGGTGACTGCGTATTATCTCCAGCCTTTCCAAAACTGACTTAGGAAATCTCCCTCACCCAGGACTGCGGGGGCTTGAAGGAGGTCTTTTCACTCTGCTTTTCTGATGAATAAACAGGCAGGGCTTATGAAGTAAAATTATTTTGTATAGCATACAATGTGCTTCCAAATAGTAAATGCAATTTTGGAATAATGACTTTTCAGAGAAGTTTGGGGTGTATTACAGGTATCTAGTCTATTAGGCATTGTGTTTAAGGGTATTGCTAAAGAAATTAACTCAGGCCCTGGGTTCAAAATGCATTTTTCTATTTTTATATTTTCTGAAAATAAGATCCAATTTGCCTAATTTTCTTTCTTTGCAAATTCAATCTGCCTTGCATATAAGATCTTGCCCTTCCATGGATTTTCCTAGGCAGTCCTAGGTTGTCCAGATTTTCCCCCTTCCAAGCCTTTTCTTATGGTCTCTATCTCTTCCGAGTACTCGGTGAAAAGGGGGTTGACAGTGTGGCAAAAGGAAATTTCCATCTTTTGTGGTAGCCAGTGAGGTGAGCATTCCGTTCCCTTGAGGTAATTTTGTGCACCTTTTCAGAGAACTGTTTTCATGTCCCCACTGAACTGATAACGATGGGACTTCAGTCCCTGTGGCCTTTTTGTGCTAGTTCAATGACTTTTCTTCAACTCCTGTTTTCTGGCACCAGGTCTGGCAGAAGCTGGTGGAAAAAAAGCAAAATAAAAAACAAACAAACAAAAAACACTCTTGGTGTGGGTTGCAGTGAACTTCACTTTTAATTAATTCCCTATTAATGTGCAACCTGAAGTCTTAGAGAAAAATTGTGTTCATGTTTGTGGCAAAAAGGAATGTAGAAAAGTGACAGATGTAAAGTGAGAGAAGAGGCAGCCTTTAATCATTTTGTTGTCAAAGTAACTTTGGATCGCCTTTTGAAGAAAGCATTTTCCTTGCTGCCTCTGGAAAATGAGAGACCCCTACCCTTGCCCTTTGCAGGTTCTTTACCCAGATGGTTAAACTGTACGGTTAGCAATGCTTCCGAACCCAACATCCTTGCTACAAAGCACTCCACTTTAAACATTTACATTTCAGAGAAACTGGACGGATCTCTTTCCTCTAAGGAGAGAAAGGCTCTGGTGGCTCAGTTTACAGGTAATCCTGATAGGGGAGCAGAAAACTGTGCAATTGGGCCATTTGCATTTCATAGAGAGGCTAAGTGTTAAAGCATATAGTGTTCACAAAGTAAAAACCCTTTCTTCTTAATTCCTGTGTGACTGAAATTAAGCAGGATAGTTAATTTTATGTAAATCATGCATTACTCTAATTGGGCGCAAGTGAACATTCCTGTACATCTTGTTTAAAAGAAATACAATGTTATTATGTAGATGCTGGTGCAGTGAAGTCTCCAGCCTCTGAGGGGACGTCGGCAACGTCACTGGCTGTTCACAGGACTTGCGTCTGTGAGTTTGCTTACAATCCCGGGGCTCCTGCTGTCTGTGAGGAAGTGAGCCGCAGGCCTTTGGAAAGGCTGAGAGGTGGAACACTGGGCCTTCCATTCCCATTTCTTTCTTAACCTCCACTTATAGAGCAGTAATTTTTCTCTTTCTACTCATCTTTTCAAACCTAAACAATACTTTCCAGTGGTTGGCTCTGCTTGGCAGTTCTGACCCGTATTTCCCCAGGCGGACCACAGATGGATTTGTCTTCTATAAGCAGGGGCTAGTGTACTTCCTTTTTTGGTGTGCCTTTTCTAATGCTTCTCAGGGCTGCTTTAAGACCTCAGGGTTTTGTTTTCTGAGTGTAGCCAGATGAGATGCCACCCAGCAGCCTGCGGTGACAACTGCCACGGCCTGGGAGGGAGGGCTAGCCTCTGTTCCTTTATTGTCTCTCTAGAGAGCAGACCCAGTGCTTTGGGACAAGGCTGTCCTGAAGAATATAAAGAATCTGATCTGCATATCTAGAGGTCAAGAACTGGGAGGAAGAAAATACGCACATGACAAAACCTTTATTTTAAACACATTCTCCTTCTCACCCGGAGGTCTGAAAAATCATGCTTGGAGTTGTGCCTTGGCCTCATTCTGCCCAGCTTGCCAAGCCAGCTCCTCGCCTACCAACCCCGTGCACCCTACAGATTGGCCTTCTGAGACTTCAGGGCAAGAGGCCTTCCCAGGCCTATCTCTTCTGTTTTCTCGCTGCCATTCTGTATCCCTGCAATCTTGCTCACGTGTTTCTTCTTGCAAGGCTCTTTGAAGGAACCATTTCTTAAATTCCTCTTCCCATAATTGCTCCCCTCCTGCCAACCCGTGTTTGCTGTCTTCATCTGTCCTACCTTCCCAACACTTCTGATCTCTCACTCTTTCTTGCTCCCTTTCTTCTCTCCCCATCCCCCACATTGTCATTTCTCACCTGGAGGGTCTTACTGGAAACACCATTGTCCAGAGGTTATGAATGTGAACAGATGAAGTAACTTCTACCTAAGAATTTTGTTTTTCAAGTAAGTAGTAAGGAGGTAGGAGTGTTTCCCTAGTGGCTATAGTGTTTTCTCTTCATCTTTGTTCTTTAAGAGACTTCCTGAAGCACCATATAAGAAAACCTGTTAGAAGATTGGATGGTTCTTATTCCCAAATGCTGTCATTTTGCTGAATCCCATGACACAAAACCTAGATTTAATATCTGACCTAATTGTTGCTTCAACTTCTCCCAGAAACATAATTTTAATTAAACAGTCTGAAATTTTCTGGTCAAGCACCAGTAAGGTATTCTGTCACATGCATCCTCTCCAACCCCCATCAAAAGAGGAGGCAATCTGCATGAAAAAAACCCTTGCAGCCTGTCATGCCACGCCCCACCCCTGCACCCCACAAAACATGCTCTCCTCTAAAAATAATCCCCTCTCTTCACAACTCCTGGAACTCCCTTTCAGGCGGTAGACGGGATGCTGCCTGATTCATGAATTGTTTAATAAAGCTAATTATACCTTCAAGTTTACTCCACTAAATTTTATTCTTTAAAACTCACTTCAGCTCAGGTAATGAGTAGTAGTTATTTGTGTATTCTTCTATTTTTAAGTAATAGAAGTAATTAAGTAATTTTTATAATATCAAATTATTTTTAATTATACAATTTTAGATTGTGTTCAAGTTTGAAAGTTGGTTCAAATATTTTTCAATATAATCAAATGATACATTTTTGATAAATAAAAGTAAGAATAAGTACATTTCTTAAAAATTGTTGCTATTGTTATGCAATGTGACAATAGCTATACTAACTCTTGGTTCTCAACCAGATTGAATGCCTCCATTAATGTGGGTGAGTGGCTTTAACTTAGACCATAAAAAGCAGGCAAGGAGAATGGTATAAAAGCTCTGAGACTAGAAGGGTTCCTTGCAAGTAGTGTGGGACATGATAGAAAATTAATGATATGGGAGGAGAAAAGATAAAGATGCAAACCTAATTTACAGAGCTTCAGTTCAATTCTTAGAAGGCTTCACTGATTCCTGACTAACAGGGACTGAAATTTATGCAAGAATCATACATGCACATATGTGTAGCTTAATAAAGTATGCTTAAATGACTGTGAAACTTTGTAGAGCATTCTTTAATGAGGATTCAGTTTCTTAACAATTATTATTTTGCCTTATAAAGACCTGAACATATATTCATAGAAATTATTTCAAAGGATATACACTAACACCATTGTTTATCTCTTGGTGGTGAGATTATTTTATATTTCTGGCACATTTATACTTTCTAATTCTACTAAACAAGTATTGTTAATGCAACATATTTATTAATAATTTGCTGTACAATGTTGACAATTTGGGACGTTACTCTGCTTTGCTTTCATAACTGGTCTCATAAAAAGGCCTTTGTTTTCAAGGTCTACGTACGTCCGTGGAGGAGAATTAAGCTGTGTTGTGGCAGAGAAGGACTGTAGCAGAGGATGGAGGCTTCATGTGGTGAAAGAAAAAAGGGGTTAAGATCCTGAGAAGGGAGGGAAGGCCAGCATGGGGAGACATCTCCAAACAGAAGGGCATAGTGTCCCCTCAAAATGCATCCTCCAGAATGGGTTGACCTTGTGAGTCCCAGGAACTGCTGACTTAGCAAATCACTGTGGCTAAGCCTGGTGTGGAGGGAGTGCTTCTGATGGGTCAGGGAGACTGGCAGGTTTAGCAATGGCAGTGACATCAGTAGAGGTAGAAAACCAAGACTTGCTTCTGTCCTCCCTCTCCCCCTGTCCCTGGTGAAAACTGATTTTGGGCTTCTCACTAACTTTGAGTTAGTTTCGTGTGCTGAATTAAATTTGGTTTAGAATAAATAAAGGAAAGCATTACTTTTTAACTTCTTACCTTATGCAAGAGAAATAATGCAAATTAATCAAAAAGTTAATAGTAAACAAAAAAATCAAAGCAAAAACAACTTATTTAGTATTACTGGAGACAGATAGCAATCAAGGTGGCATTTGCAGAGCAGGTGTGCGATCAAAATACATTTTTGTCCAGAATGAGGCTGGAAGGAGACCTAAATATGACTGGGTAGCCTCCACCTTCCTGATGTTGAGTTCAAAAAGCTATAGCTATTTGTATATTTATGTGTTGGTTACAAAAACCAGTAGCATGATTTTATATGATCCTTCATTTTTTACATAATATGAATGCTCATATAAAGATATTGATTAACTCAATGAAAAGGTTTCTTTCTGCTATTGATTTCCAGATGATGAATTACATAAGTGAAATATCTACTATAACTGAGGCACAGTAACAGTTGGTGCAGGTGCCGCAAGGCTGTGGGAATGGGGAGAACCGTCTGAAGATAAACATTGGTGGAGGCTCTGCTATGACTTTGAGATCATCTCTGCCATATTCCGACAGTCTGCACTGACGTACGTCCCCTCAAGGACTCCTGAGAATAAAGAACGTGGCCCTGCAGAGCCGCTGCAGTGCTGACTCACTCGTCCTGTGCCTAGAAATACATGAGAGGTCCAGGGTGTGTGCTTTAGCACGCAGCCTCTTTTAAAATGAAAGAATGGCCCTTCCTCTTGTTCAAATATGATACCAGCAGACTCATTTGAAAAAAATTAGAGAAGCTGTATTGTTTTTAACTCTATATTGCCTTATTTTTCCAGAACCAGCTCTTGTCTCCAAAGGTATGAGACACCCCTTTGAATAAGTGTGATTAATGACTCCTTCTAACTCTGACCATATGATTCCATTAGGCTTTATTTAACTGATGAAATATAGCTTGTTCTTCTTATTTACTTTTACAAAAAATACACATATTACCTCCCTGAAAATAATTTTCATACATTAAAGGTGTATTATGTGCATACTATTGTGTTAAGTCCAACATGGGTTTTCTTGTTTATTTCTCCTAACCGCCACAGTGGGCACAGAAGCCATCTTTCTCTCTGCTTTAAATACAAGATGCCAGGAAATTGGGCAGCCTGTTCAAAGTTGAAGAGTAGTAAAGCGAAGCCTCACCTGAAGCCCATTTCTGTCTTGCTTCAGAGGCCAAGTTTTAAATGCTACCCTCTCCTTGGAGGGACCCAATCCCCAGGAACCCCTCCAGCCAGCCTGAGTCACCTCATGCCAGTTTTAATTCTTCGAGTAGAACTTAACAGCTTTCTAGTTTTGTCGTTGTTATTGTTTATTGTTTAATTCATCTTCACTTTCCACTTCCTCTGCTAGAATGCAAACCTAAGAGCAGAGACCTGTTAATTCACTTCATTGCTACACGACAGCACCCAGAATAGTGTGTGGCATGGTGTAGGCACCCCGTAAATGTTTGTTGAATGCATGGAAACAACAGGCAAGGCATGGATTTTCTGCCTTCTTTCTGCTCCCAGGCTAAGGGAGACTTGCATGGGAAATCAAGAAATAACATGGAAAGTAGCATAACAGGATTTGGAAGACTGCCAAGGGAGTCAGGGAGGCCTCAGTGTTAAGCTGCTTTTTGCTTTCAGTATTGCGGAGAGAAGGGCATGAAGAGCGTATGAGGAGTGGGCGAAATCCCTGAAGCAAGTGGGTGGAGTCTGTGTGGAGAATGAGGGCAACCTGTGAATCTCACTGTGAAGAAGCACATCTACCCTGCTGGATATTTGGCCTGGTGGGTCCATGTTTTCACAGCCTTTGTTACATTCTTTATAATTCTTTATTTACTTCTCAGTGTTCCCCATGGGCTATGAGATCTTTGATATAAGGGACCAAGAGGATCTGATGGTGAGTTCATTTCAGGCAGGGACTCTGGCTTATTTTTCGTTGTCCTCTCATAGGCGAGCATGGTGGTGGCAATTCGTGGCCCTCAGTGCATGTATAATGGATGAATAATGGGGTGGATGAGTGAATGACGAGGCTTAATGGCAATTTATTTAGAAAGAGTTTTGAATTTAAATTGTGGACAGCAAATACGGTGAATGTGGTCTTAAGTGACGATAATAAACATACAGAGCCTGGGTTTGACAATCTCGAATCTTGGAATGAAAGAGATGGAAGTGGTGAGAAAATTGAGAACTGACATGTGAAATGACCTGCTCTTAGTTCTGTGGCACATCTGTGGTCAAAGCAGGACTTGGATTTAGAGGCCATGGCTCCTAGTGCAATTCACTTTCTGTAAATTTGATTATGTGCTGTGCTGGTCAGATCACAGCTGTGGTAATCTGTGCAATTCTGAACTCAGCACTTAAAGAAATATATTGAAAAGGTAGAGTTGGCCCAACGAAGGACGATGCAGGTGCTAGGGAGATGTGGAAACCATATCTCATGAAGATCAGATGAGGACAGTAAGGACATCTCATCTGAAGAAGAAAATATACTTGCAAAGGGACTGTGGAGTGAATGGGAAAGCATGGTATCTGCCCTAATATTTTTAAATATATAATTCATTATTCCTTTGCTCCAGAGAGGTAAAATAGTATGGGTAGAAACCATAGAAAAATAAATTTTAACTCAATATGAGAAAAACTGGTTCCCAAATTGAAATTGTCCAAAAATGGAATTCCACATTCGTATGTGAGGGCAATCTGGCTGTGACATCAGTCACCCCATTGATTGCCAGGGTTGATGTGGCTGATCTGGCTGGCTAGGCAGGTGTCCCTTTCCTCCCTCACCGATCCATGTGTATCCCTCCTGAAGCTGCATGCTTGTTCGAATAGGATAACCTTCCCAACTAGAGGAGAGGACCGGTTATTGGTCCAGGGTAAATGAGTCACTGTGCTCCCCTGCTAGAACCTCCAAACAAGCTTTCAAGGTCCAAATTATAAGAAATATGCAAATAGAGGTGAGATGGTTATCTGTCTGGACTAGATTGTGAGTTCCTTTATAGTACAGATCATGTTTCATTTGTGTTTCCCTAGGACCTTGAATAGTGCCTGGTATATAGCACATGCTCACTTAAGATTTGTTATTGCATCTTTTCAAAGGGGTTCTTTTATGAAGTGGGTAAGCATGGAGATGAACAAGAATGTATTATATTATTAACTCCAAGGACTTTTTTGACACTCAGGTTTATAATGCTTTGGTAAAAATTCATACAAAGTAATGTATTAATACTTAACAAAGCAAGTCAATTTCATACATACAAGTAAAAGTCAGTGAAATTGTTTCTTTTTAAGCTCTATAAATCCTGTGATTTTGCATTTTTGCTTTTCTCGTAGGAGGATGATTTGTTTGCCACAACTCCTGTCTTACAAAGGAGATCAGGACTAGTTACATTTCTGCACCTGTTACCCAAACCAAAATTCCATGCAGAAGTTTGAATGGAGTTTGTTTTGTACAAGAATCATAGAACCAATATATGGAAACACCTGAATGATGATTATGCCAATAGATTCACACTTTTCAAATTGATGACTAACCTAGAAAAACAGGTTTTTCACAACATCCTAAATCCTACTTAAATCATCCCCTTTCAAGGTTTTGGCAAATACCTTAAATACCACTTAAGGAACTGTGTTTTTCACTGAATATTTTATACTCAGAATGTGATTTGATACTTGTGTGTGTGTGTATTTTTGACATGAGTGTCACTCCTTTTAGTTCACGTAGAGATAATTTGAAGAAGACAAGAAAGCTTTACTTAGATTTACTATATTTGCCACAGTAAACTATGAAGAACTAATACAAAGCAATTATTTGATTTGTTATTTTTACCTTTTTCTTTGAGAAATTTTAGTTAATTTTTCCCCAGAGTAGTCCTACCTATTTGTATGCTCAAATATCCATCAACTTCCCATTAAGCTCTTTCAGATGCTATGGGATTCATTTTTTCATATCTCATCATATAAATGTGCTTCAAACATATTTCTTTTTTTATAAAATATCATCATCATCTTAGTTCCATTTCAAATAATGGTGCTGCATTAATCATAAGGCTATTCATGAGAGATTTGGTTGTGACTCAAACTTCTTTTTAAAGAACTGTATACTATAAATATAGTAAGGTTCTTCAAAGAATTCATGATTTTGGTGTTTCACATTTAATGATGTTATTAAAATTTTCTGGTAGTTGTTAATTGCACTCACCTATATGGAACAGATTTTGTGCTCTGTGTAGTCCTAATATTTAACTTGTTCAGGACCCTTTGGATATATGCATTTAACTGGGAGATTCTAAGGTGTTTTGCAAATAAAAACCAGTATCTTCTTTCCCTCTCTGTTATGAGTTAAAACATGTTTCCTTCCCTTCTTCTTTGATTTAATTTATATGACAGAGATTTTTCTGCTCTAGGGATGAAAATAGAGGACCAGGGAAGAAAGTTGATGAAATAGAGGTAATTCAAAAATCTGAAATATTTTATCCTTACTTGATATAAAGTAAATTATTTTTTTCTTTTCTAATAACAATCATTTTCCTTGATCTTGGAACCACTCAAACCCTAGCCACTGAGTCCTGTGTACACTAATGCTATGTCTCAAGATGTGGAGAAAGATGAAAAACTGGTACCTGCAGAGATTGTACTGTCTTGATTATATTTACAGTTATGAGATACCGCAAAGTTAAGAATGCCATTTTTTCTCATTACTGAGTATTTATTATATATAACAAATACATGGGAAAGAAAAAACTATATTGTGTGATATAAATAGTTTATTTACATTACAGAAAAACATCAAGACAATGTATACTATTTCAAATATATCCATACATAATCAAATATAGCTGTAGTACATGTTTTCATTGGTGTAGATTACCACAAATGCAAGGCAACATGTGTAGATCTCTTGTCTTATTCTTTTGTCTATAATACTGTATTGTGTAGTCCAAGCTCTCGGTAGTTCGGCCACTGTGCGACATGCTTCCTTCAGATTAACCTCGTGGACGCTCTTGTTGTGTTGTCTGAGCTGTAGTGCCCTGTATTTTGCTTCTGTCTGTGAATTCTGTTGCTTCTGGGGCATTTCCTAGAAGGTTGGAAAGTATAAAATCTTAGTGCAGTGCTATTACCTAAAGTTTTGTCCTACAATCGCAGAGTGAAGTTATAGATTAAGCAAGTTATTAAAATAATTCAGATACAAGAATTTATTAGTAGTATAGCCAAGTTGCAGTCGTCTTCAAGTGCATGTTGAGGAGAATTGAAGAACAGAAGTGAACACTGAAGAGGAACACATTTACCTAGTTCTCAGCTGTTTACTCATTGCAGCACAGAGTGATTGAGCACAGTGCAATCAAGCAAATTGGGAGCCCTTCTAATCTCACTTTAAAGGTCTTCAGCAATTTTATATTTTAAACTTCCAAAGGATGACGGTTATATTGACATTTCAATGCTATGAGTTTAAATCCCATCAAACCAGAGAAGGAGCCAACTGTTCACAATGCAAAGACATATTATTTTGGTTCAGCCTAATATCATTTTTTGTGTTAATATTATAAGCTAAGGACATAAATTGGTACCAATTATTTAGCTTCTATAAAACGCTAATATTCAGTCAAATTATCTGGAAAACTCTGATCTAGTATCTCTTGTCAAAGCATAAAAGAAGGCTTTGATGATGTAACCGAGAACAACAACATGAAGTTCAGAAAAATCCTATCATAATAAGCTGTATCAGAGAATAGATAAATAAAATATATATATATATATTGGGGGGGCAGAGGGTAGATCTATCAAAATGAACAGGGAGCCGGAAGGCACATTTTAGCAAGTGGCAGCTAGAGATAAAAAGATTGAAAATCCATCTTCTCAACAGGGCAATTCTTTTTATGTCTCCAGATATTTATTTTTTATAATACATGTCATATTTAGGAAGAAGGCAGGTAGGTGCTTGACTAACACAGTAAAAACAAGGGGAAGAAATTAGGAAAAAAAGTGGGGCAAGGAGAAAAGGAAGAAAAAAGTAGAAAAGGGGAGTCCAGATGATGAAGAGATTAAAAAAACTGAAGAGTGAGAGGATCCCTGTTTCATGCAATTTTTAAAATCTTTTAGCAACTGGGTATTTTGGAATTGATCTCTATAGACATGTGAGTCCAGGTCACCAAGAAAGGAGGGTTTTGGTAGTGGGGAATGGCCAAGTTGGAATGTCTGGTTTTTGAGCAGAATGTTTCGAGTAATTGAAATGAATCCACACTGGAAACAGTGTAGTTTATTGACTAGTTTGATCCCTGGAAAAACTTTGGAAGGCCTGGATGTCCTAAATTAGCATTACAGTAATGCTAATTTAGTTCATGAACTATTTCTCTTCCTCAAAAATAAATAGAAGATAGGTTTTGTTCATTTTAACATAATGACCACATGCCTTAGAAAATGGCTTGCTGTAATTTGGAGCTCAGTTGAGGCTGCCTTGACCATTGCAATATACAATATCATGACCAGCCAAGGGTGAGCACGAGCAGAGGTTAAGGGGTTAAGTGCACAGGCTCTGACAGTAGGCAGCCCTCTATTTCTGCCCTATTGTTCAGCTGGGTACACTCAGCCTTTGTTAACTTCTCATACCTCAGAGTCCTTACCTTGAAAATGGGGATAACTGTACCTTCCACATAATGCTATTAAACATATGTATCTGTGTGTATGTATACACATAAAGGATACATATGGTGAAGTTAGGACCTTACATATTCCAGTTGTTTTTATTGTGCATGGGAATGGCACTGTGATTAAAACAGACTTGAAAACACCTGCTATTTAAAGTTTTGCATCTTCTTCAGTACCTGAAATAGCAAATTCAATTGTGATGAGATTATGTCTATTACATATAAATTTTGTTTTTCATATTCTGATATTGCTTAGATATTAGAAATCTCCAGACCCTCAGTATAATATGGCACAGTTTACTGTGTTGTAGATTCTTTTCTATCTTTTCTTTTATACTCAGTGCTTTTGGTTTCTTGAGTCATCTTTCTGTTTCCCAGAATCTATTTTAATATAATCCACTGACTCACTTGGCATCTAAATGTGCGAGTCTAGTTGATGGACTCAACTTGTGTTAGAGCAGCACAAAGCTCCAGTCGATGATCTTCCCTTAAGCCTTTAGGCTGGGCAAGGATTTATGACCCATATTTTATCTTTTTCAAGAGCAAATGCCACACTTGTCCTCAAAGAAGACAGTGCGATACAGAGACTGAGATGTATTATGGCCTTTATTTTCTAAAGGTATGATGCTATCTTTTATTTTCTTCCCTTTTGAAAATAATTTTTTGGGAACCGTTCTGATTTACTGTAGAGCTGTGCAAACGAATGAAAAGTCTAAATGCCTTGTGAATTTGGCAAAAACCTTGAAAACTTCCTTAGAACTTTTTTCTCAAGGAGAGTAAAAACAGATCAGAAAGAACTATCTTTAATAATGTTTCTGGCTAGACAGGACATAAACGAAATACATTTGGTTTAGAATCCAGTTCCTGGTTACCATGAATTGCCACACTAAGAAAGCTAAGCAAGTACCTGGCCTCACTCTGTTACTTCAAGCCCAATGTCACATACCACTAATTAATCATGATTTTCTGTCCTGTTGAAACTGGATGACATCTTTTTATCTTTCTCAACCTAGCTCTCTGGGAAACAGTTGCCATTTAATTGTCCTGGAGGTTTGAGAGAAAACTTTGTTTTGATATTTGCTGTACATTTCCATATGTCAAAAGTTTACATGTACTATGACATAATTTTTGTCATTGTAATTATTTACTTTGAATTTTGTGACTAAAAGCTCTTTTGTTAACTTAAGATAAAGTATATTTTTGTTTATATCAAATACGTTAAAATGATTATATCTAAGAATTACATTAGGAAATATGTGCCATAAATGAGAGATATAATTGGATACTTTTATAGGCCTCATTTAAAATCTATTTTAATCTCATTCAGCATACTGATCTGGATAAATAAGGAAACACTGGTCATTTAAACAGTGTTAAAAGTTCAAATCAGGACTGACTTTTTATAGTTGAAAGAGAAGAGTATATTTAAACAAGCCTGGAATTACACATTAGAGGGGGAAGAAAGACCTTTGCTAAGAAAGTAAATAATCTTCATCAGAATGCAAAAATTAAAAAAAAAGTCTGACCCTGGCTGGTGTGGCTCAGTGGATTGAGTGTCAGCCTGTGAACCAAAGGGTCACCAGTTCAATTCCCAGTCTAGGGCACAGGCCTAGGATACAGGCCAGGTCCCCAGTAGGGGGCATGAAGAGGCAAGCACACATTGATGTTTCTCTCCCTCTCTTTCTCCTTCTCTTCCCATCTTTAAAAATAAATAAATAAATAAATAAAATCTTTTAAAAAATAAAAAGATAATCTGTAGTACTCCATCATGAAACTCAGTGTTTTTCCATTTGGTTACTCAAATGCTGCTTTGATGAAGAAAGAGGACTCCAGAGTGTGGGAGGGTGCAGAGTCCATGAAAGGACTTATAATCAGAGTGACCTGGTTAAGACGAGGAGGAACAACACCTCCCTTTATTTGGGTGGCCACTGAGTGCAGCTACTGACCTTGTGATGCAGAGGACCACCACACATATGACGGCGATCTGAATCGTTCCAATCACAGCTGCAATTAAGACGTACTGAAATCGTACAGGGCCCGGCACAACATACAGTACACTGTAGTCCTTTTTTTCACAGTGTTGTCCAGTATAACCAGCATCACACCTGTAAGAAATTATAATGTCTAGTTAACTGAAGCTTCTGGGCTTCTTTTTATTATTGCCCTATAAGCGTTTAACTTCATCATGAAAGTAAGGCTTTTCATTTCCTTCTCTGAAAGAAAATCTACTCTGTAGATATTAGTTCTCCACTTCTTACTGTCAAAAAAGATGTCTTTGTGCTTTTATTTTAAAAAATATGTACTTTCTTTTTAAGCCTAGAATAAAAAATTTTGATCATTGTTCTTTCTATATTTATTTTTCAGGTAAGCCTTATGTTTCATTTAACTTGTTCTTTCATCAGCCTAAGTCAATATGATTATCTGAAAAAATAAAGGTTTCTTTCTGATGACATGGATATAAAAAAATAAGGCTATTTTATTTATTGATTCATTGATTTATTGATTTTTGGATACAGCATTCTCTATACTACTAGACTACATGATAAAAAATGTTAGGGCCAGAGGTGCAATAAGAATAATTTCTTTAATTTGTTGGTCATAAAGTTGTCTGCTTATGTTAGAGAGTTAAATTTCAGTAGAAAAAGAGAGTAATTATGATGTAGATGATATAGTTTTGCAAAACAAGCCCATGTACTATTCATCTGAGAATGAATGCTGCTTCTCACTCAGTCTTCATCAGAGAGCGCAGGTAGACAATCTGCATATTACAAGTAGCATCTCACAATGAAACAAGAGAACAGCTCACATGAAAACAATACTGATGGGGATCAATTTGTCACTGACTTTGTACAACTGTTTTAGCATTTCACTTTGAATTTCTCCTAACTGCATCCTGGGATCTTTCCTGTCTGCATCAGAAGGGTTTAATAATGGCAACTCTGCAGAGGATGACAGGTCAGCAGGAGCAACCTCTCAGTTATGTTCACTCTGCCTGGCTTCAGTGGAAGGCAGGCGCTAATGTATTCAGAGAAGGAAAACATGAAAGGAAGACAGTTCTTGAGAAGAGGGGGTATGGGAGGAGGACAGGGTAAAGAGAGAAGAGAAGAAAGACAGAGGGAGAGAAATTCCTTTCCTGTATAGCTATATACAACCTATTTCACCATATGTCACTTGTATATTCCTTTAATAAAAACACATTTATTTTTTCACTTTGGCTTTACCATATTTGAAATAATTATGTTCTCTTCATAAATATTTAGTAGATATGTATATTTATTAACTAAATCCAGGCAAGCAATTTCTTTGTGTTTCAACTGAGTGTAAATCTGTGGAGGTATAGCTTATTATCTTGTTATACAGACAAGGTGTGTGGACAGCAGATCCACAGAAAAGACGTGTGTGCCTACCAAAGCTAAGATTGGTGATATTTGTTTTAAGACCCAAAGGACTATGAAAAAGTTGGCCTCCTAAAAGTAACTGTGTCATCTTATATACAGCAAAGCTTTTCCTATTCACTTGATTGATAAATATTTCTAATTAAGCACCTCATATGTGCCAAGTGCTGTTCTGTATCCATGGGAAAGAGGGTGAATAAAACAGAGGAGCCTGCGTCTTTAAGGAGCTTGTAATGCCCAAAGTCATTTTAAAATTCTACTAAAAGCATATATAAATGATGTGATATTACTTGGGTGTGCCAGGCACATGCGTTCATGGTTTCCTAGTGGGTGCCTGTATGTGCATGTGTGTAGGAGAGGCAGAGAGAACTTCGCTGCCGATCACCCGTTCAGGCAGAGTGGCATCCAATTCTCTGTAAACATCCAGCATTTAGTTTCTACATGCTTATTTTGTATATTTCAAATGTTAAAGAGTGAAAACATTACCTGCAAGATGGCTCCTGCATATTGATAGAATGTTCACACTTGCCGTGCATGCAGAAGCCATTGTAATGTTCTGGGCAAGGTATGTGGTGTTCTCTGGCACTTTCTTCTAATTTGTTAGCATTCTCTGTGAATACAGATAAAAGCAAGCACCCTGTAAATACATTCTTAGCCCCGCAAGATCAACCAGCACATTAAGAAGCAAAGTTACAGTAGGTAAAAATATTTAAAAGGGCAGGAGCTAAAAGGCCATGCTTCAGAAGAAAGAGGGAGAATTGAAAGACAGACATCTTTACAATTGTGTTTAGAGATGGAACTGCAAAATTGCCCACTACTTTTCATGCTTTTATGCAATTTCCTACATCTTTAACAGTCAGTAATGTGTCCATGAGTTGTCAGACAGCCTTAATTTTTCTTGTGTAGAGACTGTACATTGATCATAAAACAATTCAAGAAGGAATATCCTATTTTTTGAATATCAAAGCCTAGAATAATGTCCCTATGAAAATTGCTTCAATACCTTGATACTTTCTCAATGTGGGAGCTTAAAAGTTAAAATATGACTGCATTCAATTGTTAAACAGATGTTTTCCAAAACCCAATGCAAATTTCAACAAATATATTCTTTTAGGCCTTTTTCATCTATTGTGAATGTGAATTTTATTAGCACACATACATTTTTAATTGCCAAAATAAAGCTATTGAAACAGCAAATGTTATTTCAGAATCACTTATGTAGATACTAGCACAGTACATACTGAATGCTGTAAGTGTATTGTAATGTATAATATTTGGCCTATGTCAACAATTTTATTTGAAATTTAAACTTATGATAAATAAAAATCTTGGATTTTAAAATGAATCTTTTCCTCTGTCATTAACAAGTTTGATTTGTTTTCTCATATTCCTGTAAATATATTAAAATATTTTTCTGACTTTTGTTAGTCCAAATACTTTTGCTTCATGTTTGTAATGTCATCTTTAAGCAGTCTTTTGATTCTTTATGTGCTCATTTTATAATATAAAGTTTTGCCTATTTGAGTCTTTTCTATAACCTGAGATCTGACATACTTTAAAATTCCTACCCCAAACACATGAGCCATATAACATTCTTGACATCCATCTAAAGATACCCTTCAACACCACAGTAATTGGTCAGCAGTAATGGAATATTGAGAATGAATTACTCTTCTTATGAAACATATTATTTCTTATTATTTTCACATAAGGGTATAATTTTTTATTATAGTGTTTCCTTTATGATTTATACTGACAGTCATGGATGATGAGCGTAATTATCAGGAGAAAAAAACATACATTTAGTATTAGTGAATCAGACAAATGTATTATTTACATTTAAGCAGAGCTGTAAAATATCTATACATTTTAAGATTAGGTGTCATCTGCAAAACATTAAAGTTTGGAATAAATTGCTAAATACATTAAGTGCTCTTTTGTGTTGGAATTTTTACATACATTGGTATGATGGGGAATATTTCAAATTACATATCCAAATTAATAAAGAATTTCCAATAAATGTGCTGGAGAGATTGGAGATGGCATTTAAATTATTCATTTGTTCTTTATCTCTGACTCTTTACCTATGTAGGTGATCTTCTTTTGCATTATAATATTTCTACTACGATAACTGCCATTAAACTGAGTAAAACATTTCAATGAAAAGACTGAACATATACAGAATTTTCTTTTTTTGGTTTCTACAAGTCTTCCAAACTATTTTAGAATTTTGTGTCATGGTGTTTTGGGTAACAAATTGTACCTACAATAAGCAAACACGAAAACTGAAATGGATTAGTGTTGAGTGAAATATCCAATATGGGGATGCGTGACCAAAATAGAAGTAGGGCAACCATGGCATTTAGATGCACCTTGAGATGGCTTGTGGTCATTCATGAACCCCTGCAGAAGACTGGGCTCATTCTGGGCCACAGCCAGGGGGCTCTACGCTAGAGTGGTTAAACCATGCACCCGCTGTTTAAAGGCAACCTTTGCAGGGGGATTGCTGGCCCTACTGCTGATGTAATGAACCAGCAACGGTTTTCACTCTTATTTCTGGATCCTTTTCCCACAACAAACTATTGGACACTTCTATTTAGTGTTCATTAGTAATCCCTCAGTGCTTCTGCACACTTGCGTGCAGAACTTTCTGTGACTTCCCTATGTTTCAGTTATATACTGTGATTTCAGCCACAGTATATTTTTATTAGGGCCATTTTTCTTTCTGTCAGTTGCAAAGGAAGATCAAGAATTTTCTTAACTTAGAATCATTTTTTAGGTTATTTTATTTTTAACTTTTCCCCTAACCCCATACCGTTTGTTTCTGGGTTTGTACCATATTCATGATTATAAATTGAAGACCAAGGGCGAAATGAGAGCTTGTTTGAGTGAACCTGTGGCCCTAGTGTGATAAAAGCTGGGTGTTTTTTATTAAGTTCATTACTCAGACAGGGCGATCACCTGGGAAAGGCAAGCATTTCCACATAAAATCTGCTAATTAGTTTACACCATTCCTTATGAGCTTGGAGTGCTCTATTTGTGGGATACTGTCAAATAAGAATGGAGAGAGATTGAAAATAAATGAGTAGAAGAAATGATTCCTGGACAAGAAAATGAGGAATCATCAATATATGTCAACAAATTTATAGTCAATCCAACCAAATATACTAGTTGATTGAAAACCTGAATATATAACCACTTCTAGTAATGCAATAGACATATTTTAGAAATGAAATTTAAGTATATTAAGAAAGGAGAGACACAGAAATCCAATATTCCAACTGAATATGTGTATGGGCCATAGTATTTGTAATCCTGATGTTTATGCATAGGTATTCAAACAATACTAAAAACATTTAAAGATTAAAAACTATAGAAATGATAACTTTGGAAGTCTGTAGGGTATCTGTCCTCCATTTAAAAAGAGATTTAATGTAGGGATCTCACTCTTCTAAGAGAGATAGAGATAACAGTAGAAACTTTTTCTGTCTTTGTTTAAAATCCTTGACTAGTTTTCTGTTTAAATGCTCACAAATGGTTTGTTCTAAAAGATATCCAGAATGTTTTAAGAAACAATTTCTGGTTTGATCTGAGTGACTGCAGCAGAGTTGAGAGGGCTGCACACCCATTGCTAGTCCACACTCCAGACAAGCACAGAGGATCTGGGTGCTCCGAAGCATAGCTATGCATATCATTTCCATCGTGGCGCTTACAGGGAGAGAGATGGGGGAGCCAGAGACAGGGGCAATGGCCTTACCTTACCACAAGTCAAGAAAGCTAGGTGGGCAGAAAGGGGCAGGGCCAGGCACAGAATTTGAGAGACTACATCAATACAGCGAAGGGCAGGCTGTGTGTGCAGGGGTGTATGTTTATTGTTATCCCTGCTTTTTTCTCCCCAAAAAGCTGGAAATAAGATGTCTCTCAGAGAATCTATCAAAGCGGCTCCTTATAGATCAAAGTAGAACTATGACAGTGTGAAATTGGACTAAACTTATCCAAAGATTTGAAGAAAGATCGTTTCCCTTTGGAGAAGGGTTATAGCTAGGCAGAAGCAGCTTCTGAAAGTCCAGTCATATTATATATTCAAGCATTCTCAGGATGTCCTGAGAAGCCAACTTGAACTGGTGACCCCAGTTGCAGAGATGGATGCACTAGACTATCTGTGCCTGACACTATTAAGGCATTTCTTTTGTTCTCATCCTCTGCTCTCTAAACAGCCTTAAAATAAACTGACTTCTATGCAGCCTACAAATTGGAAATGGCTTTGACAGTACCATCTGAGTATCTTATCAGTTTGACAGTTTTATATTTTGTTTGAGTTATTTAATGGGTCCTTAATTTCTGTGCGGTTTTTGGATACAAGTCAGCTTCCTCAGTCCACTCAGTTCTAAGGTTTTGTAAAATCAAATTTCTGCACCTACAGGCTAGAGGACTGGACCCTACCCGTGGTGCACTGCAGTGTGGGGGGCCTTTTGAGGACTGTTTAGATGATACTTTGTTGGATGTATCCCCACTTTGCTTTATTCCACCTTCTTTTTTGAATATATACTAATCTCTTAGGCCACTGATTCTGCAGTAAGGGTCTGACTCTGTGTAAGAATTACAGAGTAAGTTGGAATGATCCTAAAGTAGAGGTAACATGAAGGATTTAGTGGATGTTTTACGGAAGCAGATTTCTACTGCACATTTTTAAGCAACTGGAGGTGTTCAACAGGGGAATGAGCTGATAGTGAAGCAGTGAGTGTCCGGTGGAGTTGGGACGGAACTGGGTCGCTGTTTCTCAGGGAGGTCAGGTAGAGTGCTACTGTGTGATGGGTTAGGGTGCTTCAGACCTCTGGGCTCTTTGAGTTTTAAGAGTAATATTTATTTCTATTACTAATACTTATGGTGAGTTACTAATAAATATTTACTGATATGTATTGTAAAATATTTTTTATATTCTTAAAAAAAGTGGAGAAAGGGTATGTTATTCAGACAGTAAACAAAGGAAATCACTTTGCCTTAATTATGAAAACATTTTATTTTTTCAGAGGGTGTAAAATATTTTAAATATTGATTATGTCTAAAATTCTGACATTCTTGCATAAAGTGATCTTCATTATGTATTGTTCTCTTTGTGGGAAACAATATATGGATCTAAATTCGATTTTTAACATCCCAAATTATTTCAACAAGCCCATGTATATAAGTAGTACAGTTTGATTTATTATCTTTTAAACCATCTTTTCCTGTGAGCACACAAAATGTGCCATACTTTTCCAGAAAACCAAATTTTTAAATTTGAATATATTTATATAATACTATTATTTTCATGTTTAATACTTGTACAAGAAAACTAAAATATTTGTATGGGGGGACCCAAAAAACCCTGGAATTCATTTATAAAAAATTGTGTATTTATTTTTACATATTTAAACTTCAGTCACGTTCAAAGTGCTCTCCGTTTGATGCAATACACCTGTTGAGACATTTTTTCACTGCTCAGAATAGGTTTTGAACTTGTCAATTCTGATGCCTTTTAGTGCATCTGCTGTTTTCTGTTTCACCTCTGCCGCACAGGCAAAATGTTTCCCTTTGAGGACCTTCTTCATCAGAGGGAACAAAAAAAGCCGCTCAGGGTGAGATCAGGTGAATAGGGAGGGTGGGGCACAGCACCCCGGTCATGTGTTTTGGTCAAAAACTGCTGAACACTCAGCATGGTGTGGGCAGGTGCACCCATAAACCATCATGAAATAGGCAAATATGTTGAAAGTACGTTAAAAAAATTCACTGAAGCTGAACACAGCCTCTCATAAGAATGCCAGCTGGTACACTGATGCAGAGGAGTTCCTAGAACACTCACCTAGCGGGGGAAGCCTGTACTACAGGAGGCTTGCCCTCCAGAAGATAATTCTGGTTTTTTTGCAGGGGGATTCTCGCTCATATACTTGCACACCTGTTGTGATTACTTGATTTTTACCTTTTCCCTACTTACTGCCATATCCCCAAAGCAATTTGAAAATAATTTTATTTAACCAACTGGAAAAAGAAAAACTATCTTTCTTTCTATTATATTTATATTGTGCCTAGGGCGGAAACTAATTTTGAATTTAGAAGTCAAGCCATGATTGTCTGTATTGTTGCTTAGAATTGGTTTCAAAGAGGACATATCATTCTTATTACTTCCTCTCCTTATCTTATCAGGTGTAAACATATGAGGTGGCAGCAAAACCTCACATCTGGTTTGAATTTCAATGGAAGTTTCTTAAAGATGGAAAAGCGTTCTTATTGAAGGGGCTCTGCATGTGATGCCGCATGAGTTCTTGCAAGTCGACAGATCATGGCCTCACCTGCTGTCACAGTCTCTTCAAGGCACAGATGAGTAGATGACAGGAGTCTCTCCTTTGCTAAGCCTCTAGGACAGAGACTCAAATGAGAGTGCTAGCAAAAAATGACAGCCTATGTCACTTGGAGACGTGGAGGCATTTAAGGACACAATTGATTCTTAAGTTTTGTAAAGAGCAGAGGCCCAGTCACAACATACTGATATCTGTTAAAGAGTTAGAAAAATAACTTCAGACAGAGACCAGGTTCTTTAAATGTAACATTTCTTCTGCTTAATGAATGTTATCTTTTTTCTAAGAACAGCAATTTAATTAAAAATATCTGACTCAAAACTTTGCTAATTGCCATTGGCATGGGTTGGGGGGAGGGGGAAAGGGGATAGACATTCTTTCTTATCCCATCATTGATCAGGCAGTAGTATAAAATGTGAAATGTGATTATCCATATCACCACTTGCATGTATAAATATTATTATTGAACACAAAATTAAAATAAAGTGGAAGAAAACTAATTTTCATATAACTACATTCTCAAGCAAGAACTTAATGACATTATTCAGGAACTGCTGGAATTTAAATTTAAAAAAGTGCCAGGATCTGAAATAGACATAGTAATTTGGGGACTGGAGTGATTGAGATGCAACAATACTGGATGATTATTTGCTTGGGCTTTTATTATCTCAGTTTTTACTGGAAATATATTTACACAGATAAAAGCTGAGAAATCTGTGGAATCTTGGGAGAGAAACTTATAAATAACATTTTATCGTGTGACATCAAAATACAATTATTATAATTCACGAATTTGGCATAACACGGCTCATACAGATTTAGTTAGAATTCTAGACTCCCAAGGGGAAAATATTCTGTTTTTGTTTATTATTAAGAGCAAAGCAAGAAGATCTTTAGTTGTTTGCACTATCCTCTGACTCAGCAATGCCCTGCCTGGCTTCAGATGGCAGCACCCTCGACAGAGTGATGAGAGCAGGCTGCTGGGAGAAACTGTGCTCTGCCTCTAATGGTCCTCTTCAAACTTCCCCATTCAGTCAAGAGCCTATTAACTCTCAGCAAGTGGGTAACTCCTATAGGTTTAGAGAATTTAGCTTGAAGACCTTTTAAAACTATAGTATTTTATAGAACTTTAGATGTCTTTGACAAAACTTTGTAAATATCAGGCCTTGGGAAGAGGAAGGGATCTACGGTTCATTAGCCTCTCGGGAGCCCAGGGCTGGAGTTGCCTTAAGCTTATCTGGGGCAATTTGCTTCAGCCCTTCCCACTGAGCTTTTGCTGCAGCAACCTTCTCACTTGCAGGCTGCTCTTAGGAGACAGTTTACTATGAACTTACAGAAAGAAAAACATCATGGAAAGGCATTTCCTGCCAAGAATATTCCCCTTGCCTTTTTTCTTTCGTCTTAAAGCAAATTTATGCATTTCTTGACAAATGTGTTTACTTAGTGGCCAATCTGGGCATTCTTTCTTAGTGAGCTTCTTTGGTGACAATGCTGAAAATGATAACCCAAGTGACAGAGGGTTCAGGTCCTGTCCAATATTTGCCTTCTAGGCTTTGGGAGTCAAACTATTGCTCTCTTCATAGACTGCATATGCAGAAATGAATAAATGGTTAAGATACACCTTCTCAAGGACAACCTGTCTTTCTCTGTGACCCTGAAGTTACTAGCGGGCAGAGAGTGAGGGGGGTTCAGCTACTAGGCTGGAGCGTTCACTGAAGCACAGCAGAAATAAAGGTTTTAATAATGTAGCTTATTAAAGCTTTTAATAAGACAAAATAACTAGCTTTCAGTAATTTGTTATTTACAAATTTGTCTTACATACCTACTATGTGCCTGGCACTGTGCTATGTACTGTATGTAATATGCTATATCTATTGGTTGTCTCCCCATGATTTTGCTTGTTGTCTTTTAAACACAGTCGAGAAAACAGATTCTCAAGACAAGATGATAAACACATCTACAATTACGTGAGAATCTACAACATGCCCTACATTGCTTAAATACTTAACATGATAAAAATGTCTTCCTTATTACAGCCCTTCAAGGTAGAGTCATAAAAATCCCACTTTGGGTAAGTGAGGAAACTGAAGCTGAACTAGGTTTCATTATGTATCTTAGACATTATGTATCTTTTTTCTTCTTATCCCAGGTGTGCTCATCCATTCACTGACCCAACCAGAAATCTCAGTTTGACTTTCAAATACTGATTGAGTAAATCAAGTCCTATGTTTTCTATTTCTTAAATATCTACCATTTATTTTTTCATTTCTACTCCTACTATCTCAGATTGGACCATCACTATCTTTTAGCTAGTCTCCAATCTTTCCCCCTCCAAATCTATTTTCCACATTAGAGCCGCAGAGACCTTTCTAGAAGAAAAATACGAGTGCAACATGATCCATTTACAAAGCCCAAAGAAACAATTTTTGTTATTCCTGTTACTACTCCAGTGAATTAAATTTTAACATCACTTAGAAGGCCAGTCAGGATTTAGACCCAGCTTCTTTATTCACACCCCTTCTAATTCTTTTGCATCCTCCTACATTCATGTGAAATTTCTCTCTGTCCTCTGAGAGTTGCCATATAATTCCCTTTGTCTGAGATGCTCATTTCCCCCATTTATCCATCTTCCCAACTCTTAGTCATCATTAGGTCTCATCATTGACATTACCTCCTCTGCAAATCGTCTGTAATGTTCTCCTCCGCCCACTCAGTTTGGGCTCACTGTACCTCTTACCTAAAACCACTTCTGTCTCCTAGCACTTTTTAGCACCATTTTTTATGTTGTTTACTTGTCTGTGTGATATATTAGTTTAGAAACTCCTCTTTAAAGGCAAGTATTGTAGCTGCATTATGTGTTTTTTACTGTTTCAGTCTCTGAACCTAACATAGACCATAGCAAAGAAAAGGCAATGAACACATAGTATTTTAAGTAAAAGGATGTTTCCCTAAGTTTCCCCACTGACACAGTGGCCCAGCATGGAGAGTCAGCCAAAACAATATCCAGAAGTTGTATCAGTAGGAAAAAGATCTTCACATTGTGTTGTGGGGACAACTTTTTGTAGCATGAGGGTGGCTTCAGAGAGTGACTGAGGGGAGAGTGGGAAGTGCCTTGAGAGAGAAAGTGTGCTGCCCGAGTCTGAGACTTATACCTACAGACCCTGGAGGAGTGGCCCAGGGGAAGGGACGTGGTTTCTAGCTACAGCTTCTCATGGGGCTAACAGAAAAATGAGCAGATCAGGGAGTTGTAAAAATAATATTCCCTCTGTTAACCAAGGAGGTATATTTATAAGAGAAATGACTTATAGTCACTTTCATTTTAAGATAGAAGAACATGGAAATTTAGTTCATCTAGGTGGAAAGACTAAAATCTGCATGCATGTCATGCCTAGAAAAATCACACTGGAGCCAGTTCTGAATTCGTAGATTCTAACTTGACTGCTTATACTGTGTCTACAGTATTGTCCAGAAGGGAGAATGTTGCTTAAACATTTTTAGGACAACAAGGAAAGTAGCTTTTATTAAAAAACAAAAATAACAAAGACAACACACGCACATGAATTTCAACGTAGAAACTAGGGTTATGAATGAATAAAACATTTTTCTTGTTTTCTGCTTCTGAATACAACCATGCATTTATTCTCATAATTAAAAATAATAGATGATAAACATGAAAACTATAAATACAGATTTACTTGATGATGTTGCAATGACTGAAGCTAGTGATCACCTTGGTTTTTTTTACAAGAGCACTCTAAAAAGAATTGGAAAGCTTTTATAGGTTTTTTAAACTAGGGAACAAAGAGATAGCTTTTACTTTTCAACAGACTTTCAGGAGCAGAGTCTCAAAAGTGCTTGAGAAAAGACACCAGCAGTAATGTAAAATTCTCTATGGAAACGGCTTTAAAACTGGACTTCTCTTCTGGAGAAAATAAAGAGAAATACATAAGCTCCATAAAATTTGTGGTAAAAGCACTTCCAATAGCTAGAAATTTTATATAGTATTTAAGTGGAATATTTAAATTAATGTTTAATTCTAAATCTTAATAACCTGTCCAGTGTTGAAATTGTTGACAGCCACAATGGGGGATATTATGCAATGCTAGATGCCTGAATAAATTTAGAGATACAGAAATTTAGGGTTTGTGTATTATATAATATTAGAAGACACGCTTGATGCTCTTTCTCAGAAGTGTGCGTGTATACACTTGTGTGAGTTATGTATAAACAATTCTATGACAATCTCTTACAAATGGCAAAATTTAATGGGATACAGAAGTGAGTTAGCATCCTAAAATTCTTTTAAAGGCAATGCTTCTTGTTCTAGTGCAGACTCACCTTAGATAATCTATCAAAAATAAAATCTAAATAAAATCAATCAAAAATAAAATCTATCAAAAATAGATTTCCAGGGTTTGGTCCTGATCGATTAAACTGAATCACCAGCTGAGGAGGGGCCTGAAGTTGGGCTTTATAAGCAGTTCCCCAGATGACTCTGGCACTGAGATAATCTGGATCACATTGCCCTTGACCCCACCTGGTCTTGTCTCCTCACCTCTGACTGTCTAGCACTGGGTTTTCCTGCTCCCTGGATCCTGCTTCCTTCCCCTGGTAACTGCCCTAGTGCTCTTCTACCTTTACGATCCCAGTTCTATCTCAGCTCCTTCTCTGTGAATACTGATCTCAGCCAGCTGTTCCTGCCCAGAAGTGTGTGAGCAGGGGTTTGCCCACTGCTGCCCTCCCCAGGGCCACCTTGGGTGTGAGGAGAAGTCATCAGGGGTCTTTAAGCTGTCCTTGATCTTGGTTGTCAGCCTGAACAATTTACTTCATTTTAGAATGGCTTTGCCTCTTTTGAGAACACCACACTTAAAAGAATAAGCTGTGTATCTGTAACAAACACTAAATCTGCAAGCGACTTCTAAATGTTGTCAAATCGTAGGTATCTTGAGACTAACTTCTGCAGATCTCCAGGCTTCACTAATGGCTTTGTTAGCTATCTAGCAGAATAGCACGAAGAGCTCTCTGTGTAAAAGCAAATGAAGTGTTCTCTTGGACACAGGAACAAATAACACAACTGAGAAAAGATGCAGATTATGCCAATGATCATCTCTGGTTCGATTTCCAAGTGAGAGTAAAAAAGGGTTGATCCACTGGTGATATCCTTACAAGATCAACATGTCTGTAGAAAAGATAAAGTTGTAAGAGAAGCAATGGGGGCAGGAAAGAGAGAAATAAATGGAAGCAGAATCACCATTTGTGGTGGTGTGACAACTGGGAGAGATGATGCTACAACAAATAAAAGGTGTTGATAGCACAAGAGAAGGGACAGCACGGGAGGGGCATATCTTCAGTGTCATGGGGCAGGACAAACAGCCAACTGTGCTTCCTTATTGCTGGTTTTATGAACAATGGCCATTATCTCTAGACCAGAGTTTCCCGAGGGGATGCACTGCTACTTCTGGAGCAAGCATGGGCAAAGGCATTGTATAGTCAAGTAAGTTTGGCAAGGACTAGATTAAACTGAGTTACATGGGTTTCTTTACCTCTGGTTTTCTGGGTCCTTAAAAGGCTAACCTGTATTGTACAATGCCAAGAAAGAAAATCCATCATGGACTGTTCCTAAACTCACTTGCCTAGGGAACCTCTCTGTTCTTTTTAGGAACATTTTGTGAAGCTATTCCACTAGACTCCCTTCTGGGAAACACCACATTAGAACACGACATCTCCAAACTTTTCACACCACCACACACATAGAAAATGACATTTTGTTTTAGATAAAAGGAGGAGATAACCAGCCTGGAGGCTCTAGCTAACCAAGACACCTGAAGGCTGAGGTGGATCAATGAGTTAATTCATTGTTACTTATTCAGAGCATACAAGAGAGCTTTGCACTAGACTCTGCTTTCTCTTCAGGCAAAGACTGTATATTGTTTACTGTAACATTTACAAGGTATAGAATAGGAACTAACACAAAGTGAGTGTTTAATTAGTGGAATAAATGAACATTATAGGCATAGGGAATATTTTTTGACAGTCACCTGTACCTCAGTATGGTGGCTTTCGAAAAATTAATGCTTGTTAATTGTTTGCATCAAAGAGCCAGCTGTACTTCAGTGATGTGTTCTTAAAGCACAGACTATCCCTACCTTAAGTGGTGAGGTAAGGTACAATGGCAGAGAATTCCAGTATACTCAATAGAATGCATATATTCAGGGTGATGGGACTAGATGCGCAAGTATAAGTTATATTTGCTATGCACCTCAGTCTTCTTCAGTGAAAGGGAAAGGGTGGAAGGCAAACGTGTGGCTAACAGTAGAAGGCAAGAAAGATATCTATAAATGACATGAAAGTGCAAGTACAGGCAACTGATTGGTTGATGGGTTTGCATGTTTCTCCTGTGTGATGTCATGGCCCACAAAGGCAGTTAGAGAATTTATAGTGTAATTGGGATTCATTTACAAATTTGGAATACTGCCACAGGTTGGAACCTGACTGAATTAATATATGTGACTCTTCGGAAAAGGGTGAGAAGGTATACCATCTCTTCTAATATTCAATAATAAGCCAAAATAATTTTAAGAAACGAAGAGAGTTAATTGTGCTATATGTGTGTCAGAAGGTTGGGTTGACAGCTGAAATTAGCATTCTAGATAAAATTAATAATAAAAAAGTCATGGATCAATCTTAAGACAGAACTTTGTAGTTTCTACTAAGAAGTAACTTCTTTCCTTTTTTTAAAAAGAATTTATTTATTTATTTTTAAAGAGAGGGGAAGGGAGAAAAAGAGGGAAGGAAACATCAATGTGTTGATGCCACTCAGGTGCCCCCTACTGGGAACCTGGCCTGCAACCCAGGCATGTGCCCTGACTGGGAATTGAACAGACAACCCTTTGCTTCACAGTCTAGAGCTCAGTCCACTGAACCACACCAGCCAGAGCAAGAAGTAATTTCTAAATGCAGCATAGCCTCTGAGCAGTTTAATGGTATGAAAAAGTTATTCTGCTTTGATGATGTTTCTAAAATATATCTTGGCATATGTTTGTGAATCAAGTATCTTTGTGTTTAAGCAGAGTAAGACTCTTATTGATGGTGGTATTAAGTCTTAAAATAAAACCTTAATTCTTTTTTTAAATTTTATTTTATTTGTTGTTCAAGTACAGTTTTCTGTCTTTTACTCCCATCCCAGCCCACCCCCTCAGTGCTCCCCACCTCCCTCACATTCCCCCCACCCAGTTTTTGTCCATGTGTCCTTTGTACTTGTTCCTGTAGACCCTTCCCCTAAAACCTTAATTCTTAAAATAAAACTTTTAATGATGTGATATTTATCATAGAATCCATGTGGTCTCCCCATATAACCTGTTATTGCAGAGACATGATAATACCAATAAACAAGTCTTTTGCATGCCCAGCATTATACATTTTTTTTTTTTTTTACTGTCTGTAAACCTTAGGTCTAAGTGATTATTTGGTTATATTTTATTGGTTATAGTCCTGGGTGTGAAGTGTTCCCCCCAAACTCACACTTACCTGGAACCTCAGAATGTAGCTTTATTTAAAAGTAAGTCATTAGTTCAGGTGATGTCATACTACACTGAAGCAGGCCCTAAATCCAGTGACTAGTGTTCTTGTAAAAAGGCCATACGAAGACACACAAGGAGAAGCTCCCGTGAGGATGCAAATGGAGATTACAGGAATAAAGGAGCTACCAGAAGCTGGAAAAGGTAAGGCAGGGTTTTCTCTTTAAGTTTTTGCATGGAGTGTGATCCTGTCAACAGCTTAACTTCAGAACTGTTTAACCTCCAGAACTGGAAAATAATAAACTTCCACTGTTTTAAGTCACCCAGTTTGTGGTCGTTACGACAACCCTAGCAAACAAATATAGTTACCAGTTAGCAACCAAACTCTTACTTTAATGACGTATACTTTTTAGTAGTCCATAGGAAATCAGTGGAAATGAGCTGATGTGTTGGTTTTAGCTAGTATGTGAGCTGGACAGTCTTGGATTGTGTTTATTTTCCTAGCATAATTATGAATAGTGTTTCCTTTCACTTTCAAAAGTTGGGTGAAATTTTTGTGATAGCCTTAGTTTAAACTTATGTTGAAATATCTGTGGTTCATTGCATTTGCAAAGCAAAACTATGTTTTGCAGGTGCCAATGTGTCAGTGAATGCCAATAACCACAGAAAGAATTCTTCTCTTTTGAGAAGACAGAAAAACTGTATAAAAGGATCTATATTTGTTTCTGACATATTATTTCATCTTATAAAAAGGGCAGTTATATTACATTGCTCATTTTGTCATAAAATGAAGAATGCTGCATCTTAACCTTTATTAGAAAGACGCAAATGACCAAGAAGCAAAATGACATCAAGGACTATTTCAACAAAAAGTTTCCAGGTGGCATCTGGAAGATGATCCCCCACATTATCTGCATTTTTGGAATGCCTAAAACTGATGTTCTTATGGAATCCTGACTCATTCAGAAAATGCTAAAGTGTGTTTAGATCTTTGGTTTAAGAAGGGTGAAAGTTTAGAGCACTCCATTAAGAAAATTTGAACATTAAATGTCATATTTGAAGTATTACCCTTCTGTTAAGAGCAAATCTTTTCAATCTAGGACAACTCATTCCCTCCAGGTATTCTAAATAGCTCTGGAGTCACTCATTTTTTTCTCTCCCAGTTTTGAACAATTGATTTGCTTCTGGCACTTCCTTAATTTTTAGTCAGTGATAACTCTGAGTGTAAAACTGCTCTAAAAAGTGTTATGGATGTGGTGTGAGTCTTAACGCTTCCCACTCGGACAGCACTAAGGGCTTGAAATTAGTTATTAACTAAATGGTACTTTGTGGTGTCCTAGTGTTAGTTTACCTTTTAACAGATCCAACAAACTCCCAGTATATAATTTACACATTTCAAGTACACGGTTAACCACTCAAGAAATCAATATGGGTTAGAAAACACATATAAATTTGAATTTGGAGGGAGTGAAACATCTATTTTATCCATTAGAATATAAAAACAGCTGACATTTGTAATTGGGACTTATAGGAGACCATTTATTTTCAATAGAAAAAATCTCAAAATGGCTAAGTCCAGAGATGGGAGTGGAGCATGATACAGATAATTCAAATGAAAGGCCCCCATGTCTGTTGTAATGGATGCTGTCATCAGCAACCCACAACAGCTAACTTTCCGTGTGGAGTTATGTAGATCTTCGGATCTAGAGAAGATAAGAAGCATATTTCCCCTTACAAGGTTTTAAAATGTACTAGAACTCGGTCCTATCTACACGTAATTAATCAATTTATTTTTTCACCTATAAGACTAATACTATAATGACTAATCTTCTCCTATGTGGCAAATATTACAAGTAAGGGTATACAGTGGTGAATTAAACAAAGTTTCTCTCCTGAGGTCATACATATTAGGTCGAGACAGGCAATATATAGAACCAAAGGCAAGGAAAAAATGTAACTTCTAAATTAAAGAAAAGCATTTTTCTTTCCTTTTGAAAAGATTATCACCGGAAAATAAGATTTATTTAAAGAAAAGAAGTTTGTACATTTGCTCTTTTCAATTTCTATTATATAACATAAGTTTTCTTTTGGTCAAAACATTATTAAATTATATTATTATTTTACTTATTTAATACTTTATATTTTCAAAGTTTTTTATAGATACTATTTTATTTGAGACTACAAAACTGCTAAACATTAGGTAAGTTTAAGTATATGAGTGTGTGTGTGTGTGTGTGTGTGTGTGTGTAGTTTTCCTTGGTATACTAGGAAGTAAAGACCAGAAATATTCAATTATTACTTATTGTCACACAGTGGCTTAAAGGCAGAAAACTAGCTTCAGAAGCCATGTCCTCATTTAAAAAAATAACCTTTTTATTTTAAAAAGTTGATATTTTTCCAAAAGTTACAAAGATAGTACAGAGAATTCTCATAAACCCACACCTACTTTTTCTGTGTGTTCTTTTTAATCTGGTGTTTTCTTCACTATTTTTCAATGGTAAAGAATTGTCTTAGAGTTGAACATATAGAGAGAGGGGAAAAATGGAAGGGGCAGTCATCTGGATAATTCCAGGCCAGAAAACAATTTTGTCTGAAAGATGAAGATAATTGAGACAGAAATGCTTTTTTTTGCCTGGAGAGATCCCTATGATTGCCTTCCTCCACTTGTGTTTGTACATGCAGTCATAACCATAGGTGTTTCACTGAAGAATGGGAAACAGTATATCATTCAATGTGAAGAATGTGAGTTTTTTGAGAGGGCTAGATTGCTTAGTTTTCTATATTTTCTTTCTTAAAAATAAAACATATTGGGTATTTTTCATTATAAAAGCAATTCATATTGATTTCAGAATAGTAGACAATAAAGAAAGTAAAAGAAGGATAGAAAGTCTTTATTGGTACAACCTAAAGGAAACCACTATCAACATTTAATTTATTGACTTTCAGTATTTCTACTACGTGTACTGTGTGGGTTTGTTTACCTATTTTGGACCTGCACATGCACAGGGCATTTCTTTTTGAGCTTCATATCAGCATGTCTAGGAAGTGATCTCAAACAGAGAAGGGCAGTTAAATTGTTAAGCAATATACAATATGAGTAAGTCACTTAGTATTCTGGAGGGAAAGCATAGTCATTTAAAGTCCACATCTTATGTTAGTTGGGCCAGTGGTTGATGGTGCAGGGACAAGAATTTAAGATATAGTTCATAGGAGAGAAAATGGTACAGACTTTCAAAAATGAATATGGTATTATATATAATGGACATGAAAGTGGATAAAAACTCATACATAAGTCAATTGCAATATGCTTTATAAAAATGAGAAATGGGAAATTACTCAAATTTTTAGCAATAGTATAATATAGTTAAGTGAATTGTAGTGTAACCAAGTGATAAAATATTATTTAACTAAAAAATTATGAAGAGTTTTGAGGACACAGAAAAATGAGTAGGCTACTAAAAATATATAATGTTTGCAAAACAGAAAAACCTGGAAAGAAATTCATCTAAATTTTGACAGTGACAATGACAATGATTAGGTAGTAGAAATACTCTTCTATAATAACATGTTTATTTTTACCAGAAAAACATATACACTAATTGAAAGGTAAAGGTCAGCATGTGATTCTTCCATTTTGGAGGGTTCACTAAGGATCCTAAAAAGGAATGGTCAGGTCTTTGAATTTAAGGTTTTACTCTTATTTGATCAGTTTACACTGGGTACATTTGAAACTTTTTATTACTTATTAACACTCTCTTCTAGTAAAAAATGTAAAATTTCACTTCCTTGAGCTTATTAAAACTCTAATATTCATCATCACCTTCATGTCCTTATAACAGTTTTGAGGAAAGAGATCCTCCAGTTCCCAAACTTGACTGAATGTATCTCCTTGCCCTAGGAGCTCCACAGTCTTTTCTGTCGTAATTGCCAGTACCAAGAATGGGCTAATTGCTCTTGAGAGTCAAAACTTTTTTCATATTTCTATTTTTTCATGGTCTTGGGTCACCGGAAGCAACTCCTAACATGTCCCAAGTGTGGCTAGCAGTGTCAAAACTGTCCCCTCTGAGCTCTACAGGCTTATTACACTCATGTAACGTAGGGATCTTTGATGGAGACTTGGGACAATGAATCTTCCACACAAATTAAAGAAGTTCAGTTTCTACAGAGAAGATGAAGTATGCCTAGCAGGAGAACAGCTTTGCAGAGTCTCTAGATCCCATCTGTCTTTCTGCTATACAAAGTTGGACCCACAGCCCTTTATCATCTTCTCAAGCTAGATCATTCTAAAGAAATTAGGAGCCAAATGCAAGCATGAAGTGCTTTAGGCACAATCATTTCTCTCTTATTCTCTTAGTATCTCTCTGTGTTATCCAAAGGGTATTGAACATAAGGCATGTTATTTTCATAATCAATGTTATATGAGTCAAATAGTTTTCATAATCAACAGTGAATGTTTGCTAATATTGAAAATAATATCACTACTCCTACCAATGAAGAGTTAAAGTGAGTTCAAAATTCTCCATCTACCAGTTGTGGGACTTAAAACCCATCATACAACCCTCTGTGGATCAGTTTCCTCATCTGTAAAATGGGGGCAAAAATAGTATTGGCATCACAGGGTAAGAATGAGAAGTAAATGAAAATATCCACATGAAACCTTTTGAACAATAGCTAGCAAATAATTAGCCCTTAATGAGTGTTTTAGTTACTGTCATCACATGCCATTATAGTCATGTTTTTAAACAAATCTAAAGGAACCAAACAAGAACAAAGCAACACACTAAGAAATAAATGTTCTCTGTGTCTTTCTGGTGTCTTTGCTTTCACTTTCATGGGAATGCTTGTCTGTGGAGAATGCCCTGACTCACATGTATAGGCCATTGTCCAGCAGAGGGAAGAATGAGGACTTTGGAACAGAGAGAGCCAAGCTCCAATCTTAGTGTGGCAATTTAATACTGTTACTGGTCTTTTGGCAAGTTACTTCACTCCTCAAGGTTCCTGTTTTGTCGTTGAAAAAGAAGGACCAAGAAGAGCAAACAGACAAATACAATGCTACGTGATGTCTGGGTCAAGATAGGGACAAAGAACACCCAGAATTTACACTGAACTCCAGGGTCAGGGTGGGGAGCAAATAGCTTCTATTTCCTGATCTTTAAAATGGTTAAAATAATGGAGCTCCCTGTTATCACTTATAAGGCAATGAGATCTCAGGCTTGAGAGCTTGAATGACTGGGGACAATTCTGTTTTCTCCCTACTCTGTAACCACAGCCAAGTTATTTAACCTTTGTACATGTCTGCAAAAGATTGATAACAATGTCTGGCCCACAGTAAGTACTCAATAAATTAAACCTATTTTAAACTAATATGACTAACGAGTACATTAGATTTGAAATGCAAAGAAGCATTTACTTTGCACAGTGCCTGAACATAGTAAATGCTCAAATAGTAAGAAAATTATAATCTTCATCATTCCCAGGTCAAGGATATCTAAACTGAAACATGAAGAATGAACAAGAATTAGACAAATGAAAGATGAATAAGAGTATTCTGTGTTGGAATAATATACACAAAAACTGAGATGGGAGGTAGAGGGTGGCCTGTAGGAGAACTGCCAGTTCCTGGAACAGAGCGAGAAAAGGAAATGAAGGTAGAGGGCATGGGGGGAGGAGGGTGGGGCATACCAAAACAGCTGATGTGCCGTCCTGCACTAAAGTAGGCTCTTGCTCACTGGCCCTGCAAATACATGTAGTGCTCGCATGCTTGGGGAGGCTGGCTCTCCAGCAGGACTGATGCTGTGCTTGCTCGGCTCAGCCTTTGAGTTTGTGTCACTGCTGGCACTGTAGAAGGGATGCAGTATATTCACTGCTGGCACTGATAGAAGGGATGCAGTATATTCAATAATAGATTCTTGCATGAGCCCTGGGGAGCTGAAGGAGGTCTCAATTGACACTAAGCAGAAGGATTATAAGGTCAGCAATGGGACACTTTATGTTGACAATTTATAAAGGTGACAAAAGCCATGGTGTCTCTATCTCAAACAAACAAACAAACAAACAAACAAACAAACAAACAAACTCTCTTCCAGGAGGTCTTATAAAAGAAATGGAATCTTCTCTTGGTGCAAAAAATGTATACCTGATTTAGGTCATTTCTCAAGCTCAAGGCAATACTGAAAGTATAATTTGAATCACTTACTAATAACAACAAATCTCATAACTTGAAATGTATTCTTATCTCCTAGATGTAGGAGTTGCTGACTCAATATGGCCTACTCTGATGGAAACAAGTTTGTTACACTAAGATAACATCCATGTTTCTTTTTTAAAAATAACTTTATGTGTGATGGAATGATGAGATTCTGTAATACATTGGGAAAAAACCATGCATGATATTTATTCATTGTGGCAGTATTTCATAATTGCTCTGCTTCTCTTTGTCATTAATAATAGAAGATTGTGAATTAAAAACATTCTAATATCCACCAGATGTTCAGAGAAACATAAATATCTCTACATGTCAGCACATTTTAGCAAAAAATCAACAAAATTTTGTCTACTATTCTTTTTCCTGTTTTAGTTTTCTGAACATTTTTTGATATATTTTTAACCTTCACAAGGGATTTGCTTTGGTTCCTTTAATATCTTGTACAAGAGACTCACTGTATAGTTTCAAATGTAGCCAACATGAGTCTTGGTACCTTGTCCCATCTTACTGTCTATATCAGGAGGCAGGCTGGTGTGATGGAAAGAGATCAACCAGCTTTGTGGTCAAAAAGATATCAGGTTACAAATATTCTTAGCTTCTTAATAGCTAGGTAACCTTGGAGAAATTGCTTCAACTTTCTAAGCCTAAATTTTCTTATCTTTGCAATGGTAATAATAATTTTTTCATTGAAGGGCCATTTGGAAGAGAAGCACTAATAAGCTGCCAAGCATTCAGGCATATTTAATAAAAGGTAATGATTACATTACCTATCTGAAGACCATTCTGATTTCTTGGTTTCCTTTGACTCTTGTTCATTTTTCTTCCCCATTGATACCTTAAGTTTAGTAAAATTTCTTCTATTCTAAAATTTTAGTGTTTCCTTTCAGTTATCATTCTAGAAGCTTATTCTTTAGCCCCAGTTCTCTTATAAATATGCTGTGCAAGGATGAGGGAAGTTTGTTACCCATCTTAATATTCAAGACAAAACTGTGCTGTAGGTACTACTACCTGACAGACTGCAGATAGCTCTTCCTGTTACAGAAACACAACTTCCACAGGGACTCCATGAAATGACCAGTAAAAATTGCATAAAGTAATTTATTTGACTTTTTCCCCCTGTGGTGAATTCCAAAGTCTCAGCTTGGGAAGGAGCAAATAGCCTGTTGTAAAAATAATACCTGGACACTGAGGCCCCAGGTATAGGTTGCCTACTCAGGTGAGGCTAATGAACTGCTTCAGATGCGAGGAATGCCATAACAATGAAGAAAAAAAATCACTTGTAGAATGGTACTTTGGTGTCCAGAAAGGAATACATTTAATAGAGAGGAGTTATTTATCCCCATCTGGTAGTTTACATTCTATGCTTTACCAGAATTCTCCCAAAGTGACCATTTGTACCAAGGCAATGGAACAAATATGAAATAAAAGGTAAAAATTAAAACTTTTTGCTCTGATTACAATGGCTTGGTAGTAGAGTTTGATATGAGGTATTGTGATCCCTCCAATTTTGTTTTTTTCTTAAGATTGCTGAGGCCATTTGGGGTCTTTAGTGTCATTATTTGCAGGTGACATGCTATTGTACCTAGAAAACACTAAGGACTCCACCAAAAGAGTTGCTAGAGCTAATGAAAGGATTTGGCAAAGTAGCAGGATACAAAATTAATATTCAGAAGTCAATGGCATTTCTATACACCAATAATGAACTATCAGAAAGAGAAATTAAGAAAACAATTCCATTTACTATAGCAACATCAACAAAAAAAGGTAATTAGGAATAAATTTAACCAAGGAGGTAAAAGACCTGTACTTTGAAAACTATAAGGCATTGAAGAAATAAATTGAGGAAGATACAAATAAGTGGAAGCATATACTGTGTTCATGGGTTTGAAAAATTAACATCATTAAAATGGCTATACTACCCAAAACAATCTATAGATTCAATGCAATTCCTTTTAAGATACCAATGGCATACTTTACACATCTTGAACAATTTTTAGTCCAGTTGTGACAACCTCATCTAAAAAAACAATCCTGACATAGAGGTTAAGTGCAGAAGACATCACGAGGCCCTTGGCTTCCATGTTGATATTTAGAGGGAAGCAAATAAATATTTGATAGAAAGTTTTCTTTTTCTTTTTTCTTTCTCTTTGATTTGTGAATCCCTTTTCTTCTAGATGGCACATTTCTATTACCATTAAATTATCATGTGATTTGATTTCATTTTGGTTTGCATGTCAGCCAGGTGGTCCTTGACCTGGAGTGCCATGACTGTATCACGAGGTAGTGAAAAGGTGTTTTTCCATGTCTTGATGTATTGCTACTTTATCAGTTTACTTTATTTTGATATAGAAATTAGCTAATGTTATACAAAGTCTCCCTTCCCTGGAATTCAAAAAGCAACTTATTTATATATAGATGTAGCTATATGACATTTCCAAATGCCATACATTTGCATATGAAGGTCTTTTTCTTCCCTTTTCAGTAAATAGTCTCTGTTATTACTTCCAAAGCAATGTTTAGAATGATATTTTCTATATAGATTTATCCCTACAGCGTTTTTTAAATGCTCAGTAGAGATAAAATATGAAACCCTCAAACCGAAATCTATTTTTTTTGGCATATATATATATCTATATATATAGGGATATAGATATATCTATATATAGGGATATATATATATATATATACACATACACACACACACAGGGTGGGGCAAAAGTAGGTTCACAGTTGTTCATAGGGAAAATAATACAATCATTAATAAATAATAAAGCAAGCATAAACTCTTTGGCTTACTCACAATGATAAACCTACTTATGCCCCACCCCATATGTATGTATGTATATGAATATGTATATATAATCCTAGCACCTTCTGTTTCTCTGGCTTTGCACTACAACTTCTGTAAAATAATAAAAGTATTATTATGGCCACATTTTCTCAAAGATAAAACAAAAGTGACATTAATTTGTTACGGAGTTTCCTTTAGAAAATTTGTATAGTTTGGTTTCTGCAGAGATACCAGAGTTAATCATTCAACAAATAATTGAGTGTGTATTATGTGCCAAGGCATTTTTTTCCAGGCACTGTATTTATAATGGGGAACAAGACAAACTCCCTGTCCTCATGAAGGGTGTACTGTAACAAAAGAAGACAAAATAAAAGGTAAAAACAAATACATAAATAGAATTTTGTTCTCACTCAACACTGAAGAAAACCAAGCGTAGTATTGGCAGAGGGAATGCATGGGGTGTGGGTGGACATTAAACAGAATGATCAAGCAGCCTTTCTCTGGAATGGTGTGAAGGGTCCTACCAGGGGAAGGAAGAGGGATGTGCATCTTTAAGACCACAGAAAAGGCTAGAGCAAATACTGAGCCCTAGACATAATTGTGAACTTACTTGCATACAAAAATAAATTCTGCAACAGGAAGGACACTTTAAAATACAACTCTGAAAGTGAAATAACCATTTATCTGACATTAGAGTTTTAAGAAACATGAAGTGAGAAGTAAAGAAACAAAGGAGAGGAGCTGCTGAGTGTTTCCACAATTTCGATTTGCCTCCAGGGATTTATTCTTGGTGGACTTTGCTTTTCCCTCTACCTGTGTTGCCTGGCACCCCTAACTCAGCCACTGTTTGAGGATTACATCAATATTTCCATCTCCACTTTTCTCCAGACTAGCTACCACGTGTTCACTTCTACATTGATGTCCTCCAACAAAACAGGTAAAAAGCTGTCTCAGTCTTTTGGTCCCAAATCTGCTCTTCCTCACACTGCTTTCTTTATCTTAGAGAATGTAATTGTCATTCACCCAGGTGGCCAAGCAAGGGACCTGCACATTTTCCTTGACTCTCCCCTTTTCTTGGCATTTGTGTCTCGTCAACTGGTAAACATGGTGACCGTTAGCTCCTAAATCCATCCCAAATATCTTTCTTCCTTTCTGCTGCCACCACCATCAACAACATTCATGGTTCATTGTTTTCTGTTTGGTTAAATCCATGTTCTCTTAACTGATTTTGCTGTGTGCTCCTTTCCTCTTTAGCACATTCTTCACATTGATGCCAGGGGTTCATCTTTTTAAGCAATAAATAACCTTATTTATGATAACTCTGTGACCCCCTATTGAGCACAGGGTAGATTTCAACTTCCCTTGCAAATGACGGAAGAGACTGTTAGAGGCTCCACACCACTCTCCCTTTTTAGCCAATTTGTTCCCCTTTCCCATCCCATGCTTCAGTAATCCCAAACTATTTGCCATTCCCTAAAAATGTCTTCCCATCACAGGCTCTTTGCTTTTTCAAATGCTGTTCCCTGTGTTTATGATGCTCTTTTCTCTACCAGGTGCACTCAATGCAAGTATCAGCTTCTCTATAACACTTGAACTTTCCTCATTGCCAGCCATAGTTATTCCATCAACTTGAATTTCTGCTCTATTACATAACCATCTCTTGAGGCAGGATAGAAAGAAGTTAGGGAAAACTTCCACCAAGTGGCAGAAGTAGAAGCAGGCACCACAGGTGGATAAGCCACTAGGTCCTCTCACTAGGACCCCCATCTCCATATATGACCAAAAGGGAACAGTTTATGGCAGGAGTCCCCTATGGTCACAGAAGTCACAACAAGGACTGGCTAAAATCAGATCAATCTAAGATGGAGGAAAAATCGACCAATGACAGAACCCAAAGCTCATTATATCATCATTATGATGAAACCTAACACCACAAACAGAAGGGGACTGACCTGAGGGGAGCAACCAGCATGAGACTTCTGGAAAGGACCCTGTTGGAGAAAAGGCCCTCTCCCAAACGAGAAGGTGGAAACAGAATTTGGCACCCCAAAGTTAAAAAACTGAAAACACATAAAATCCCAGGAACTAACTGTGGCACACAATGCACTTCACCCATGTCCACTCGGATGTGCACTTTTGCTTCTTTCACGTGGCCCTCTGGGAGGCTTGTGGCCAGCAGGGCAGCAGGCCAGCCACCAGTCCTGAGCTAAACCACTGATCCTGTTTCTAGGAACCTGCATCCTGACCTCTTTGTCTCTACTTAAATGAAACTTGCTTTTGCTCTCATTTGAACTCATTCTTGAATTCTTTCCTGCATGAATCAAGGGCTGGGAGTTCCTGGACCTACAGGACCAGGGCCAGCCCCTGACATGGAACCAGTCTGGTGACACTTCAATAAATCATTTATTTATTTTTCAAAGGATATTTTGTTGATTATGCTACTACAGCTGTCCCATTTTTTCTCCTTTGCCCCCATCTACCTGGTACCCCCTTACTTTCCAGCAATCCCCCACTTTAGTTCATGTCCATAGCTCATGCAAGTTATTTGGTTTCTCCATTTCCTACACTATTCTTAACTCCCCCTGTCTATTTTGTACCTACCAATTATGTTTCTTAATCCATGTACATTTTCCCCCACTCTCCTCCTTCCCCTTCTTGCTGATAATCCTCCATGTGATCTTCATTTCTATGATTCTGTTCCTGTTCCAGTTGTGTTCTTAGTTTGTTTCTGTTTTTTAAAAAAATATTTTATTTATTTCTTTTTAGACAGAGGGGAAGGGAGGGAGAAAGAGAGGGAGAGAAACATCAATGTGTGGTTGCCTCTCATGTCCCTGCACCGGGAATCTGGCCTGCAATCCAGGAATATGCTCTGACTGGGAATCAAACCAGAGGCCATTTGGTTCTCAGGCCAAAGCTCAATCTTGGGAGCCACACCAGCCAGGGATATTTTTGTCTTTTTAGATTCAGTTGTTGATAGTTGTGAGTTTGTTGTCACTTTACTCTCTACAGCTTTGATCTTCTTTTTCTTAAATAAGTCCCTTTAACATCTCATATAATAAGGGCTTGGTTACGATGAAATCTTTACCTTGTCTTGGAAGCACTTTATTGGGCCTTCAATTCTAAATTATAGCTTTGCTGGATAGAGTAATCTTGATTCTAGGTCCTTGCTTTTCATCACTTCGAATACTTCTTGCCAGCCCCTTCTTGCCTGCAAAATTTCTTTTGAGAAATCAGCTGATAGTCTTAAGGAACTCCTTTGTAGGTAACTCTCTTCTTTTCTCTTGCTGCTTTTAAGATTCTCTTTATTTTTAACTTTTGGCATTTTAATTATGATGTGTCTTAAGTGTGGCCTTCTCTGTGTCCAACTTGTTTGGAACTCTGTGCTTTCTGGACTTGTAAATTTATTCCCATTGGAAAATTAAGGAAGTATTTCTTTCATTAGGATTTTTCAAATATGTTTTCAATTTCTTGCTCTTCCTCTTCTCCTTCTGGCATTCCTATGATTCAGATATTGACATGTTTGGAGATGTCCTAGAATCTTCTTATTCTTTCCTCATTTTTTTGAATTCTTGTTTCTTCATTCTGTACTGATTAACTGTTTATTTCTTCCTTTGTTCTAAATTGTTGATTTCAATCCCGGCTTCCTTCTCATTACTTTTGGTTCCTTATGGATTTTTCTTTATTTCACGTAGTGTAGCCTTCATTTCTTTCCTTATGCATTTGCTGTACTCAGTGAGATTTCTGAGCATCCTTATCACCAGTGTTTTGAACTCTGCATCAGATAGGTTGGTTATCTCCATTTTACTTAGTTCTTTTTTTCTGGAGTTTTGATCTGTTGTTTCATTTGGGCCATATTTCTTTGTCTCCTCAATTTGGCAGCCTCCCTGTGTTTATTTCTATGTATTAGGTAGAGCTGCTTTGACTCCCTGTCTTGGCACACCTGTTACATTGTAAGAGGTGAAGTCTTAGTTATTTGCCAGGGTGGGGCAACCTTCTTTGCTGCTTTGTGGTGCTGTCTGTGGGAGAGGGATGGAAGAGGGGACATTGTCTCTTGTTTGGCACTCGCCCTATTTCCAGTCACTTCCCCATTTCTCGTATGCAACTGGCACCCTTCTAGCTGCTGCCCTGGTACTGAATCCCAAAGTGGATGGGTTTGTGTACATTCTAGGGCCATGTAGGTCCTTTAAATGGACTCTCCTGAGAGACTGGCAGTTTCTTTCGCCACCCCAACACCCACTGGTTTTTACAGCCAGAAGTTATGAGGCTTTATTTTCCTGGTGCTGGAACCCTGGGCTGTGTGGTTTGGCCCAGAGCTGGGATGACTTCTCCTCAAGTGTCCCTCCTGCTCCACCACTACCTCACTGCCATCACACCACATCCTCTCACCCCAGCTCCCCATCTTCGCCTGCCTGGATGAATATTTCTTCTTTAAATTCTTGGTTGTCGGACTCCCATACAGTTCAATTTTCTGGCAGTTCTGGTTGTATTTTGTTTTGAGGTTAGTTGTGATGTGATACTTCTTATGGTTGTACGAGAAGGCAAAGAGTATCTCCCTACACCTTCATCTTGGCTGGAAGTCCTGAATAAGTATCATTTAGGATAAGAGTTCTTGTTTGAGTAACATGTCTCTCTGACTTTAAAGTTACAGAGGCTCGGGTATAGTTTGCCTCTGAATTTGCTTATTTCCAAACAATCAAAACAAATATTAATGGTATTAGTAAAAAAATTGACCAACCCTCATTAATTCATTCATTACACTTCTGAACCCCAACACCTAAATAATCACAATCTCCCTAAGGAACCACATTTTTCACATGAGCAGATTTTGTGGGTCTTGGGTTATTTTGCTACTTTGAAGTCCTGGATAGGACTAGCCTAAGAACCAGGGCCCTTTACTTCAAGGGTGTCACAATTAAACTCATATCACTTGGTACTTTCTGAAAATGACTAGCACATTTCTAGGCTTAGAATTTATCATTTAGATGAGCTTAGGCAACAATGTTGACTATAGCAAAAAGAATTTTTTTTGCAAAAAGGATTTTGAAGAGCTACTTTTTTAATTTGTTAATCATTTTCAGGATTTTAACATACTTATACAACTTGTGGGGAAAGTCACTGGACTCAGAGTGAACACTTCAGCCTGTGGCTTTATAATCTAACACTGTACAGAGTAATGGATGGCACTATTATCTGGAACAGACATTGAGATCATCTATCCAAGACCAATGATTTACAGGCAAGAAAATTAAGGCTCAAATACAGGGCCTATCACAGGTCTCCCTGGGGGTTAGTGCACAACAATGACTGCATTCAAGGGTGCACTAAATCCCAGTTCTGAGATTTTCCCTCCTGTGTGGAAATGTTAGTTATGCAAAGATATTGTAACCCATTTCAAAGGTGTTAGCAGAAGATGATGGAAACAGGTAAAAGGGGGGGAAAAGAAAGGAGGCAGAGAGTTATACCAGTTTTAAAATTACATTAGATGTAAAATAAAAATGTTAAAATGATTTGAGCTGAGTGAAAAATTTGAATGGCTGCCAGCTAGTTTTAGGAATTATGACTTTTATATTAAGAATAATAAATGAGATGTACCATCATATTATTTGAGTTTCTGATGTTGTCATATTTTTCCATCAAAATTTCTATTTAATTTTTAATTTTCATAGAACGCAATATTCCTAGGCATTTGAGTGGTGCAAGTTTTACAGGAACAGCTTTTCTTTAACCTCTTAGTTTTAAATGGTTTGTTTTATGTGTAAGGTGTGTTTTTAACCTCTTTTGACCATTTCCCAAGAGAAAAATATTGTGGATTTTATAATGAAAGTTACCAGAAACCAGAATTCATTTACCAGAAATTAGATTGAAGTGGACCTTGCAGTAGACACAGGAAGCCCAAACATCTGCATTTCCCATTAAACATGAGGTTCACTGATACAGCAATTTCTTGGTGAGAACTCTGGCCTCTAGTCCCATGCCACTGCCTTTTATATGTTTGACAGTTTCAAAAACATCCTATACCCTAATGCCCTAAAAACACAATGCAAAAGGGGAATGACCAATAATAGACATTGGTAGATCAGGATACTGTGACAAATTGGATGAACTGACAGGCAGGTGATGAATAATTTTAAGATGACCCTAAAAATAGTGTAAGGATGTTTGCACATTGCCACTTCTCTAAAGGCAGATGGATATGCATGACCTGAGTTTTTAGACAGGTGTCAGGAATATTGATAGTTGGCATGGGAATGATAATTTTCTTTGCACTGTTGCAGTAGACAGTTTGCATGATTAATGATGCCTCTTAGTCTTTTTTTTTTCTCCTAGGGGCAGAAAGAGATATGAACCTTTGTCACCCTGAGGAATGTAAGAATTCTGCTCGAAGGATAAGACAGCAAAACTTTATTCACCTGAAAGCACCATTTTCTTTTGGTGGGGAGAGGTGAAGAAACAGTAGGAAAATATACAAGCGATCCTGACACATGAGATGATGGTGCCTGGTAGGCTGATGACAACATGGTTCTTATGAACAGGGCTCTACCCTAGGGCACAGGAGCCTCGCACAGGTATGAAGTGTGGGTGCAGTCAGCCTGGGCTGTGACAAAGGTGAAAATGAACTGTGGCTTTGGGATGAACCCCACCACATACAGTGCTGGAGTGAATATTAAGAACCACCCATAAAAACAGTACAAGACCAGGGCTGGAAGTAAGAGGTGAGATCATTTTCCTAATGTTTATATCCATTTCAGGTTTTCAGAGACAATTTTCTGATTCAAATCAATTCAATATTGTTTCTAAATACTGAATCTAGTGAGAAAGGGCTTTCCTTTTCCAAGAATAATATTGTTTGCTCAGGTTTTTAAAATGTCACATAGAGCAGTGAATGAACTATGCTATTTCAAGGTTCAAAATTAAATACATAATCCAATAATAGTTTGTAGATGTATTCTACAAAGCTCTGAGTAGCCCATCTACTGAAAATATTAGGGTAAATAAAGATAGATATAAGTTATGAAGGTAAACCACAGAAGCTTCTTTTCTTTCTTTTTAAAGAAATAAAAGACAACCATGAAAATCAAGTCATAACTCACAAAGGGCTTTCACTTCCAAAATATGTAAAAAACACAGAAAAGAGATAATATTCATTTTCTCAGAAAAGTTAGGAAGCTTTTCAAGATTGTATAGTATGTCTAAGTTAAGCAGCTAGGTTAAAAATTTAGGTCTTTTGATAAACTGTCTGGTGTGTTTTCCACAAAAATCAAGACATTTCAGTAGGGAGTTAACAAACTATACACAGAATGCCATTGAATAATGGCAGTATAACGGACTATAGATACTTGTATGCTATTTCATTTGTCTATACCCAAAAGATTTACTTCACTTTTTTTCTTTTAATGATAAACTTTTGGCATAAAACTAGTATAGATAAAAAAAAAGTCTCACCTTTCAGAGGTAATCTGCCTTCCAAAAAGTCACAAGTCTCTCAAAAATTAACCCTAATCTCTCAATTTGTTTACCAACTCCTCTTTCTTTGATACTTCTTTAGTTCTAGTAAAAAGGCATATGACACATGTACTGTATGAATAGGTAGTATAATCCAAGCCAAAAAATGGTGTTGCTGTGAAAGTTATTATTTGTTTCAATACTAAAGTAATTACTGTAGTGAAGACTTGCTCATTTATCATTTCCTATTGCCTTTGCTATTTTTTTCAAGTTGTCTTTTTAAACAAATATCCTTATTGTCCTTGTTACGAAACCAATAACTTTATTTTACTAGTACTGACAGCAAACCGATGCAGCAAGGTTTATTCCATTCCAAGCAGGATCTGTGCCTGGGCGCCACCAAACGGTGCTGCCAGTTGGTGTCCTTCCCTTCGGAACATGGCACCGTCCAGTTGATCACCAAATTGCCATTTAAGAGACATCTCCAGGCTACCCCTTTCTTTGAACTAGGGAAGTTTTCTTAACTTTTTGAGTGCTAATGCCATATCAGGCCTTTTCTTTTTCCATGAAAAACAGAATTTGAGTCTTAAGAATTGTTGTTGAATATTTCAATAGGATTTAGCCTGTTGACTTTAAATATTCTTATGAACCAAGGTTTATAAAGATTTATACTGTGGAAGTGCTAGATAATAAAAAGAACCTTTGAAATGGTTGCTGTTGCCTCCTCAAAGAACATTATTAAAGATCTTTCAAACAGGCAGTGTTTGGTTCAGCAATTTAGTCAAATGTGTAAGGAGTAGCTAATGTGAACAAAAAAAAGACACAGCTTTGAACAGAAGTGAAGCAGGGTCCCACATTATTAGAATACTAGCTAGAAATGCTGAATAAGAGACCCAATTATGCCTATAAGACTTTCCTCAATAACTTATGATAACTAAGTATAATAACTTCATTTTTAGCTCGATGAATTTTTATCACTCTGAGATGCTTCTTCAAAAACAGATATTCCTTCTTACTTGTGCAACCCTAACGAACATTTCTGTGTATGAAACAACCATAATTTTTTTCAAAAGTATATGTGTTTGAAGCAGTTAAGATGGAAAAAAGGAAAAACTTGCACTAAGATAATGATCCTCCATCTAGAATTGTATCTCCTTTGAGGGCACAGGAGAACTGAGAAATGATCAGGGAGCCTTGCTCTGGACTTCATAGTCCCTCCTAATTTCCAGAAACCATGTGATATATACTTGCCCATAATTTCTAACAGCTTAAAGCAGGGTTTCCAAACCTTGAACTAACTTATTGGCATTTTGGCTGGATATTCTTTGTTGTGGAGACCTGTCCTTAGCAGAATCCCTGGCCTTGGCCCACAAGTAGCACCCTCTGTCCCCCAGACAATCAAAAATGTCTCCAGCCATTGTCAAATGTTGCCTCTGTATACTAACTGTATTTTCAGTTGAGAAACTGTATCATAGAATATGGTCAACCACTTTCCTTCAAGTTCATGATTTTTGAATTAAAGCTATATTCTTGGTCATAGAATCCTAAATCCAGAAAAGCATCATTATAATCTAATCTTATTTTCAAATATTGCTGATGAGAAAACTTAGGTTCTGAGAGATTAAATATCTATCTATTTAAGTTTTGATGAATTAGCTTATAATAAAGGTAGAACTAAGTAAAAAGTTTCTATATTCTTATTCCAAGCTCTTCTACAAAATGCTATTCATAAGCCATTTGCTCTGAAATTCAAATGAAATTAAGAAATAAATATGACCAGTCATGTCATTGGAGAAAAGCCTTGTAAAGAATTCAAAACAATAGATAACACATATAATTTCTAGTTGATTTGCAATGAACTAAGTGATCCTATTCCAGCACTATTATTTTTCTGATATTATGATGGTGATGTTGATAATCATGATTATGATAAATGTAACACTAGTTTTCTTAGGATAACATTATGATTAGCTGTATTTCTAAGCACATAAAATTCATGGCTAAAGTGAACAGCTAAGAAGCATGCTAACTTGCAGAAAGCAGCTAGCTTGAATGTTAGAATACTATAGTCCTGATACTCTACCTACATAAGTGAGAGTAAGTGGTTGTCTGTTGTTGTGGATGTGGTATTATGCTTACTATTAATTGTTCCACATACAGAAGACAATGTGGAAACTTTATTAAAACTACCTTACAGCTAATTTTCTCTGGACTGGCTCTTGGTTCTTCCTCATTCTTCCATAGCTACATTTCATTAAAAATGAGAAATAGGCCTAGGTAGTGTGGCTCAGTTGGTTGGAGTGTCATCCCATACACTAAAAGGATGGGGCTTTGATTCCAGGTCAGGGCACATCCTTAGGTTGTAGGTTTGATCCCTAATGCGTGTATGGGAGACAACCAATCGGTGTTTCTCTTTCTAGCTCCCCCCTCTCTTGTACTTTCTCTCCCTCCCTCTCTCTCTTTAAAATCAAAAAACATTTAAAAAATTAGAAACAAAGTCATACGTGCCAACTTTGGGAAGGGTGAGTGGCTAGGGGCGTGGGGACAAGAGCGGGATTTGTTCAGAGATTAGTTCAAGTAACTGGAGATCTTCAACTTCCCTGGGGCTCTACAAATAACAGAAAAATAGAGAGGAAAAAACCCAGTGGTGCAAGATTTGTAGAGTAATTGTGACAGTACATGAACAGTTGGTCTGCAGAAGGGAATTTGGATGTGTACTGCCTGACAAAACACTAATTGCTTGTTGGTTTAAACTCTGTAGACTAATAATATGATCTTTCTGGAATATTTAATTTCTGGAGGACAAATGGAGCTTGTTTTGGGATTCATTTTCTAAATGATTTAAACATTTTTCTTTAATTTTTTTTAGTTAAAAGGACATTTATTTCTATTAGCTCATTTAAATTTTTTTTTTACTGAAATACTCTTGCAAGGGAGTTTTCTGATATATGATATACACAGCTTTGAATCTTAAAAAATGTGAAAGGAAATTAAAAGCAGTGAATTTTTTTGGCCTGGACTATATTTTACAGAAATATTATGTAGTACTATCAAACATCGTTAATGCATTCACATCTTTCTGCAGAACTCTCCACCTCATACTGTCAGATAACTAATAAACCCACTCTGTTTATGTTTTATGAAATGAAACATCAACATTACCATAAAGGATATTTATCAGCATAAATGCTAAGAATTAACTAGGACATCCCAAAATATTAAACTTGCCTTCTAAGATTCATTCATTTTTCTTTGTTGTTGCCCAAACCCTTTTTGGATTGTATATTAAAGAACAGCTTTCAAAGTTAACTTTGTGTAAAAACTTCTGCAAGTTCCACAATGTTAAAAGGACCAAGCCAATCCAGTATCACTAATATGGGTATTCTGTTCTTGCACTGTCATTTCTTGAATCAGATCCCAGAGGAATGCAGAAGTAAGGAGAGTAGAACTGCTCTGTGCTTTTCCAAAGTACTAGAATGCCTTAAAGTCATCAAATAGCTCTGGGAGAGCTGGCCTCAACTTTACCCTAACTAGATTTAATACTCTATTTTGAAAAATGGGTAAATTGGACAAGAACTACTCCAAAATGGAATCTCAACAAAGAAGAGATGGTCATACAGGCCAATGGTGTTCGTGGAAGCTCTGACCATGGGAGAGGAGGTCTTGGACAAAGACACTTAATTATCTATACTGGTTTGGGGGCAGGAGTATCTCTACTGTGTGGACATTTGCATCAGGCTGTCTGAGCTTGATGCTTTCATATATGAATATGTGCCTTATTCAGGCTCACTAAGTAAAGTGACCTCATTATAACTGGGCTTCTCAGAGAATTCAATTGTAAGAAGAGAATGCACTGGTCGAAGGACCACATCATCTAGGTAATTCTTTTTCATTGCAAATCAATACACAGACAGTGAATCTGGACAACTTGAGTTCACCACAGAGTGACAGTTCACTCTTGATGTGTTGAAAATTTAGACTGAGCCTACAAGTCCAAGAACTTATATCATAAATTTAATCAATATCTATTTTTCACCCTGTCCTGTCTCAGTTGTCCATCACCGCTGAATTATCGTATTCATAATGTGCTGCCCTTTTCGGTTCTCTGCCCTTGACTAAACCTCTCTGCTCCCAAATTTCAACTATTTCCCAAAGCTTACCTGGAGCTATGCTCCATTATTGGCAAATTATCCTGTATTGTTAATGCTTCACTGAAATTCTCATCTCTCTTCTTGCATACCAAAGCACTAGCTTTCCCTGGGAATACCAAATCCCTTCAGCCTTCTGACAAGGTGGCCATGTTTTCTACCCTTCCCCCTGTATCTCAGGGCTCAGATGTGGGGTTGGGTGCTGTCCTCCCTGGTCCTCATTGCTATTCTCATGTTATTGGATCACCATGTCCCTCAAGCCTTAGCACTGATTTCCATACATTAATACATCTGGAGTTTGGCTCATAAATTTGGTTTCTGCTGATTACATTTGAGTTCTCACTAGAAGTCTGAGCATCTTCCTAGTGTTCATGAACAAATGGAACTAGAGGAAACAAACTATGGCCCATGAAACAAATAACAGTGCTTATTTTAGCTTCATACATATTTTAAAATATTTTTAGTTGATTATTAGAACTGAATTTTTAATGTTCTCAATAAGGTAGATTCATGTTTGGGGCATCTAAGATTCACTAACAAAAACAGCAAATCAAAGAGCTCTGGATATTTTTGTTTTTGGGAACTGAATTTTATTTATTAGCTTAGAAATTATACAGAGCATATGAACATAGACCTATTCTTCTTCCAGTATCACACAGTCTACCCATATTCACAGGAATAGACATAATCTACTTGAGGTGAAAAAGTAAATTAAGGTGAAGAATTATGTCACTTTCACAAGTGATATCTAGTTGTTTTTCCTCTGTTTCCTATGCTTTGTAGACTTATGTTTCTTTGATGATCAGTTTCTGTTGAAAACATTTGCTCTGACTTTAATCTTTGCCTCTTTAAGGTGTGTGTGCGTGTGTGTTGACTGATGATGTGTGAACATTAACTTTTCTGAGTGGAAATAATATTTTGCATAAAGAGAAATAAATTCTTATATACTATATTCCTGTTACATTTGCTTGACACCACCCCATCAGCATAGGGTCACCCATTAAATAGGTTTCTTTTAAGTGATGAATGTGTAGGTCCTTCAAACATGTTCCCTGGGGTATAAATAACTAATTTTAAAGGTCAAATAGAAAATAAATATACTAATATCATGATCTTGCTGTTCTGTCAAATGTTATCTCTTCTCATTAAATTTCTATTTGAATCTCATGTTGTAATACTATGGTGATTGTATTATTTTAAAATAATCAAAATATACCATATGTAAAATCATGGCGAATGGAGGAAAACTAAAAATTAGCCATGTGAACATTTAGACATATCAATGTGTTATGTAAATGGTGGGCACTCAATAAATATTTCTGTATAATGAATTAAAAAGTCAAAGTCTCTTGCAACAGATTGTTATATGACCTGAGTAGAAAAAAATAAACCCCCTGTAATTGAATGAGTACATAAATTTATATATATATATATATAAACTCATAGTTTATATATGCACTTACATATATATAAACTCTGAACACATATATGAATAGATCATATGGCATATAATCTGTTATATTTCCCATAAAATAAATTTTCAATTGTCAGACCAAAAGGAAAATAATAACAATAGCTAGCTTACTAGTAGCTTGCTAATGCTTTGCATAATGTCCTTTAATTAGGACTTCAGACCTGTGAAAGTAGGTTTAACTCCATTGAACAGATAAAGAAACTGAGGCTTAGAAGGTCAACAAATTGACAAAAGGTTAACTAATCAATAGAAACATAGCCAGTGTTTAAACTCAGCCCTGTCTGATTTTTAGTGGGTTTAACAACTGACTGCCACACCTTTATGGAAGAGAATGGTAGATAAGTAACACCTCAAGGTGAACAATTTCTTTCAGAAAGAAGCAATTCAAATAGGAAACAGTGCACATAAATGATGCAGGATACATTTATGAACTGGAGCACACAACACAAAGTTTTCCAGAGTGTCTACCAGGGCCCAAGGCAACTCTTCAGCAGAAAACCTTCATCTGTATTGCAAATACTATTTCTGTGTTTATCTATAACCATGAACATAACATAATATTACAGATGAGTGGCTACATGATTTATAGGGAAAACAATGAAAGCACAGAAGTTCAAGAGACCAGGAAAAATTGTGAGTTAGAGTTCACAGAAAGCTTTATGAATTTTGTAGCACTCTAATGTAATCCCAGAGGGGAAAATACTTGAATTGAGACACTTTCCCTCAGAAATCTTGACATCTTAATTCATTTCTTGAGCTTAAATATTCTAGGCTAGTCTGGTGGCACTGTAATAGCCTGGGCAAACATTTTTATTTATTTCACTGTTGCCCCCAATATTTGTGCTACAAGCTGCTGCCTGTGTTTGCCGCTATTTATTTATTTCCTACAGATCAAATTATTGGCCTCGATATAACATGTTTTCCGGTGAAGTGTTCCTAGTGCTCATGAGCAAATGGAAAAAGCCTCCATTTAAAATGCATATTTTTGCCACATGACTGAATTAATTCATGTTATAAATATGATACATAACCACTTGATATTCATGTCTGTGTATGTATAGTGGAAGAGCAATAGAGGCATATAGCAGATAAATCAACCAAGTGCCTTATTTGCATGGGTGGGTGGCCAATATATCATCACAATACTGCATCGAGTTCCTGGTCCACCACTTAACTTCTTTTAGCCTCACTTTTTTTTCCTCCGTATTTGCAATCCTGTTTCCTTGGATTGATATTAGAGTGAATAAGGTAATGGGAATGGATTTTTATAAAACTGCAAAGTATCACCCACATTTTCTATTAATGTAGGAATTACTTGGTAGCACACACTGTTCTCTTTGGCTTCTCTTGTCTATGTGGGGAAATAGAAATCAGAACAGGATAATTTTTAAACCAAACAACATAGCACTTTTAGGATGCTTATAAGATACCGACGTAAGTTCAAAGACAAGAGTAACTCTTTGGAGCGTCTCACAGCAATGGAGACATCCTGTCGATATTTTTGAGTCTGAACTCCCGAGGTGCAGAGTGAGTCCCAAAGCCCCTGTGAATGTTCGGTAGTGACATCTCTTCCCTGATCCCTCACCGCTCACACTTTGCTGGGATATGGAATTAGCAGTGACGGTTTGAATCTTAGCTCTATCACGTAGTCTTTTTATTTAATTTTCCTGAACCTTAATTTCTTGCCTGTCAAATGCATATTATATCTCCCTCACATTTCTGTTGTCAAGATTGAAGGAGACAATATATGGAAAAAGCCTTTGTGAACTGCAGTGGTTTCTAAAGAGAACAGTTATTATGACAATTCACTGAGACTATCTAGATACCCTTTCAAGATGTCAGTTTCCTCTTAGTGTAGAAAAAATGGGTTGATGGAATAATAATAAGATTGATAGAATTTGGCTTAAATGTACATTTCTGATTGCTTTCTTCCATATTTCAGACCTTAACTTAATATTCAAATTATTCCTTAAAGATAAGGAAGGGGTTTCTTTTTTTAAAATTTTATTTTATTTTAATTGTTGTTTGAGTACAGTTTTCTGTCAGGAAGGGGTTTCTAAAGAGAACATTTCCTAAAAATTAATCCTCCTAAATGTTACAAGAAATGATGAACAGCCACAGTGTAATGAGCAATGAGTAGACATATGGATTCTCTGCGTGCCTGTACCCACACTCAGAGCTAGGTAGACCCTGGTTCCCTCCCAAGGCTGGAGATGACTCAGGGCTTACTTTTGTCATTGACAGCTGGTAAAAACAAGGGAAATTCTTTTTTTCCCAAATGCATACTATAATCTGAAATAATTTTTATCTTTACTTAGGCTTTCTGATTGTTCTGTCATCCAGTTCCTGTTGAACCTGGTATATCTTCCTGATATATGAGGAAGCCAAGGTCCCCTCACAGCCATTTCCCTCAGTATTCTGTCTTATTTATTTATTTTTTCCAATTTGGAAATATACATAAATGTAACTCATTTCTTTAGTCTGCTATAGAAATAGTATCATTCAGTTATACATATTTTAAAGCTATGTTATAAAATATTATCAAATATTGATTTGAAAACCTCCAGCCATATGAAAAGCTTCTTGGCACATTTTATAGAAATCACTGTTGGAGATATACATTCTATCTATGTTTTCTGGCGATGCCTTATAAAAAGATCCGTGCTAAATATTTCTTTTAGAATTTAGCACTAGAGAAACTTTGTTTTTGGTCTCTGAACTGATTATTTATTTTTATCAGACAAGGAAAACCTAAGTTTCATTTTCATAGGGACCTAGGTTAATTTGTTCACCTTTGTGAAGGACAGTGGAGTGCATATAACAGGGACTCTATATTTTCTGAATAAATTGATTCAACCATAATTTCTCTTTTTACATTGGTTGCAAGAAAGCATAGGGCTAAATGCAGGAACTGTAGTAGTCTGTTATGATATACTTACTTCCCTCAACAATTCTGTTTTTATGTTTTTAGTTCCTCTTTAAACTTATTGAATATGTTTTAATTATAAGTCATTGAAAATCCTTTTGAAAACAGGTCTAGAATGTTATTTTATTTTCTAGATGATAAAAGACAAAATCATTTAACTTCATTTTTTTTCTCTAACAACTTATGAAATTAAGTACATTTGCACTGGAGAAATATGTTCCACATTTCTAAAGCATGACCAGACTTTTAGATAGAAAAACAACACAATCAGAGAATACGTATACCAGATGATGAAAAACAAAGCAGTTGAACTTCACCTTGTTTTATTACAAGACATGAAGAGGCATATTCAAGGTAAATAAAACATTTGCTATTTTAAAACTTCCAGGAAGAAAGTTTAATATTAAAAATGAAAATCCCCAAAGCCCTAGCTTTGTGGTTTTATAAAATGGTGTCCTCTAAACCTTTCTGCAAATGAAGAGAAAGACCTAAATCTAAGCCCAAAGTTTAGGCTGATGAAGAGAGAATAACATTCAGTGGCCTGTTCAGCTTATCAGACAGGGATCCTGTCACTGTGCCATGAAACAACGAGATCCAAAGCTCCTATTCAGGACTCACTCAGGCCTTGGGTTTCATTAAAGGAGAGAGGGCGGGATAGAGATTCAAGTCAGACTCAACCAGAAAGTACTGCTTGTAAGGATGATCTGGCAAATTCTTTGTCTTCCTGGTGTCGGCTGCAGTTATGTGCGTGTAAGGATCATGGAATCACAACTCTAATCCACTTTGGTATTCTTGTTGGAGGCATGGCTCTCTTATTTTGCCCTTTTACTCTTTTTTTTTTTTTTTTACTCAGCCCCTGCTGGTCCCTACTGTAGCCTCTTTTAAAATGATATTACAAATAAGAGCCTATTGAAGACATAGTCTTTCTTTAAAGTTTATTTCCATTTTTGTAATCAGAAATGTGTGTTCTTGTATTAATAGCTTTAAGGTGGGCTCAAAAAAAAGAATTGTGTGGGGGATGTTTTAAAAAAGTTTTAAACCTCTAGTATTAATGACATATAAGGAAAAAATGAGTGTGTTAAGATCAGCACTCCCCTCTGGTGGGAGAGTTCATGAATGTTTTGTCTAACAAGGGAAGCGACTGACATTAAATGAGCCGTGAGCACACAGCAAACTTCTAGGAACGTGAGTCACTCAATTCCTGTTTTCTCTCCTCGGGGAGCTCTGAGCAGGTGAGACAGCAATGAGGAGGACTTGTTCTGTGGTTAGTGCTTTCTCACTTAGTTAGCCTCCGGTGGTTTTTTCACTGATGGATTGTAATTCATCGTCACTTATTTAGTTTTTATGTAACTTATTTTTATTCTGGGTCTTGGTAAAAATTATTTCGAAAAAGTGAGCACTCACAATTTAAGTAGAAGCATAAGGGGAAAAAATAAATTGAGAGCATGTGACATACTGAGTTTCTAGTTGGCTCCTTTCAATTTTTCCAAAGTTTGTGTTCAAAAATTCAGAAAAATGCAAATAATGTTGGGAACTTAGATATGCTGAGGAACATGAATATTATTTTAATCATGTCTGAAAAGAGTGATACATTGTATTTTAATATGGTCATCAAGAAAGGTAAAGATATCTAAATTAAATTCAAGGAAAATGGTTAAGTATGCAATCAATGTTTAATTAGGAATTGCAAGCTTCAATTGGCCTTATCTTCATTCCTGTCTTAAATTTAGATTTCAACTAATAGGTGTTTTTAAACTTTACTTTTATCTTAAAAAGTTTTCTTTGGGATTTGCTACATTAATCTCATGTCAAACTAGAAGACTTTGAATAGTTTTCATTTGGAAGTATTCAAAAACAAATTCTCTTTCACTTTCATGTTTAATAAAGTGATAAGGTAGAAAATAATGTTGATTAAAAGCATTGACACTGACGATATGAGATTGAAACCAAACTCAAATATGATCTTTTTGGAACAAAAATTTAACCCCCTCAAACACACATATTTGCGCAGTGATTGTGATCAGCACGAAGAGTTCTTTGTTTCAGGGACAAGATTCTCAGGAAGAGGTTTGATTTTCCTGGGAGTCCAATGATGGGTAGTTCATTGGAGAAATATTCATAGAATGTTAAATTTTTGAACACTTTTCCCAAATGAATTAGTTTGCAAAATGGGTATAAAAGTACTTTAAGCACAGTTAGTAAGCTACTCCTTGAATGGAAATAAAGTCCTTATGAAATCTAGAAATATTTTAGGCCACAGTAAAGTTAAGTGTGCTAGGTAGTAACTAATCACACTGCCAAGATACAGTTATTGGCCCTGACTAGTGTAGCTGAGTGGGTTGTGCATTGTTCTGCACACCAAAGGGTTGCTGGTTTGATTCTCTGCCAGGTGTGAGAGGCAAGCGACTGATGTTTCTCTCACACACCCACGTTACTTTCCTTCTCTTGTGCACCCCCTTTCCCTCTCTCTAGAAATAAACAAAATCTTTTAGAAAAGATACAGTTATTGCATATAATAGAGCTATAGAATTTAAATCTGATTTCTTTAAAAATATAAATATGTATCATTAGCTTGAGAACTTAAATTTCTATTATTATCTTTTATTACTTTTAATATTTTCTTGTAGATCAGCATATTCTAAAGTGTGTTCTTGGGAACACTAGTACTGTAAAACTTGCCACACACAAAAAATGTGTTGTTTATTAAATAAGATTGAATAAAGCTATATATTATTAAGGTGTATTCATCCTTATTTTAGGTTCGATAATGTCATTTTAAGGTTGTTTCAAAAAGAGTTGATCTTTTAAAGATGCAGGCTGAAGTATTTGTGAATGAAATGATGCAATTTCTGGCATTCATTTCCACATATTTCGAAAGTGGTGAAGAAAGGATGAAGGTGAGGAAAAGGATGGGTTAGCCATGGGTTGATGTTACTGAGTTTGAGTGACGAGCACAGGTAGCTTCATTACACTATCCACTCTACATTTGTGTGTTTTGTGATGGTTAGAAATTCTCCATAATAAAAAAATATTTATTTATCTGTGCTCTTCCCAAAAGTATTGAATATGAATTAATCTTTTCAAGGCACACCTATTAATATCTCTCCTGGACACTTTGGGAACAGCTATACAATAGTAGAACTAATGTTTTTCCATGTATCATTGCCTGTGCTATTCTAGGCTTCTATCACATGAAAAGTTTTATTTATATGTTGAAAAACATTAAGATAAAAATGAAAAAAAATTAAAAAAGAACCCCTTTATTATTTCCAAATTCTAAGAGGGCTGCAGTATCTACAAACAAAACACCTGATTGACTAATTTTTTTCAATTTCATAAGATTTACTTTGTATATAAATATAACATTGGAAATATTGTTAAAGGAAATGCAGTTTCAAAAGGAATGATGAGTGCTAGTATGCATTTTGAAAGATAAGAAGCAATTATCTTCGATTCAGTATTAGCCATAAATGCAGTTACAAATGCTTAATAGCTAAATGGTAAACTCTGTGAAAAAAAACCTCATATATCGTAAACAACATCAATGATTGCATTTTTATATTTTTTATCCTAAATTTTGTATAAAATTCAAGCATCTCTTACAATCCCATTTGCATAACTATAAAGTATTTCATATTCCAGGAAAATTATATTAGGTAGAAATATTCCTCAAAGTAATATCCTGTAATTGCTAAATAAAATGTATATTTTTATATAGAATTCTTTATATTTTTGCATGTGTCAGAAAATACACTTTACTTACTAAGTAAATTAAGGAAATTTGTCATTTTTTAAAAATCATTTATATGGACCTTTTTAACTTTCCATCTAAATAGAGAAAGCCTGTATTACTATTTGTGACTGTCTTTTCTGTCCGGCTTTTTTTAGAGACTAGAAAACATTTTTATTGTTGACGGTTATAAAAATTCAAGCAAGAACATTTGCATTTATTACAATATACTGACAAAAATTGCATTAATTTCCACTGATGCCCATTAATTTGATAAATGTTTTGTCATTTGTACCATTTGCATTGTCAAAACAAGTTAATTGTATCTTACTGACATTTTTGACAATTGCTTTAACTCTGGCAAAAAAAAAATGTGTCTTATTTGCTTTAGAGAATTCATTCTCGCCTATGGAAAGACTGAACGAAGCAAGAGAGACTTAGCACATGTCAGAAGGCTTGCACCATTTAACTCAGGGTCAATGGTAAACAGTGAATCTCAGAACTATTTTACAGAAGTGCTCATATTTTGTAATAGAAAATACTATGTACCTGCATAATCTGTTCTTGCATAATGCCCATCTTCAGATTTAGTAGTTGTAGTTGTGTTATCTGTGTTAAAAAATTAACAATGAAGATTGATGAACTATTTCTTAATATATAATATCAAACATATTATCCTCCAACATTATTTTCATTGCAATTAAGGAATTTTTACAACTATACTCCTAAGCAATCTTTATACAAAGACAGATTTAGCTTGAGAGTGAATAGCAGAATGATACCAGTTTTCTAAAGTTTAGAAGAAGGAGAAGGTTATAATTATATCTGAGTTGGCTAAAACTTAACAAGTCAAAAATCAACAACATGTTTCTAAACAAGAAACAAAGTAGAACATTCTGGTATATCCTGCTTTAAAAAATATATTTGAACTATTTCTATTGAGTTAGTATGTAAGAATGGTGTGGCTTACTTTTCATTTCAAGATTGCCTAATACATCTGTAGGTTTTTTGCTAAAATAGATTTAATTTTCTTTTTTTCCCCCTCTGCAACGAGAACGCCTGTTATCTTCTGAATATTAGCTTCTGTGTTTATGGCATTGTGAAGATACAGTCCCATTATATAGAAAACGATATGGACCGTTGCTGATAGGCCCTCAGGCTCCTATAATCAACACGAATGCTATAGTAGACTATACTATCCATTATAAATCAGAACTGCCCTTCAGAAATGAAACAGCTGTCTAATAAGTTATCTTCACTCTTCATTTCTACACAAAGACTAAAAACATTCTCTGAAATGCATTTTAGTATGACCATTACCTTGACATCGACCCAACGACATGACTTCAATTTTCTCCTGTTTCTGACACGATGCTTCTTTGATTTGACACGCATTATCATAAGATTTCCCATCAGAAGCACAGAGGGGATTGAAGTTGGTTTGAGAACAATCAATGTTGCACACACACCTAAAGAAAGAGGGAAATAAATATGTGACATCAATAGTGTTGTTACCACATTATAAATAAAACGCAAAGTGGAAGAATTTGCTAGGTTGGCAAAATGCAAGTTGGCAAAACTGAATTGTTTCCTTCACTTTTCTACCTGATATAAAAAGATACACTGATAATTCAAACAACTGAGCAATGGAAAAAATAAAAATGGATAACTCAGAAAATCATCAGTTAGTCTCTGCCCCTGGAACATTTAAAGCACATATGTGAACTTCCATGCGGATACCTGCAGACTCAGAATAGGCTGAAGCAGCCATGAAACTCTGCTTTATGCTTTCCTAAAGTGAAATCTTACTTTGTTAGTTTTTTTCTCAGGATATTTGAGTGGAGAAAGCCTGAGGAAAATGATGCAGATGATATTTAACAGAAAGCAAACATGGAGACTATTTGGAATGTAATCAGAAGTTAAATCTCCTCAGCATACACAAGGATGCACATAAAATGTGCTGAATGAGAATCTTCAGTGGCCCTTAACATTTTGGGGGGACCACCAAACCCTTTGAGAATCAAATGAAAGTTATAAATCTTTTCTCATAAATACCCAAACTCATATAAACAACTGCATACTATTTTAGGGGTTTCAGGAGTCCCTTGAAGCTGGTTCCATGGCCTCTTTCCCAGATAGACTATTCTCTTTCTACTTCAGTTTTAAACAATAAATGGATGATCACTCATGATTTTAGTATGTTTCTCAGTATAAATAAATTTGGTGAATTAATGAGAATTAGGTCACCTATATTAGAAAAATTAGATATTTTAAGAAAACTTTTAATGATTTTTTTAATGTTCTTATAATTCTGTTTTACAATATACTTTTTACTCAGAATATTGTGTTGTCTATAAATATTTACTGACATAGAATATAAACTCATATTTTATATTTTTATTAGTAATTATATTATATTTCTAAATAGATTATATGCCTCTCAATGTGGTGAACCACACATTTTACTTCTGTATATCTTCCTTAGAGCTGGGCATGTATTATAATAATATCATTAACCAGCTGCATACTACTTGCTGGGTTCTTAATATGCATGGCATTATTTATTCATCACAACCACCATTTTACAGATCCATGATATTATATAAGGTCAGAGAGCTAGTAAATTGTGGAATGAGGACTCCCTACGGATGCGTCAAAATAAAATACAATCCCTTTCCTCTTGTAATAGAATGTGTATTAGAATTTCTTGGAAAACTTTATAATGATCTATTGGCAGGTTTTGGGGCTCCAGTAAATCTGGAGGTAAAGCCTAGAATTGTGTATTCTCAAGTAGTCAGCTGACATCAGTCTCACTTCTTGGGAATCACTAGTCTGTTGGTTGATTGAGAGAGGGTTTGTCTACACACCAGTGCTTCTCAGAGAATGGTCCTATAGATCACCTGTATGGGGATGATCTAAATCACTGTTAAAAAGGCTGACAGAATATGTGCTAATGTACTTTTTTTGTTTTTTTGGTAAGAGAATTGCTTTAGGAGCACTTGGTTATTTTTACTTTTACCTGTTTAGGAATAGATAGGTAGGACAGATTGTAACCTAGAAGATCTAAATGCTCAAGTCAATGAGGAGTGGTGTTCCTACTCTGGCGGGATGTTGCCCTGTGATGGCAGCTACTGGAATCACGACATTGCTACCTAGGCTGATTCTTGGCATCTAAAAAGTCTGAGATCAGGAGCTGCCCACACGTTCAAAGAGCTTTTGGTCTTTTTCACAGCGGATCTAAAGAGGTGACTTTGTAGATCAGGCTTGTTTTCCTGAACCATTTGTAGTAAATAAAGAGAGGAGGGGACTGACATTTTTGAAAAAGTCTTTCCATTTATCTTCAAGCCAGTTTAGGTTTTGACTGTTGTGTTGGACTCTAGGGGCCATCTCCATGAAAGACAGCAAAATAATGATCAGTACGCAGCAGCAGAACAGAGAGAAAGCTGTGTTCTCTCTTCTATCATTAGATTATGTAAGACATCAAGGGCTGCAGGTATCTGAACATTAAGTCCAAAAAAAAAATCAGAGATGTACACCATACATATTCTTGACAAAAAAATGACTGGCAGTTCAGAAATCCATTTGATATCATAATAAAATGGTAAAATAAGAATAGAAATGGAAAGAGAAAATTTGGTTCAAATGAATTGGCTAGATTCAATGTTTCAGTGAAAAACTCACTTGATCAAGCCATAGCACCAAATTAACACAATTGTTTAGGATATCTTACTCCTGATAAAATACTCCCTTTCCAATTGGCTACTTTTTTTAAAGTTTGATCTGATTTCAGTTTCACAGAGTTTCTGCTGCTGGCATCTTCTGGCCTTTCATTTCCTAGCACTGTTCACTCAGGGCTCCCTCATGTAGTTGTTTTGCCTTTGGAAATCTCTGACTTGTGCTGCCTCAAATAAATTCTTTGGGGAATGGTTAAGAAAAAGGCATAGACACATTTGGCATTTTTCTTCTTGTCTCAAAAGGAGGACCTTGATTCCTTGAGGTGAAAGTAAGGTACAGTCATGTCATGCTTTATAAAAGCATGGATATTTATCTTTTTCTCTGCTGCATGCTATCTTTATATCTCCCTCTTTCCTCCTTCTTCTGTGGCCCTGCATATAATAAACAAATGCAAGAGTACAATAAAAATTTTATGCTTATGAACTTCATCAACTATTGGATACTGGAAGTCTATGGAGCATGCTTTTCTTTCTTCGAATAAGTGGAAGGAGTTTCAATAATTTGACGAACTGGCTTGAAAACTATGTATCTTGGGAAAGGTACCTACTGTGACTGGTTTACCAAGGACCTGCCATTTCCACATTTATGTTAGACCAGTGAACTCTGATTATATAATCACTATTTACTGTAATTTTTGTATCTAAGTGTGTTAAGCTTAATTAGTTTTAAAACATGCAGGATTCCAGAGACATTTTCTGAAACTCTTAGTTCATCTTGAGATCTCTTGGTAATGGCTCAATTATGTTTTGTGTTCCCTGACCCACTTAACACCTTGCTTACACACACTAAACTTCCAATAACTACATGGCCAACAGCAGAACGGATGAAATAAATGAATACAGCAATATTATTCTATATTCTTAAAGAAAGCATAAAATTAATATAAATTGTCATTACTATACTGCCATAAAAACAGACATAGAGTAGCTAAGTAATTTTCTTGACAAATGTTAAGTGTCCTCCTTGAGATCAAATAAATATTCAACTGAATATGAAGATAATAATATTAACTTACTTAAGGATAGTGTCTGTCCCACTTCTACATGCTTTATATGTTATTATTGCTTTCACCCTTCTGTCTCTATGAGATGGCTATAATTATGACCTTCATCTAAGAAATAAGAAAATTGAGTCTTGGAGAAGTCACACAAATTGTACAGGAAGAACCCAATTTCAAAGACAGGTGGTTTGATGACAGAGCCTGTACTGTTTTAAATATTGTTCGGCACAAGGGAAAATCAAGACAGACCAAAATTCATACTATTAACTAATAGAGGGATATTTGGATAAATAACACTTGAAAAAAAGGCTATATCTACTCTTGGAATATTTATTATGATGTTATAAATTTAAATCACATTGACTTTTAGTCTCTGTCTTCCCAAACAAATGATCTAGTCTTTTTTGTACCACGGTGATATAACAGTGAATATTCATTTAAAGATATTCTGAGCTAATGCCTGGTGTTAGAATGAATAATCTGACAATTTAAGGCATCAATTGTTCAGAATATTTTATCCTTCACAAAACTCTATATAATGTTGGCTTCACATAAAAACACACATTTAGACAGATCACACATGCACAAAAACACACACCCAAACTGAGTCTACTGAAATTACAAAATTGGAAGGTCTTAGCATTAAACCTTTCTAAGTCTCTGCTTCAGAACTTTTAAAAGTCTGGAATTTTTAGAACTCCATATTCACAGGGGCAGAGGGGTTTGTGTGTTTATATGAGTGAATGAATGGTGTATGTGTGTGGAAAGTGGACTCAGTGGCATTTACTGCATTGCTAATGTGCCTGTTTACTAGTTTGTATCTTTACTTTTCTGCATCCTTCTCACCATTGAATTCTTGGCACCTCGTACAGTGTGTCATCGCAAGTTTTCAATAAGTGCTTATTGAATGAATCACTGAGAGAATGACAGGATGGGTTGGTAAGAGTTAATGATAACGGTCATTGATCTAGACATTAACACACAAGAGAGAGAGTCAGTTATATGTTCCTATAAACTCTCACTTAACTTTGTGTGACTTGGCACATGGCTTCTCTAAGGAAGAAGAAGGCCCTTGAAGAACTAAAGTTCACCTTCCTCCTTTTATTTGTGTCTACACAAAGGAAACAACAGTAGCCCTTAGTGGCTTCAATTGCATTGAAATTCAATTATGAAAAGACGTTTGCCAAGCTGTTACTTTAATTTTAAGGTATTTGGGTGCAGTGTTGGGGAACCAATATAATTTAAACATGGCAATAAATTAGTTTATTGCTACTTCAAACCACTAGAAATATAAGGGTCTGATAAAAAGGTGACAGAGTTATCATATAGTGTGATGGGGAGATTGCAGGTCACCGGGGATTAATTATGTAAATTAATCCAGGGTTTTTGTTGTTTCTTTTTTTCTCTACAGAAATGAAAGTCAGGATTTTTTAAAAACAGAAACTATCCTTCCTTCACTGCCTTTGGCAAATAATTGCATTATTATTCATTCTGAGAGGAGTAACTAGTTAATTACAGCATGTCACAAGTATTTTGTGTGAGTCAAGGATTTGTTAGGCTAAGGACTGCATGGATGCCTTTAGGGTTGTTCCCCCCAACCCCCACATTTTCTTTTCTTTTTCATTTCAACCTATCTCAGTCTTTTGACATTTTGGCGCTGCGATTGCATAGATTTCTTTTTTTTTCTAGGCTATGAAGAGAAAGAATAGCCTTACTTGAAAATAATAATTTTAGGGACCTCTATGTGAAAATACAACCCTCTGAAATCCTTTCAAGAAAATTAACATTGACTGAAAACCTTAGCTTTCTAAATTATAAGAAAGAAAAGAAACATTTAATAATTTTAAAAGACCACTTGATGGAGTGAAAAACCTCAATTATAGAAAGTAAAAGGTGGTGTCTAAGACAACTCACATATATTTATAATTATCTCATGAATACTTTTGAGGGGGCTTGATATAATTCAGTTCCCTGCCTCTCTTAAAATGGCTTTTTAAAGGATATTCTGCAATGAATTTCCTTCTGCAAAGTAAGCTTTTGCTGTGTATTTAGGAAGGCTTCATCATCTGCCAGAGGGTGAGGATGCTAACACGCTAACACTGCCAGGTAGCAAATTACTTAGTCATGTGTCTGGTTTGTGGCTGTCCTCTAATTTCAGTAGATTTTGTTCTGTTCATTAAACATACCTGTCACTTATTCCTTCCCAAGGTCCTTGACTGGGTGTCCATTGTGAATTCTGACTGTACAACATTTCTAATCAGGGTTAAAGCACCTGGTTGCACTGCAGGGAGGTTGGCTTTCTGGCTGTTTGCAACCTTGACTGGTTTGTTTCCCCTGAGCCTGTCTCTGCGGTATGAGGAAGACCCCTTCTGGCCTGGCCAGGAAGTGAGACCAGAGCTGTAAGGGATGAGCTGCATTACATTCACAACTCTAAAAACAGTGTGCACCTTTCATCCAAGACCCTTGTGAAAATTTAAGCCCGTTTACTTATTAACACTCACTTCTCTCCTCTTCATGGAACTTGATTATAAGTATTTTAACTGTAAAGTAACTACAATTAAAGAATAACTGTGAGTTGTGAGAGACAAAATGAGATGTGAAAATCCACTGAAATCTTAAAACATCTTTACAAAGCGTGTAAGAGCATTGACTGAGAGGTAAGACTAGTAAGTTTACCACAGTTTTATGCAGATGACATATGTGAATATGTGTATGTATATACACACACACACACACACACACACACACACACACACACACTCAAATTTAAGAAGGGCAACCATTTTAGTTTTGAAACCTAGAAGGAATGATACTCTTCTGCAGACACATTACCTAGGACTGCAGTGAGGTTTTCCAGGGGGGATCGGGTTTATCTTATACCTGGAAAAAGCTTAGTTGTCATTAATATCTATTTCTTTATAAGAAGGTAAAGCAAAAAGTTGGCCTATTAAATAGAAAGTTGTCGGGAATATTGTGGAAAAACCTAATACAAGAAATAGCTATTCAGCGCTGTCTCTATGAAGGGAAATGGAGTAGAGAAAGCCTTCCTTGGGCAGTACCAGAGCTTTCAAAGACAGAATCACATAGTGAGCAGGGAGAACAATTCCTGGGTAAGATACTGGTGGTCATGTATTGAAATAAAGGCTAACATAACAATAAAGGTGGATGGGAGACGTGACCAGAGCTTAGAATTTGGTATCAGACCTCTGTTTAGTTGAGGCTTGATCATATTCTAGCTGTATGGCCTTGGACTAGTTACTTAACTTCCCTAAACCTGTGAAAAGGGAGATACTAGCTCAGGAGTGTAGGAATTAGATGGAATGATGTGGCTAAGTTGTGTAGCAAATTTTCTGAGAAGTTGTAATTACCCACTAAACACTGATCATTAATAACTTTTGGCTTACTGGTTTCCAGTCCTGGATGCAGATCCAAACCTCTGCGGAATATTTCCACCTTGAGCCCCACCCAGAGACTCTCACTAAGGAGCCCTGGAGTGAGGCCGAGGGGACTGCAGGTGTCAAAAATGCTACAGGTGATTCTGGTGTGCAGCTGTGGCAAGTTGTAATTGTAGTCAACATTTTCTTACCCTCTGAGCCACAGATTTTCCAAATCTATTTTGTGTAAGATTTACCATGAGAGATTCCCATGCAATGGGTCTGGAGTAGGACTAAGAAATCAGCATTTTAAGCAAGTTCCGTGGCTCTTTCTCAGGGAGATAGCTTGCACAATCTACCGAGAGATCTCAGCTATTTTGGCTCCAGCCACACCCTTTTCCTCTCTCCTTCATTCCATTTTAAGGAGTTTAACGTTCTTGTTTAATGTACATGCTTCAATGATATGCACTGAAATGTCTTCCTCCACATGCTACAGGTGGTATCTGTGTGGTGACAGGGACAGGTGATTAAATGCACTGATTCAAAAACATCACTCGTAGAGCAGTCGGCCGAACTAATTCACCAAATAAAACCAAGATAGAGTGGTGAGAAAGGAGTTGAAGCTGTGGAGGGACTCGCCTGTGCCAGGCACTTAGCCCCTCTGCAAGACTCTCAGGTTTATGCTCACAAGATAGGGAGAAAAAGGTGGGTAGGACTTAAAAGAATCCTGGTAAAGTGAATGACATGGGGAAATGTGTGGAGGCAGACAGCACGCGGGGTGGTGGCGGACTGCAAATAGATCAGTCTGATTGGAATCAGCTCTTCTCATTGAAAGTAGTGGAATACAACATTCTAGACAAATTATAAAGGGCCTCAACTCCCGTCCAAGGAGTTGCCTTTATCTTCGAGGCAATGGGGAGTCCTGAAAGCTTTCCGAGCACTGGGAGATGAGAAGGTCAACATGATGAAAGGGGTGCTTTAGTGAGATTAAGCTTGCTGTGGAGTGCAGGCAGAGGGACTAGTCACCAGGCTATTGCTGTCACCTAGGGGGACTAGCAAGTAAAGCCCAGGAGGGAGGCATTTATACTAAGAAAGAGAAGGAAGAATCAATGGGGCTTAGGGACTTGATACTTAAGGCATATTAAAGCCAACTACTAAGGAAAAAATGTCACCATCATGCACTTCCTGCTCTACCCTTTCCTGCTTTTTTCCTGATCTGCGTTGTGTTCCAAATCTGAGAGTGATGAGAAGACCAGGCAGGCCTGGGGAGGCAGCTGTATGTGGGACTCAGGAAGGCATGCTTTCCTCTCCTCCCTGAGATAATTTTCTTTCTTTGAGATGGAGGCAAACAGGGTTCTATGCTGATGTCATGTCAGCACCCTTAGCTGCAGTTTAAAGAGAACTATTCCTTGTATTGATGCATACCCTGCCTGCTTCCAGGATTGATTTAAGACTACTGTGGCAGCAGATACTTTTAATGACCACTGTCTTAGACAGCAAACAAGGCTTCCTCCAAGGCAGCCCCTCCTCAGTATATGTGATGCAGTTGAAGCAAGTTTTTTTGACTTGTGATCCATTTTCATGTATTGTGGTTGCATTTTTTTCAGGATTATTTTTTTTCCTTTTTGAAGCAGCTGCATTTACATCTTAAAATAATCAAAGTAAACAATTCTTCATCCTCATATACATTTTTAAAAGTGTCTCGAAGCAAAAATCCCTCATTAGCATCATGTGTATGCTCTTGCTCATTAAGCTGGAAAGCATTTTCAATAACCAAGGGTGACTATGTGATTACTAAGAAGTGTGGTTGCTCTGACTAGATGGGTCTTAATACACAACAAAGTCAGAAAGCATGAAAAACAATACAATGAAATTTTAGGGGGGAAATAGCATTTGAATAATGTGGTCCACTAAATTCTCACTCCTTCCTTCTGTCACACTCACAGGCAGTGTTTCAGTACTTCCCTCTGGGCCCTGCTGCGGGACTGCCATGCCCCCTTCAGCCAGCTGGGCACCTTCGTGTTCATCTTTTACAAACTGGCCCTCCGGTATGCTTTCACTTAACAAAGGACTTTCAGGAAGAAATATGTATAAACATCATTGCAGTCTAGATTTTCCACAAAGCTGCAATTTAATATCACACCCTTGGAAAAATTGCTAGTTTGAAAATGAGATTGTCTATTACATTGTTCAGGTAGCTTTGATTTGCTTAATTTTTATTTTTCTATAAAGATATTTATGATAATTCTTTTCAGAGGAAAAAGGTAGTCTCACTTGATGATCTGGCTTATCTCCTTTTTAAGATGTTGCCAGCTTAAGAGCTAATATGTTTTCCTTTATTCCTTGGCTCTCTTGGAGCTTGAAGATAAGCAGTGGGTGTAAATGTGTGTGTGTGGGGAGGTGAGTGAATGATGGGTGTGGTGCATGGGAATAACAAAATATCTGCCCCACAAGTTTTAATCAATTTTATTGCCCTTCTAATATAAAGGTAGGAAAATAAGATAACATTTGTATACTTGTAACGTTTCCTTATGAAATTAATTCTCAGTGTTTCTGTGACATGCTTTTTCCAGACTGATGTCAACAAAAGTTTAAGTTGTAACTGGGCATAAAAATAAAGCACTGAAGTTGTACCAAATAGTTTCTCTTTATGATTACATAATCTTTCACATTTTACTTACTAATTTTAGGGTCAATTTAATTTAATTTGTGTTTAAAATAATATTTAATATATTATAACATGCTATTATAAATTTTATTATTGGGATAATGTTTCTTAAGAAACATAACAAAAGCAAACATGCTGAAATGTTTGTATTTGTTAAAACTAGGTGGTAGATGCATCTAGTGTTATATCATCTTTGGTAGTTTCAAAATATAATTAAAAATAAAAGTATTAGATTTGACAATTTGCTTTACATGATTATATTACTGAGCTTGGTAAATATATTTTGCATTGATTTAGATCTGGATAGTTCATTTCTAAATTAATTAAACCAAATTTGAAAAAATAACATGTACACAGAGAAATTCCAGTGGAATAAAATGTTTTTTCATAAATAACTATTTAAGATTGAACCTATGCCTGTAGAAAAATGACTTTCAAGCAGAGTTTATTATGTGAAAGGAATCATCTCTTTCTCTCTCTCTCCTCCTCTTACTTGTTCACCCACTGAAATGCTAAACTTGCAAACACATGGTGGCATTTAGTTTACTGGCCCGAAGCAACACTGACTTCCTGCAGAATTGCTGGTGCGTTCTGATTGCTCTGAAACGCAGCTATACGGCAGCGCTGCTGGCCAGAAATAGTTGGGAGCTATTCCAAAACCCGTGGGACAGAGGCCTCCACATAGAAATGTTTGAACATTTTGCCTTGAATTAAGGTTGCTTCAGAGCATTCTTAAAAATATTAAGCTTTTTTAACATGGAAAAATATTGAGGTAAGAAGGGAAAGGATGTGTGACTACCTCCCTGCTGTGAGCTCCTGTAAGGTCCTCTTGGAGGGCTGCAGTGATGACTGGCAGAGGCACCCCACCTTTTTTTTCTCCATGCCTAAGCGCATGCATTTTCATTTATGATGAATTCCATTTAATTAATTTAATTCCATAAGCACCACATACCTATTTGGTGCCAGGTATTTGGGCTAAACATCAGAGGCAACAAGATGGCCCATGTGATCTCAGCTGGCAACAGAGATCACAGTGAAATGAGGAAAACAAGTATCTATAAAGCAGTGTCATCAGATATGGGTTCTGTTGGCATGGACAGTGTGTTGTGAGAGCAGTGAGGGGGATAATGCTTCTACCGGCAAAGTCTGGAATGGAGTCACAAAGGATGTGATGTGTGAACTAGCATTTAAGGAGAAGTACAATTCTAGCAGGTGGTTTCTGTGGTGACTTGTACTAAGAGATTTCTGAATCCTTTACTCCACTGAAGAGAGCCCCCTAAGCAATATTATTTCTTATTCTTTCTCCTATTGGCTCCTGTGTGTTCATTTAAAAATACATAATAACTCAAAAGCTCTTGTCTAGTGTTTTATGTTAGAAATGACATCTTATGTGCCCCATTTGGGACGCAGAACCATAGTGGCTCCTGGAAGTCAGCTAGGCCATTGAAAGAACCCTGTACCAGGAGACAACTCGGGGCTGGTGTGGGAACTCTCCCTCTCTGGGTGCTAGACCTCTGGAAGGACAGGCTGCCCCAATAAGATGTCTAGAGTGGTTAGCTCTAAAGTTCTGACATTTTGTTTCCTTAAACTCATGCTACTAATTATTTCTATTTCTCCAGCACCTCGTTGTCTTCCTACCATCCTTACAGTTTTTGTTGTACCTGCTCTGCTAAAGCCTCTCCACTGAATGAGTTCGGCAAGCTCCCCTGCCCTCCATGACCCCTAGGCACAGTGCTTTGCACACAGTAGACGTTTTACACATAATAGTCGAATGAATGAATGGATGAATGAGAATTGTGCTAGATTTTTCAACATTCCCTTAGTGTCCTTCCAATCACTGAATTACTCATTGATTCCCAATGATCCAGAGCTCCGATCATGCTCTTTGTTTTCTGAGAATGCTTCCTTCCTGGGGCTGATGCTCCCTCTTCTACTAGGTTGCTTGCTGTTTTATCATCTGTAGCCCTAGTCACTTGTTTTTCATTCTGTCTTGTGTCACCTGTCTCTAGAGTTTAGTGGGAAGAATGTGGGCGTGTAGATCTGGTAATTAGGGCCTCAGCCCATTATCTATACCTAATAAATTCTTATTTTGCAAGTTACTTGCAAAATTAGAGTTGTAACTCTGGTCTATCATTCATTCAAGTTACTTGATGCAATTATAAAATGTAGAAAATAAGTCTTACCTCAAAAGGTTATCTGAGGGTGTAAGTAAAGAACAAATGGAAACAACTTCAGGTAATATTTGATGAGCAGGTTCTCTTGTTTCCTTTGCTCACGGAGTTTATTCTTCATCTTGTACTAAATTGATCTTGTCCATTCCAGGTTGGACATAACTACATTACCTTTCCACCTTCACCTAATTGATCAACTGCAAATAAGCTCTGACTCAATGTAGATAAAAGAACTACGTGTCATGTGTGTTTATCTAAAATCTATAAATTGAGTTTTTTCTTCCATGTTTGGAAGTACAAGAAGACTAACGTCTCTCAATTTTTTTGGATAAGAAAGAAAGAAACTCTTCACAGATAACACTTTCAGTGTGTTCTATTTTAAAGATGAGATATTTGGCATTGTCATGTAAATTTTACTACATTTTATTCTGCGTAACTTTCAAAATATAAAAGTCATTTGTTATTTATCTGTTTTTTCAGAAATATTACAAATTTGTACAAAATCTTACACAATCTGAGAATATCATTGTACTGAAAAATGTTAAAAATAAGTTTGTTTCACTCCTACATTTTTCCTAGCTCTTGTTATCTTTGTCCATCACTTCTTTATGTTTCTTTCTTTCTTACTACCTTCATTCTCTCCAAATATCTCAGTCAATATACAATCTATGTATGTAGAAAAAAAATTCCTTGCTCTTTATGGAGCCCACCTCCTGGCATAGAAACTTACCATTTAGAAAAAAGAAAGCATCAAAATTCTTGATAGTAATGTAGAAAAAAATTAATATATTGTCTATAAAGATATATAAATGTCTTTAAATGCAGAGGCAGTATAAATGAAATGAGAGATAAACCTACTTATACTTTTGAACATAGTAGAAGCAAATGGAATTTACAGTTTTTAGATAAGTGTCTATAGCATATGCATAAAGTCACTTCGGATTCTTTTTGTTCTCCTTTAATTTTTCATGCTAGCGTTATTTGTTAATGGTGCTATTCTTTTTATTTTAATTAAAATGTCTACATTGCTATTCTTAAGCATGGCTGTGCAAAATAGTCCTGCTCTTGGCCTCTTCTCAGAGGGCTTTTCCAGCTGCATAAGCAAACGTGGGCTTTTCTTTTATAGTAAAAGGCATAGTAAGTGGCCATCACAGGGACACAGTATGTTTTTTAAAACAGCGTTCTGAATTACTTGTAAAAGAAAAAAATATTTTAATAAAACCAATAAGCTATTGGATATAACAAACACTAGAGTTATCCTAAATTATGACCTGAAACTTGGCAATATTTTTATTATTTTAACTTTCTTGAGACTATATATTACATACACTGTATATTAAGAATTTGATTTATCATCACCAATAGTAATCACCAATTTCATAAATTGTCAGCCTTCTATCTTAAGCAAACTAAATTATAATTTCTTTGAATGCAAAACGATATTTCTTATCACACATTATCTTTTTTCAAAATAATTACTTTTAAGTGCCACACTATTAATGGGCACATAAAAAATAAGTAAATTATGTTTAAATAAATCAGCCTATAGTTCACAGGTGGCAAATGCAAGGCCCGTGGGCCGAATCCGGCCCTCCACCTTGTTTCTACCTGGTGGCAGTGCTGAGCTCTCGCTTAACTGTTAAGGAGTAGTTACATTTACACAGTCCTAAACTTACATTTGGCCCTTTGAAGGCAACCGTGAGGCTTATGTGGCCCCCGGTAAAAATGAGTTAGGCACTCCTGCTATAGTTGATTACACTCTAGAAATCATTGGGTAAAAACTTCCATTTGCCCCTGAATAGCAGGTACTCCATGGCTTTCTGATTCATGTGTGCTCTACCCAGAGCTGACAGTTTTCAGGCAGGCAGACTTGCAGCCTGCTGAGATCTCTGTCATACACATATCAAGACACCAATGGGACCCACGCCAAAACCCGTACAGGATGCTTTCATTGCTCATCCAGATGTTGTATCAGTCAGGGCCCCTTCAGCAGGCACTGGAATTTAAGCTCATATTTTCCCTCAGAAAATGCTAGTCCTAAATCCATGGTTGGCCTCTTCTATGATTTGGAATTTTTCTAATATGAAAATTACTTTTTAAATGTAAAGTTCTAATCAAAAGTAACATAATATAATTACAAATACAGGGTGGGGCAAAAGAAGGTTTACAGTTGTTTGTATGGAAAATAATACAACAATTAAATAATAATACAAGATTCAATGCTGTATTTTGCATACTCACACCTATAAACCTACTTTTGCCACACCCTTGTATATTTTTATCTAGAAAGAATTGGGATAACTTTAGCTTCCTATTCATGCTCACAAATCAGAGAGTATTTTGGATAATAAAAGACTGAAAATATTGTACTGGGGAAAAACTGGAATGACAAGAATACAAAAATTAGTAAAGGTGTATATTATTTAAAAATTCTCTTCTCTATATAGATGAAAGAAAATGTAGAGGCTAATTCAGAATTAGGACATTAAAATGCTAGGATAAAAAATCAAAAAAAATCACCCAAAGATAAACATACATATATATATTTTTTTCTATAAATCAACAGGGAAATGAAAGAGCCTCTGAATTGTTTTCCCTGTCCCAATTCTTCCTCCTTAGGGTCAGTTCATAGCACAGCTAGAGTGATGATTTTAAAATGCAAACTAGACCAAATCATTCCCTTGCTCAAAACCCAGCAAAGGCTTCCCATGGAACTAAGAATAAAATCTATAGTTTTTACAATGGTTTGTGAGGCCCTACATGATCTGGCCTATGGTGACCTCTCCAATTTTATTTCTTTATCAATTTTCTCCATTCTTTCCATGACCCAAAATTACTGAGATTTTTTAACTGCTCTCCAGACACACCCTATATTCCTTTGCCACCAGGATTTTTCACTTGCTACTTCTCCCTGGAATGCTTTCACATCAGATATTTGCAGGACTCAAAGGTGACCTTTTCAGGGAAGCCTTACCTGACTACCTATCAAAATTAATACATATCCATGTCTGAATCTTGACATTGCATTACATACTTGATTTTTAACTTTTTAAAATATTTTTTATTGATTTTAGAGGGGAGGAGAGAGAGAGAGAAAGAGAGAGAGAGAGAGGGAAACACTGACTTGGTGTTCCATTTATCTATGCATTTACTGGTTGATTTCTTGTATGTTACCAGACCTAGGATCAAATTTGCAACTTGGGCGGATGGGAATGCCACTCTAACCAACTGAGCTAACTGGCTGCAAACATACTTGATTTTTTTTGTATTAAAAGATTTTTATTTATTTATTTTTAGAGAGAGGGGAAGGGAGGAAGGAAGAGAGGGAAAGAAACATCAATGTGTGGTTGTCTCTCACGTGCCTCCTAATGGGGACCTGGCCTGCAACGCAGGCATGTGCCTTGACTGGGAATCCAAATGGTGACCCTTTGGTTCGCAGACCAGCACTCAATCCACTGAGCTATGCCAGCCAGGGCTGATTTTTAAATTGCCTATTTTCTCCACTTCAGTAGATGCTATATTATATTATTCTCAAGATTCAATATTCTGCTAAGTGAAATAAGTCAGAGAGAAAACAGTAAGAACCATATAATTTCACTCATATGTGAGATACAAAACTGAAAGCAACAAATGAACAAACAAGAAAAACAAACAAAAAACCCTCATAGTTTGGTGGTTACCAGAGGGAAGGGGATGATAAGATAGTAAAGGGTAAAGAGGGTCAATTACGGTGATAGAAGAAGATTTGACTTTTGGTGTGGGCACAGAATGCAATATACAGATCATGTATGAGGTAGAGACCCCCCCAAAACTGGAATTATCTTTTGGAGGGTGGGCCCCTAATAGTACAGGCTTCCCTCACTACGTGACTGTTCTGGGAACCCATCTGTATCAGTACCAATGGCATTGTTGTGAGAGGCTGTGCTCAGCTTCAGTGAATTTTTTTGAAGAATCTTTCAGTGTGTTTGACCATTTCATGAGGGGTGATTTACAAGCATGCCTGCCTCCACTTCGCTGAGTGGAGCAAAGTGGAGCTCAGCAGTTTTTGACCAAAAATGGCATGAGCCCTATGCCCCACCTCCCTGTTTACCTGTTCTCACCCTGAGTGACTTTTTATTTTGTTTATCCAGAAGAAAAAAGTCCACAATGGGAAGCATTTTGCTGATGTGTGTGGAAAAGGTGAAACAAACAAAAAAAATGGCAGACACCCTAAAAGGCATCCAAATCAACCAATTCAAAACCTGTTGAGAGTGAAAAAATATATCAATAGATGTACTGCATCAGATGGAGAGTGCTTTGAAGGTGACTGAAGTTTAAACATGTAAGTTCTGGTTATTTTGGGGCCCCCTTGTATCACTGAATTGTACACTTGAAACTTATATGATTTTATTAACCACTGTTACCCCAATAAATTTAATTTAAAAATAAATAAATAAACAAACATATTATATAATTTTACCTTTTTTCATTGTGATGTTCAAAATGGTTTAGACTCCCTATCAGTCAGAATCTTCTTATTCAGAGCTAAAACTCAATCAGCCTTGTTTCTTTTAATGATTATTAAATTTGTGCCAACCTTTGTTATTGCTATCCTTAAGATCACTTATCCTTCAAAGTATGAGTCAGTGTTTACTGCAGAGGGAGAAAATGATTGAAGGTTACTGTCTGCTGTAAGCCTTTGCCAATCAACCAGTTTCTTCATCTTTAGGCAATTTAGTAAGTGTCTAATTTAAGAAATTTGATCATTTAATCATTCTGATCTGACTTCCAATTATACTTGTATCAACAGATCTATTTCATTTTAAAGATGGAGCAGCAGCTACTGAAAACTAAATAAACTTGGGCCTGTACTGGCAGAAAGTGCTTCCTGTAAGTTCCAAAATTTAAAAACAAGGGGAAAATGTATATTAATTTATTGCTTATATTACATGAAATTATTACTAAATCATGAATTAAAATCAGAAGGCATGTTAAATATTACATAAATATTTTGGAGTGAAAGATTTTGAATTTTTGGATTGGAGACTACTAGGCAAAGGATATTTTATGCAGTAAAAATGGCTAATAAAGCAAGCAAATTCAGAGACGATGCTATCTCCTTCTGCTTAAAAAGATTTCTTAGGCAAAGATGCTCTTTTTTCTTTCTGATACATATGCTGTGCCTGGGCAGATAGCATGCTGGTAAGGTGGTGGTTAGTTCATGTTAGGGATTGGAGTATATGTTTCTATAGAAAACTTTATCTACAAAAATGATTTATAGAAATAAAATCTAAAAATTATAGCTGTGAGACTTCCAGTCAAGATGGCAGCATAGGCAGACATGGCTTGCCTGGTTGCACAACCACATCAAAATTAAAGTTAAAATATAGAACAACCATCACTCAGACCATCAGAAATCAAGTTGAATGGAAGTCTGACTACTGTGGAATTAAAGAAACCACCTCCGTCCAGATTGGTAAAAAGGGTGGAGACAGAGAATGGGTTGATCCTGCACCCACATATGGTAGACAAAAATTCAGGAGGGATATCTCAGGAGTGAGGAGCACCAACCCCACACCAGGCTCCCAGCCCAGGCTTCCAAGAACAGGAAGATAAGTCCGCACAACTTCTGGCTGCTAAAACGAGCAGGGATTGAGTCCATGGAAGAAACTGCTGGAGCCCCAAGCAGTTCCTCTTAAAGAACCCACACATGGACTCACTTACTTAGACTCACTTCCTTTGAGCTCCAGCACCAGGGTAATAGCTTGAAAGGTACCAGTGGTATACAGGGAGAAACTGAAGTGTCTGGCACCAAGGTGAGCAGAGGCCATTGTTCCTTTTCCAATCCCTCCTCCCACAGAGCTGGCAAGCGGGTGCCATATCTGAGACTCCATTAACCTGGCTAGCACTGTTTGACCCACCTTGGAGATCCTCAGAGACTCTGCTCCACTCAACTTACAGGCCCACCCAAGCTGCTTTTCTATATGAATGGCTGGTCTTGGCTCATGTTTCACAACTTCTTAAATACTATCAAACAAGCAACAATTGGCCTCAGTGAGCTCCAGGGACAACTTCAACATTTGCATCATAGGGGTGCTAGGAGGAGAAGAAAGAGCAAGAAATTGGAAATCTATTTGAAAAAAATAGTGAAAGAAAAATTCTCTAATTTGTTGAAGGAAATAGACATGCAAGTCCGGGAAGCATGGGTAGTTATAAATAAGATAAATGCAAAGAGGCCCACTCCAAGACACATCGTAATTAAAATGTCAAAGGTTAAACATAAAGAGAGAATTTTAAAAGCAGCAAGAGAAAAGCAGTTAGTTACCTACAGGGGAGTTCCCACAAGACTGTCAGCTGATTTCTCAAAAGAAACTTTGCAGGCTAGAAGTGATTGGTAAGAAATATTCAAAGTCATGAAAAGCAGGGATCTATAGCCAATATTGCTCTACCCAGCGAAGTTATCATTTCCAATCAAAAGGCAGATAAAGAGCTTCTCAGACCAGAAAAACTAAAGGAGTTCATTATCAACAAACCATTATTATATGAAATGTTAAAGGGACTTATTTAAGAAAAAGAAGATCAGAACTATGAACAATAAAATGGCAATAAATACAAATCTATCAACAATTGAATCCAAAAAACAAACTAAGCAACCAAGAAGAAAAGAGACAAAATCATGGATACAGAGAACATTTTAATGGTTGCCAATGGGAGGTGGGGTGGGGGAGAATGGGTGAAGAGGTGAGGGGATTAAGGAGTACAAACAGGTAGTTACAGAATAGTCATGGGGATGAAAAGTACAGTAGGAAATGGAGTAGCCAAAGGACTTATACGCATGGCCATGGACATGAACAATGGTGAGGGGATTGCCTAAGGGAGTGGGGACAATGGGTGGAGGGGATACAGAGGGGAAAAATTAGAACAACTGTAATAGTATAATCAATAAAATATAATTAAAAAATAAATGTAATATAAGCTGAGAGTTTCCATCAGTGATAAAAATAAAAAATGAGAATCAAGATGTACCCTAAAGAATACACCTCACAATTAACCCAGAGAAATTTAGTGTACTTAATGCCCATATTCTCACAAATGTAATTTATCAACTATTAGCAAAAGCCCCACACTGTACTTTTTAATAAAAATAGCTGATTAAGCTAAAAAAATAAAATAAATAAAATAAAACATTACAGCTGTGATTTGTCATTGGAATATTTTTGTTGACAGAGGGAAGATTAAAATGGCTGAACGGCATTCTGGAGACTGTCACAAAACCCTCTGTGCCAGGTTGGTCAAGCCTAAAATGGTTAAAGGGTTTTAGATCGTAATTTTGAACTTGTTCTATTGGGCTATGTATTCTGCACTATGTGTGTCCCTTTGAAAGAATTTGTGATTAAAAACTGAAGTTGTGGCTTGCACAATTTATAGTCTATTATTTTTGCAGGCTAAAAGATGATTATCTTTTGATAATGTTTTTAAATAGCAGAAAGCACAAGCCTAATTAATACACTGTGAAGAAATGTTATTTAAACAACCTACACTAAATAAAGGGGTAGTATATTTTTAAAAGAACTATATATGTAGGAGACAGTGGTGATCACCTCATAAGTAACTTATTAATTATATGGGATGATTTTCATTTACATTCAACAGAATCTAATTAACTAGTGAATACCTATCTACCTTTGCTTGTTAACAATTCATAATTAGATTAAATTGGTCAAGGATCATTTGCTCTTAGAATCTTTTTGAACACAGCAGTTTGATCATGGTAACCCAGAACTCTTCAGTAACTATTTGCATAAGGCACTCAGTTAAATAATTGATATCATATTAATCTCATGCCTCATCAACTGAAACATGAACTAGGAAACACTAATACTCCCCCACCTGGCTTCAGACCCTGCTGTCAACTGGTGAACTGTAGCTAGGGGCCCATGGGTCTATCACACGGCCTCTCACACTTTCCTACATGTTCTTTTACCAGCCAATTATTAGAAGTTCAGGGACATTGGACATTTCTCTATTTCAGCCAGTGAATAAGATTCAGAGTCTCAAAGGTGTTTTTCTCACCTGGAAGGAGAAAATAAAAACTAAGTTCTATTTCCTTTAACTTTACATCTTCTAACTAATAATAGAACAGGATGGAGAACATTATGCTAAGTGAAATAAGCCAGTCAGAGACAGACAAATACCTTATGATTTCACTCATATGTGAAATCTAATGAACAAACTGAACTACTAACAAAACATAGACAGATACGTAGATAGGGAACAGGCTGATAGTTCTGGGGGTGGGGTGTCAAGGGATGAAGGTATCGAGCAAAAACAAAATAGAAAACTCATGGACACAGACAACAGTGTGATGATTGAGGGAGTATAAATGGTGATGGAAAAAACACAATAACAACTGTGAAAAACCAGCATGACAGAAAGCTGTAAATGAAAAATTACAAATGGCAGGATTTTGGTATACTCCTTTATTTAATCACTTACTCAATAGATCTGTGCTGAACATTTAACATGTGGCAGCACTGTTTTTTGGATACAGAGGTGAATATGACACTACCTAAAGTTAAAAGAAGGGACATAAAATCGATTATACAGTGCTGGTTTCGAAGCATAGGCAAGGCTGACAGAGTAACTGAAGTTGGGTGTGGTGGAGTGTCAAGGCTCCTCAGAGGAGTAATGCAAGTTGAAAAGGACTTTGTTGGGCACAGCTGTGGGAGACAAATCTTCAAACTATAGGGAGAGCTTGTGTACAAGCAAAGAGGAATGAAGCCTTTTCCCAAGGAGCTGTAGATGACTTGGTAGATAGAGAAGTCCCTGGGTGGCAGGAAATAAGCAGAGTCAGGCTGAAGATGTAGGGAAGGCTGGATCACAAGGTAGATCTGTGACCAGCTAAGGACTTTGAACTTTCCTGTGAAGGCTCAGGGAGGTTTGAAGAATGGAAGCAAAGAATAATGGGAATGGACTGAGAGACTGGGACTGGAAAGGCCATGTATCAATGTAGAAGAGAACTGATGAGGTCCATATGATCTGATTACACCAGCGAGGAGCATTCACTTTAGATGACCATTGTTTTTTCTCTTTACTCTCTGTGTTAGAACTCTCTGTTGTTCTATCTTGTACTTCTCTGGCTACCCTCTCTCACCCTGTTTAGTATCTCTTTTTTTCTCTCATACTCTACAGGTTGGTGTTCTTCAAGTTCAGTCCTAGTTTCTCCTTTTTTCTCTCTTTACAGTCTTTGTCTAAGCAATCTCTTCTATTCACAGTCTTACAGTATAGAATTTATTTTTTTCCAGCACAGAATCCACTGTAATCTAACCATTGGAATCCAACTGCCTACTTGACATACCCATGTGAGTGTCTCATAAGCACTATAACATTAAAAGTTAAACTCTTGTTCTTTTCCCAGAAATTTACTTCTACTTCATTTTCCCCACCTCAGCAATTGACAACTACATCAACTGAACGGGCAAGCCAGAAACCTTAGGTGTGAGTGTTGATACTTCCTCTATCTTACCTCCAATTTTTCACCAAATCTGCTCCTCATTTTTGTCACTGATACCTAAGATGACAAGTTTATTTGAGATAAAATCTTCTGACTTGTTGACAGAGTGAGAGCAAGGAACTAAGGGAAACTCGAGGCAGGGGGATTTCTACCATTTGATTCTATGAGGACGATAAGCTCTACCGAAGTCTGTAAAAATGCGAGACCTGTTAGAAGCAGTTTTAATGCCTCTGAGCCTCAGATTTCTATTCTCTGTCAATAAACAGATATTCTTTCTAACTGGTAAAGACTTTAGAGATAGCCAGAAAAAAAATTCTATGTAATTGTATGAGACTTTTTATTCAGCAAAAAGTTAGAAGTCGTTATCCTTATGATACCTAGTTTCTTTTTAGCCTTACACATGGAAACAGCATAAATATCCACTTCTTGAATCTCCTTCCTTCTTAGTTTTGTAAACATTTTTCTCTTATTCACACTGATCTTTAAGTATTTAATCTGCTGCACTTGTCTTTCTTCCTCTCATTTTATTTTATCCAATCATTATTCTAAAGAGAATTTGATTCACTTGTCCTGTTGAAGTGGCATGTTGCAGCTTGGCTATGCCAGATGGGGACAGGCTGGGAGTGGTGTTAGACCTTTTATTCCTTTCTCTCTCTAGCTCTTCTCCAGTCAAGCCCCCGATGTATTCTCTGTGAGACTTTGATTTAATGTATCTTCATGTTGTAAAAGTATAATAATTTAAACACTTTAAAGTCATAAATTTGAAAAAAATCTTAACTGGCAAAATTACAGTTTTTCCACAAATTTAGACAAATGGATATTTTGTGGTATTTTTCAAGGTAGCAAAATTAACTTTGCTACATATAGGACATAGCAAGAATATGCTCAGATCTTATTCTTAATCCACTGCAAATATGTGATCAAATCAATTTTTCTAGCCACAGTAACAGCAATATTTTTGCACAATATTATTAGTCTCTATTACACACATTTGCACAACATCTACTGTAATGCTTAGTATTTATTTAGAAGCAAAACATTCTTGGAAATAATTCTTCTGGAAGAAAAAAGCTGGTGAAATTTTTATGCTAATATTTCTTTATTATTAGAAGTCTTAAAGCATAAAAGATTGATAAATTACTAAGCACATCTTAATAAGAATCATTCTTGATAAGTATTAGGAGTATTTTTACCTAGATACTTTATACAGAATTTGTCTTTTCAGCTCACAGTGCCCTCAAACATATAAATAAATTGATCTAAGTTTGGCAAAAAAATTTAAATAACAAATAATGGCACATTGCCTGCCAGGAAATTAACTTTGACTATTCTGAGCTTAAGGAAGGAAAAGAGAGCTCTACCATAATGGGTGCACATTAAAAAAAAGTTAGGATAAAAATAGCTTTGAAAGTTTGTTTTCAGAATTGCTTCCTTCCTCTGAAATGATGATTATAACATGCATGAAATATTGCATTTATATTGTCTTTTTTCTCTTCAGGATCCTTGTATTTTGCACTGGCTTTTCACAATGATATATATATCATTGCACTTTTTTTTCACTAAGAATAAAAATCATTGAGAAGTCGCTGGATGGTGATTCAGTAACACAGGCAAGGTTAGTCAAATAATTAAAATAATACATAGACTATGCTCAAAATGATCAGAACGTTACATGCAGAATTGGTTTTGCACAATGAGAATGATTTTAAAGGCCTTTAGTTTTCATAACATGAAGAAACTTAGTGTAATTATACTATTTTTATTTGCTCATATGGAGAAAATGTTTCTCTTTTGCAAATATGTCTGAGCAATACACACTAAAATAGTAGGTTTCATACTATGCTTCTAGGAAACAATTCTGTTGAGAGCTCAACGAAGATGTTCTGCTATAAAAATAAAATAATAACAGCTTTTTTGTTCCAATTCCCTGAGAAAAACAGTTAAGAAATTTTCCAGATGTGTCAAGTTTCCTTCCCTACCTCCCTTTTTAGTTTCATTGGTTTTTCAACTTGCCTACTGGCATGTGCTGCTATAAGATGACAAAATGAACTAAGAGAATCTAAGACAAGAGACAAACCTTGCACGTGTTAATTCTCAAATATAGTATGAATAATCATTTTTATCTATAGAGACTTACATACATATAAAAGCAGTCATATTTCAGCAGATGAATGTCTTCCTAGTTCTTTCAATTCACTTAAAATGTAGTTAATGTCAGGGAAATTTGTAAAACTTTTATATTTTTCAGGTGCTTGTGCACTTAAGCAGGACTGAGAACCACTGAATTAAAATGCTAAATTTTTAAGTTCTTATTTTTTAAAAGATTTTATGTATTTATTTTTAGAGAGGAGAAGGGAGGGAGAAAGAGGGAGAGACACATCAGTGTTTGGTTGCTTCTTGCCCACCCTCTGCTGGGGAACTGGGCCTCAACCCAGGCCTGTGGCCTGACTGGGAATCGAACTGGCGACCCTTTGTTTCACAGGCTGGCACTCAATCCACTGAACCACACCAGCCAGGGCTAGTTCTTATTTTTTAAGCAGAAACTGCAATCCAGAGATTTTTCAGCTATATTTTAGAATCATTATTAAGTATGATGATTATACTTTGTATTGTTTGAGTTTGAGACTTTTTCTGAACTAGCAAAGAAAATACAAAGAAGTTAGAAAACACATTAGCCCTTGTCTGTGCTGGGAAAGTTATTTTCAAAAAGCTTTATGTTAAGTGATACTTACTATTAATGGCTGCACATCCAATCTAACTTGAGACCTTGGATGATCTCTAGTTTGTATTCCATTAAAAGTTTTTTAATAAGATTTCAACAAAAAAAAATAATAAAAGCATTTCATTTCACCTTTGCTTCTCCTTAACAATTCAGAGTATCAATTATAACATAACCTTCATTTGACTTGACTGTGCTTTCAACAGAATACTGAATTGTATGCTAACACTTTAAGGGCAAAGTAAATGTTTTGTTTTACTTTTTAACTGTCATTCCATTGTAAAGTGACCACTCAAATGTGCAATACCCAGTGATACTTTATCTATTAAGTAGCATTTTAAGCATTTGTTTTTCTTATTTTCTAATTATTTTGAATATTAGAAAAAGTCATTTAAAAAGCTTGAAAATATATATTCCTCATTCCCATTTTAAAGAAAGGCTGTATCTTTTCAAATACAAGTGTTGGATTTCCTTTTAAATTATCACACTAAGGCTACTCTGGGATTGGAACAGTTGCTTACTCAACCCCCTTTTACTTTACCCCTTTGCTAGGGCTGATCACAGGAAAAAAGGGCTGAAGCAGGATATCAATGGGAGAAAAAGGAATTTTGACTATTGAAGGTTTCAGGGTTCTCCACCCCTTTAAGAAGTGTGGAAATTAAGAAAGGAAACAGAATACTATTTTAAGAGAAAGAGAAGTGAGAATATATATGAGAAGCTGAAGGATAAAAGAGATGAAACATGTCGGGGGCCCAGAGAACTATCATTTTCAAAGCAGACTCAGCAGTTCTTGTTCTCTGTGGATCAGTCAGCAAATATCCCATAAATCCTTTTCACAATAGTGTTTCTCAAAGTCTGGTCTACAAAGAGGATTAGATAGGGACTTCCTGAAAGTCTGCCCCAAATAAGCAGAGTTTCTGCTTAATTCACTCTTCCTGAGTGAATTCCTTTCCTGGTGACTTTCTAGACCCAGTGGGAGCAACAGTATAAGGTACCAGAACTCCAAAGAGCTCAGATAGTTTGCCTGGAGGATATAAATATTTTAGGAAATTAAACAATTAACTTATCAAGTTGAAAATGAAACTGAATTTGTTGTTTGTTTATTACCACTAGACATTTTGAAGTGTTAGAACCTTGGTGCAAAGAGCTTTCAAACAGCTCTCAGATGACATCCAGAGGAAGAGCTAAGCACTAGTATTGTACAAATAAACATTTATGTTACAAACAAAGATCATACAGATTGATTTATACTGTAAATTCCTTTTTTGTTGTTTTTTTTAGAAAGAGAATATTTAATTAGTGGTATCTTTATCTTGCCTATGTATGCCATTCATTTTAATTAACAGGGAATGAAAGTGCTTGTTTTTTTCCCTTACAATTTGGTATTTAACTTATATACTAAGGTAATTGATTTAGGGAGGATAAAAACAAAAACAAAACAAACATATATTTGAGAGTATTTATAATGTGTGCGGTAAATTTCTTGACTGAAACTAGAAACAAATCACATGACCAAAAGTGTGGCAGGAAAAGAGATCAAAGAGGTGTCACCCCAGAGAGCCTGGACTTCTGTTAAGGAACAAGGCTCAGATAGCCAAACGGTCATTTAGGTATCAATTTTGTGGTGAACCTGAGCCCCTGATTAAAGAACTATAGTATATCAGAGTCCAATTTAAAGGATGACTATGGCTGGACTTGAAATAAACAGAAGGGATAGAAACATAAAGTTGAATAGGCTAAGATTCAATACTATTACTAACAATGACAAAATGCAAACAAAAGTGTGGAATATGGAAAACTGCCCAGGGAACATCTTAATACAGGGTTTGACCAAAGTAACATCTACTTGAGTGTGGTTGTTAGGGTCATAATATGGGTGTAATAATTTACAGTTTTAATTTGAACATTTCACCGAAAATGCCATATGGTATGCTTGACTGTGATATTGTTAAGTTACAGAATTACTTGCTTATGATTTTATAATAAAAGATTTTGTAATAAAAAAGAGGCATTATTTGTTCTGGACCCTGTATATCATAACATTAAGTTATGGAGAAGGATTTCAACAGAGAAAGAGCAGTGGAAGTGGGGGCGTGGGAAGCCTAAAAACATTTTAAAAATACAAAGTGAGCAGAAGAGGATAGATGTCTTCAAATATAAAAAAGTAACTAATAGTGGTACTAAATCCTTAGCTCACTGCTTAGTTTTCTCATAATTCAGTTACTACTGTTCCACTGTCTTCTGGAATTAAAATTTGCAGAGGAGAAGTCTGAGGCCATTCTTATTTTAGTTCTTTGTAGCTATATACACTGGAACTACATTTTCCACCAACCTGTTTCCTGTATGGTTTTGGGCCACAAGAGAATTAGCTGGAGGTAAAGCAGCAGCCACATTACTCTGAAAGTCCATCCAGGGCAACAAGCACAGCTGCAGGCCACACTGATTGTGGCTGATTGGTTGATAACCTCATTTCATTGTTTTGAGGCAGCAGGTTGGCCTGAAGCATCTCAAGCTACCACTAGATTTCCTCTTTCAGCTTCTGTGAGTCTCAAAATGTGCAGCTCAACATATTAGGGATCAATTTTGGTAGTTCACCTGCATCATTGGAGACTGTGGGAATCAGATGTACATTGCACTTGATCCCTGAGAGTTCCAGTTTGTCCCACCCGTTTTCTTTGTGTCATATCCAGATTTCTTTCCTAACTCCTGGCCCTGTTGACTGACAGTGACATCAGATACAGAGGCAGTGGTCTTTCACATATTTCTACAGTGGCCCCCACAAATGTGGAATGGTCCTAACCCCATACAAAACCCCTCATTCTGTCACATTCACAGTGGTGCTCATTCCTTGATTGGACTATTTTTGAGAGAATAGGTAAGTTGTTTTTTTCCTACCCAGATGTTTGCCGGGTTTTTTTCCCCTCTCTCTTTATGAGTAAAAACATTTTCTAGGATGTCTTAGAGTGGGCATCTATTCATTAATTCACTGATATTTGCCTAGGAATTTTTTCTTTTATGCTGCATTATGCTGCACTTAGGGGTTGTTTTTTTGTTTTTGTTTTTTTGATTGTTTAGACTCAGAGTAGTTTTTGATGATCTCTTTAGTATTGCTTGTTTATCAATAGTAATGATCTCTATTGAATGTGTACTACTTGCTGGGAGCTAAATGTTTTAGATACATTACATTCCTTATCTCTTTATGATAACCCTATAAGGTACGTATCTCCCAATGAGCATATTCAGTATTATGTTGGATTTCCCTACATTACAGAGTAAGAGAGAATGTTGGGGAGTTTTTTGAGTTGGTTTGTTGGCTTACTTATCCATCTTTGAGTAAGTCTTGACTTATCTAAACCTTGTCTGCCAATATGCAAGGTATATGAATTATGATTTATTTTATTCCCTGACTTTTTTGGTATTCATATTCCTTTCTTCACATCTGTATCTGAGTGGTGTGTTGATGGCTACATTTTCCAGCTCAGCCTCCAGTGCCTAGACTTTCATTTCAAATGGCCATCCTCTCATCTTTCCTGTAAAAGACTTTGAAAACACTTTGAGTATTCAAAAATTGAAAATCATACATATGCTCAGCTCCACAACTCTCTCTGTATCCCCTACCTTTTCTGCCTGTAGAATTTTTTTCTTACCTAACTATTCCAACACCAGGTAATTCCTACTTCTTGCCTAATTATATTCTAGGAACTGTAGTTTCTACCTGCAGTTTGAGGAAGAGAGGTAACAATGGGGAAGACAAAGGGGGGAATGACAGCATTCTGGCTTTCTCCAAAAGCAGCTTTGATTTAATCTAGGAAAGACTGCCCAGTGTTCTGATTGGTTGGTCCTTATGTTTTTCAAGAGGCTGAAGGCGGGGTGAGCAGCTGTGGTCTCTGTTACTGCAGGCAAAAGACTGGTGGGTGTGGACTATATTTTTAAATAGTTTCATTGGCCTTGTAGGTAGTAAAATATCTGCAGGTTTTGGTCATTTTTAAATATCTATTTATCTTTCTATCTATCACTATCTATCTAATTTCTAGTTATTTTATTAGTAGGGAAAAGTTTCATTAGGTTTGCTAGTCAGACAGAATATTAAACTGGGAGATCTTTCTCCCCACCACATCTATAATCATCCTTTCAGTGATGTTTCTATTATCCCTAGATTACCTGAATTTGGGGCAGACTATACTTACTAGAGGGAGGTTTAGCCTCATTGATTCAAAGTGATTAAAAAACACATTAAAAAAAGATTAACAGTAAGTAGAGTCTTTCCTATGAAGGAACGCTGCAGAGGGGAAAGCTCTGTGATCAGAGCATGGCCATCACACAGTGCACTTCGTGACAGTCCAACGGCTCTTGTGCATGTGTTTATTACTGCTACGGCACAATATTCCCATATTTTTTATTCATGGGATAATTTTGAATGTACTTCGCATACCTGAGGGCTTTCTATAGTTGATTTATCATAAATACTAAAATGGAATTCTACTTTATGAATACCTCCTGCTTTTTAATTTGCTGTAAGTTGCATTAAGTCAATACACACTGTATTCACCAACATATTTCAATTTAAATACAGCATAATATTGTAGGTTGTAGAAAATTCCTCAGTGCCCTTGAATATTTTTTAAAATTAAAAAATATATAATGGGTTCTTGTCTTTTCACAAGTGAAATCAAAGAACAGCTGAGACATTTATCAGATTACATGGAATGTTTCTCTATGTTAGCGTTGTATACCACAGAACTGTGTCAGGCAAGTAGAGAACGTTGGTTTTTTAAATGGAATTTAAAACAGTTATTCTTATAGTAAAGTTTCAAAATTTGAGTTAGAATTTACTCATTGTAAATTGTGCAGAGCAGACTTATTTTCTACTACTGAAAATGTGAGTTTTGAAGTACATACTTTCAGAGTAGGACCAGTGTGTCATGTGAGGTCTTCCATGTTAAGGGTAAGGAGGATGGATGCCAGAGTTTTACTTTGCGTGAGCACTCAATTTAGAGTCTATGCTCAGCTTTCTTTACCAGTTGTCCAATGGCTCCTGCAAAAACATTTTCAATTCAGTGTCTGCTTCTATGTAGGTGGCCACTGAGAGGCTGTAGCATAAAAGTAAACATAGATGGGACTCTGAGAAGAGTAATGTTGCCACCTCTTCATGCAGCAGTTTCCTAAATTAAGTTCATTGCATGGATAATTTCCTATAACCACAGGTGGCCAGAGCTGGCTGGTTGACCCGAAGAAAATTAATGAGAAGCAGAGAGGGCTTGAACAAAGAGGGAAGGAATGAGGTATACTAATGCCTCATATAAGGGACATAGACTAATGTTCAGATGAAGGAGGTGATCAGAAGTTGACACAGGACTGAAAAACTGATCTGTAGGAAATGCATTGGCAGCCAATGAGAAACACAGATGTCAAGCTCTGTTGGGTGCCATGTTGATGACTGAGAAACTACCTGTGATTGTTTTGCTTGAATGAAGCCCTCTTTTCTACAACTGTTAATGGCAGTTCAATTTCAATTTAAAGCATTGTATTGAGTTTTTGAATTACTGAGCAGGGGATGATGAGGAATGGGACTACGATTAAGTGTCAAGCTACTGGTTTAGCTGGTGCTAGGTAAGGTCTTAACTGAGGAAGAAATCCAGCATACAAGTATGCTTTTCATTGTAATATAGGTTTTTTGCCAAAAAGAAAAAAACAGGCTGATGGGGAAGACATGAAAAACAGCACAGTTCAAACCCAAGAAGTCGGTGAAACTCTCACTTAGGCACACTTATAAAGGGTAGAAATGCTTTTCTGTGTAGGGAAAAGCAAAATTTCTGCTTTAGTATATTATCATGGGATGTAAAATTCAGTTCTTGAGTTTTCTATGGGACGAGATCTGAAGATGTGCCACAGTAATAGAAAACTGTCTGGAAGCAATACATGATTTTTGGCATATGTCTTTTGAAAATGGGAGATTCAGAAATGCATAAACGGATTCCTAGTGCCTCCTCCCTTTCTGGGTGTGGCCCGAGTCTCCAATGAAGCGGGGTGTGGGACAAGGGCTGCCATCCACAGCCAGGCGGTGGAGTGTCTGAATGCAGCGCACCGATGCAGCACAACTCTTTTTTGCAGCTTCGTACAAAGAGAAAAATACATACTTGACTGAACTATTTAACCAACACATTTATTTCTAAACTGCAGGGTTGAATTGTTGCTGGGTTACTCGTATATTCTTACATGAAACATGAAAAATACACTGCATTCATCGTTAAAATGCTGCTAAGAAATCGGTAAAGAGATAAATATCTAGCGCTTGTGAACTTCTGCTTCTCCCCCACCCCAGGCCTCTGGGTGGCTCCGGCTTTTGTTTGGTGCAAAGTATCATAAATCTGAAGCAGTAAATTCCGTCCCTCTCTTGGTCTCACATTAGCCAATAAGGGGCTCTGTTTTAAGTAAATAGGCCACCAGGAGGACATCAGTCGCTGTGCTGCCAGAACTTCCCTGGAGTTGCTGGTTAGGGTACAGAGTGCTTTTTGTTTAGGCGTGGTGGGAGGAGGGAGAGCCGAAGTGTGAGGACAAAGGTGAAGGAAGGCATTACCCTACTGCGGCTGAGTGTGGGCACTTCGCTGCTGTAATAGATGACTATGTGTCAATGCACATTAATATTTGATGTGCATCATCATATTATCCTTTATGTGCACTTTCTCAATATTCTAAGCAGCCAGGCTGCTCTAGACAAGTATTTATATGCCCAAGTACAGTGGCTTTTAGTTGGTGAAATTAGCACACATCCTGTCCTTACAACGTCAAAAGGGATGCTTCTGTTTATATTGAATAAACAGGCAGAGCCTGGGTTCAGTCTTATTTTTAAAACACTGTATTATCTTGAATGCACAAACAAGATAGACAAAACAGTTTTTCTTAAATGGCACACAGGTGCATTTTGTATTCTGCTCCTTGGAAACAAAGACTTAGCTTCTGTCATTATAAAAAAAGAAACCAAAAAAAAAAAACACCCTTGAAACAGATCTGGAAGTAAAAGCTTATGCATTGTGGAATAGACTGGTGAAGAACACTGAAGAAAATGCTTAGATCTACAAAGGATTCTGCTCATTTTTATTTTCTTTTTTCTGAAAATTCAATGCAAGCTCAGAGAAGCATTATTTGCTCACACAATGCCAGACCACATGTGCAAACTATTATAAGGACGTAGCTCCCCTGCCATTTTGATTTGGTCCAAAATAAAAATGTAAATGCCAATACAAGGGTTGCTCAAGATATGCTCCAGCTGTCCCTTGTATCAATAATTCTTGTCTCAAGGAAGGAAGTTACTGCTACAATTAAGTAAATGCGGCACTGACAGCCTGAGAAGATACCCTTTCCATTTACACCAGCACTTGCTTAGAGCACAGGAAGAAGTCAATGGCATCCTAAGAAGCCCAATGACCCAGACACTCGATCACGTTAACTTTTTTTCTCATGTTACTTCCCTGAACTAGCCAACCATTTGTGCTAAAAATTATGACTTAGTAGGAAAGAAAAAGAACAACCTGTAGTTTTTTTTCCTTTTAGCCCTTCCTTACCAGCAAGCCAAAGGTAGAAGGGGTTGGTAGAATTTAGGGGTAGCAAGAAAGAAAACAAAACTAGTTGAATTACTTTTGTACAGTAGTTTCCACTGTTCTAATAAGAATGAAATGTACATGCATGCATGAGCTACAAAATACAATTGTGTAATTTTAGCATTTCTGTAGACACATTAAATGTTCTTTTATTTGCACTTAAACTTAGCTTTATATAATATAAAAATTAGCAGTAAAATTCCTACTAATAATTAAAAATTTTCATCTTTCTCTATTCAGAATGACATAGCAAATAAAAATCACCATGACAACTCCAGAAAGAGAAACTAACAGATGAAAGGAAAAAAGCCTTTAACAGAACTTTTTCCATGTTTTTTAAAGTAGAGATTTCACATTTTCCTTTTGCATTGGGTCCCACAAACAGCAGACCATGATGATGAAATGTCACTTTTAGATTAGCTTAAGAATACTCTGGCTTCAATAAATCTCTCTCTCCCTGCTTCCCTCACTCCCTCAGTCTGACAGTAGAGGTAGAGAGCAAGCCACCGTTTTGTGAGGAGATCTTGGACAAAAGCCAGGAAGGACCTGTTTCTTGTCAACAGCCACCTCAACGAGCCTGGAGGTGATCTTCCACAGCTGAGCCTTAAAATGACTGCAGCCCTAGATGACATCCAGATTGCAGGCTGGGGAGGGGCCCTGAGTCAGAAGCACATGGTTAAGCCACACCCGGAGTCTTGACCCACACAAACTGTGAGGTAATAAATATTACTTTTAATATTATTATTAAATATTATTATTTAATGTGAGGTAATAAATATTATTTTAAGTGGACACATTTTTGGATAATTTGCTTTGTAGCGATAGAAAACTAAAGCATTGGGATTCAGTAGCATAAGAGCTAAATTCTAAGAACTGTCAATGGCAAAGGGGATCCTTCACCATTGTTAACAATAGCACTTAGTGATGAGGGATATGGCATTGCGGGTAGAGGAAACTGTAATTTAACTAGGGCAACCCTTCTCAAAACCTTGATCTCAAGACTCCATCCCTAATCTTAAGAAAATATTGAGGACCTCAAAGAGCTTTTATTTATGTGCATTATATCTATTGATATTTACCACAGATAGCATTAAACTAAGGCATTTAAGAAAGTGAACTTATTAATTCATTAAAAACCAATAATATATGTATTACATGTTGACATTAACATATTGTTATAAAAATGAATATATTTTCTAAAAATAAATTTAATGAGAAGAATGGCGATTTGTACATTTTTGAAAATTCTTTTAATTTTTGCCGTAATAGAAGAAAGCTACATTCCAATGCCTGCTTCTGATTTGAAGCTGTTGAATAACACATATCAAGTAGCTCTGGACAACTCTACTGTGCGTTTGTGTGAGAATGAGAATGAAAAAGGCAAATAATACCTTAGTCTTAATGTAACACGTTGAGAACAACTCATCTAAGGCATGGGGATAGGGGAGTTGAGAGCACATATTGGCTAATGTATGCTGCACAAAGAAAAATCACAGGAAGGTTGATCTCAGAAGGCTTGAATATCATACTCAATAGTATTAGTAGAGGGTTTGGCAGAAATTATTTGCTGTCAGTCCAAAAGCCATTCCTTCTCTCCTCCCTTGCTAAAAAATTCATGATTCTGTTCAGATTTTGAAAGCTTGTGTGTTGAGGGGGTGCGTGTTGGTCTTCCTCTTTTCTATGATTTTTACAAGCACAGACACGTGACATAACCATGGTCATATGAAGAAGTCTGCTGTTGTGGGTGGTGTTGACAAGGTCTAAATTTTCACTGAGACACAGGCTTGTTCCTTTGTGTCCTTGGATGCTGTGCTGTAAGGATATAGGATGTATTGCTGTACATCCTACACGTACTTGCTGTAAACATTCTGATTCAATGATGAGAAGGCCAAGGGCATTGGAGGGAGCTGACCCAGAGCCTAGATACTGTTGAGCCACTGAATTGTTGAAGAGTTTTGAAATGTGAATTGACAAACCGATTAATGTCTATGAAGATTGAACTGACTGCCATGGATGGAACTTTGTGGCACCAGCTAGGTGGTTATTAAAGTAGTCAAAGTAAAGGTAACAGGAGTCTGAAATACTGTGGTATCAACAAATATACAAAAAAGAATAGAATAGACATGAAAGAATTGTGGAAGTAAAATTGGGAGGACTTGGCAGCTGAGTAGATGATCATTAGTGTATACAGACAGGGGGATGGAAGGGAAGCATCAGCAATGACATAATCAATTGCCTGCTTGGGTGATTCAAAGAACAGTGTTGCCTCAGGCACTGTGTATGTATTAGGTTTGGGAGGGAAGATGATGGGTTAGATTTGGACGTATGGAGTCAAAGACATACGTAAAATACATGGTACATGGTTAGTGCTCAAAAATGTCCATGTGTGGTCCTATAAATGTTACCCATAGGTTTTGCTTCTTCATATCCTTTACACTTTACTAATATGTTGCTTTTCAGGCAAGTCTGTCTTGCACAACCTTGCTCACCCTTGCTCAATATGTCTTAATAAGTCTTATGCTATTTTTATGCTATTTTTGATTAAACCTAAGTACTTATCTATTTTATGCTATGTAGATGTTTATTTATTTATCATGTTCTCCTAATAAAAAGTAAGACTACAAATAAAATTTTTATCTATTTTGTTCACTTCTGCAACTGTAGCACCTGTGCCAATGCATGACACTTAGTAAATATTCAATAAATATGTGTATATAAATACTCAGAGCATGAAAGTCAGGGCTGCAAAATTACTTGTCAATCATGTGTCTAAGGATAGCAACTGAAGCTTCAGGACTTGATGAATGTATTATAATTGGATACTGAACTTAAAGAGATAGCATCAGATATTTATTAACAAGGATTTTCCTAAGCATACTATATACATCTTAGCATTTAATGCTTCTAAAAATGCTGTGGGTAAATAGTTTTCTCTCCCACTTTTCAGGTAGAGAAGGGGAGGTTCAGAGAGGTTAGGTAACTCAACTAAAGTTGCAAAGTTAGTGAGGGAGCTGGGCTTTTATATAAAAGACCAAAATAATCTCTTGTGTTGACCTTAAATAGACATTTTGTCTAACATAAAATTTTAAATTGTGTTCTGCAATGGTACATAGTTTTCCAGGAAAGTGATCCAGAGTTTTTCTTGCTTTCTGAACTTGTAAAAAGTAGAAGTGATTCTTTCATTTCAAGAAAAATAATTCCTGACTTTGAAATAAGAAGAATATTCAGATAAAAATGCATACATATAAACATCTCTCCTAATGTTTTAATAAAGTGACAATAAAGATTGATTAAACAAACACAATTAACAGTTAACAATAAAATCAATTGGTCTGTTGAAAGGCAAAGCCCTTTAGCCCTGTTGGTTTTCTCCCTGGAACTGTAGTGAAGTGAACTGGAGGACCTTATAAAATAGAACACCAGCAGTGTAGGAAAGGTTATACTTTCTTAAAGCCATGTGTTGGTGTGAGCTAAAGTTGCATGACTTAGAAGGTCAGTCGTGACATCTTTTCTCTTTAATGCTCAGAGATGTATGCCTTTCCACAAAGAAAATGACCACACACTTATGTCATTTAAAACAGAACTGGCCTAAGGATGGTTTTCCTCCTTCTATGAAAAAGCAAGTTATCAGTGAAGATAAGGGCTCCTTTGGCTTTGCAACACATTTTTGCATTTTGTTCATGGACATGAGAGAGAAAAACAAGATGAAAATGAATTTTTTATTGGGCATGCAAATTAACAAGTGTCATGACTTCCCCCATTAGTTTGTATAAATCCTAGAAATGATTTTTTGAACGAGAATGTGTTATTATGTTGAGGAAAAGATGGAAGTGTATGACCTTGTGCAGACCATTTAACTTTTCTCTGCTTTACATTTACAAGCAGTAATACAAAGAGACAGGATTATATGATCTCCAAGGTCCCATCCAGATGGATTTAACACACTATGATTATTTGAGAGGCAATTTAGTGCAGCGGTAAGGAGCCTGGGTTCTGGAACCAGACTGCCTCCACTTAGATCCTGCTTCACTTCACTTATTATTAGCCATATGATATGACATAAGGTACCTTGTAACCCTTTAAGCCTCAGTTTACTGTTTGGCAAAATGAGGATTGTAAGACTCTTAGGGACCTTTTGAGTATTAAACATAATCATTGTTGTAAACTAACTGGCATTGGATTTAGTAAAAAAACCCAATAAACAGTATTGTGAACAATTACTATTAACTTTATATTTTAAATTGTACACCTTTTCCCCTCTTTGACAACAACAACAATGACAACAAGAAATTTCCTAAGAATTTAGTATGGCATGGCTTTTTTTTTTTGCTGCTTTAAACTCTTTAATCTATTTACTAGCTACACTATTATTCAAAGTATAAAAAGTAAGCTAAAGCATTAATTTCATTTATAAAATTCCAAACAATTGATTTGATTATCTTCACTCCCTCCCCTCCCCTCAGCTCAGTAGAATAAGTGTTAAGATTCAAGGCCTATTCAAATGGATGCTTTGGAGACTGATGAAGAATTTCTGAGATAAGCTAGGACACCATTCTGCAGGCTACCAATAATGAGAGAATGACTGATATTCTTCCAAATCATAATCTGAACAAGAAATTATCATAGTATACAAAAAGAGAAACACCTTTGAGATATTTTTAAAGAAGTAACTCAGGGGCAATGAAGGTTAATGATAATAGTTATTATGTATCTTTCTAAAACCCTCATATAAAAGATGTTCAAATTCTCTTTATATGGGTGAGAACATGGAGACTCAGGAAGGTTAAGGAACTTGCCTAAGGCTACAGAGAGGTAAGTAGCAGTACCAAAATTTAAGCTCAGGCAGTCTGACCTCAGCATTTGAGCTCTTAATTAGACTGCATTTTAGCAGAGGAGCCCTTTGTTCAGCTCTATGCCCTCTGACACACCAAGCTGCCTCATATAAATCGTATCCATATGCTCATCTGTCCATTCATCCATTTACCAATCCATCCATCCATCCATCCACCCACCCACCCATTCATCAAACATGCCTTTGTCTATTATAATAATAATGATTTGAACTCTTGGTTTGTGGACAATGAGTAAGTGGGAAAGATTTGTTAGACTTGACTTTGATACAATGCAATCATCGCACACCTGTGTTGAGGTACAGCTCAATGGCAAATTGAGTATTTCCCTTGGTGGGGCCTTTTTGTTAGGCAGTGAGAATTCTCTTCTTGTGAAAGAAATTTCCTAACAGAATGAGTTTTATAGGTTGTTTCTCTTTCCTCCTTTAGAAAGGAAAAAAGGTTTTCCTTTTTAAAGCATGATTTGAGTTTCAAAAATAATAAAACTAGATTGTTTCTCATTTAAAATTCACAATGATTCTTAGAATTCCATTTAAAATATTAGAAGTACTATCTCAAATATAGTTTTAAGTATAATTCCTTAAATTTGAAATTTGGTCACTACAAGTTGGGAAATATTGAACTAAAAAAGATATTCAGTTCCTTTCCCTTCCACCCTCCTCATCACCTTCTATGGAAAACAATTCACTGATACTTTGTACATTGCAGGAACAAAAATGGGTTTATCTCATTTTTGTTCTCTTCTTTTTACTAGTCTCTATATTGGTAGGACTTATATGAAAAATCAATTTCTGTTTTATTCTTGTAAGCTTGGATTTATCTTCCTAAATATATCCTTCTTGTCAGAAGCCAATCAAGCACTTTGCTGTCCTCATTTATAAATCGTTGTCCTACTTTATGCTTTTGGTTCTGATTAACTGGTGCTTTTCTTTCTTTTATCATTAGCAGTGCAGTGCTGGAGATCTGGAAGCACCACTAACTGTCTTCTCAACTTCCTGATTCTTAGGCAAGTAGGCCTAATTCATGATAGCTGGGGGAGGAGGCAGGGAGTGTGACTGCCAGCCAGTTGGAGGAGTTCACTCGTCTCTCAGAAGGAGATGGCTTATCCTACTTTCCACTAGGTGGAGCTTGGGTGGAGAAGTGAACGTATCTGTGGTTAAGCGATTAGGGTCACCTCACTGCAAAGCCTTGATTAGGGTCACCTCACTGCAAAGCCTTTGTGGAGAATCTTAGCTCATTTAGGTTGCTATAACAAAAATTCCGTAAGTTGGGTGACTTATAAACCAAAAAATTATTTTTCACTGTTTTGGAGGCTGGGGAGTCCAAGATCATGGACCAGCAGATTTGATATCTGGTCAGTGCCTTCTTCTTCATAAATGGCTGTCTTTTTGCTACAACGTCATGTGGTGGAAAGGGACATGCTAGCTCTCTGGGGTCTCTTTTGTAAGGACCCTAAATCACATTCATGAGGACTCCACTCTTATGATCTAATCACAGGACAGCTTCCTAATACTACATATGAATTTGGGGGGTTACACAAACATTCATACTGTAGCAGTCAGTGTCATTTACCAAATCTGCGTTCCTGCTTTCTTTAATGACTGTCTCCTATCTGCTTTCTTTAATCACTGTCTCCCATCTCCAGTCAATCTCACTCCACATTTACCTTTTCTGATTGATATTGAGTTCACCAGTCAGGATAAGATATTATGCTGCAGTAATAAACAGCCTAAACATCTCAGTGGTTTAAAACAATAAAGATCTATTTTTTGCTCATGTCATTTGTCACCCAAAGACCCAGGATGATGAAGCAGTCACCTAACTTGAACACTGCTGGTTACTATGCCAGAGAGAAGAAAGAACTCTGCAGAGACTTGCATTGGCAATCAACAACTCAGTCAAAGTCTTGAACCAGACACATGAGGTTCCCCAACCTCCAGGGAACCAGAAAGTACCATCCTGTAAACAGTCCTATCTCCCCGACTCTGGAGGTGGGAAATCAGAAATATTCAGTGAGCAGCAGGACAGTGATTTTATCTTTTAATTAAACAAGTGGAGGGTAGCAACTCTTTATGTTTTTTTCTTCTTTGGTTGATTTCTCATTTCTTGCCTCTTAATTAATATATCCTGATATCTTTCTATTTCCCATTACTTAGTTTGCCCTTTCTTTGCAATATCACATTATTTTCAGTAAATATTTTGTGTCCTTTTCCCCAGCAGTCTAGCTTTTGGCTAGCATAGTGTCTATTCTTATTCCTCAGCCCCAAATCCATTTTCTTTATTAGATATCTCTGCAGCTCTTTCTGTCTGCACCACACAAGTTAACCTTTAATTACTTGCCTACTGGGCATTCCACTTGGTTCTGCCTTTTATCAGCTGAATCAGAACATAACTTTCTCTCACTACCTCCCTCCCCTACTCCAAATTAACTCTACCTCCTGATTCCTATTTCCAAAGTTGTTCCATTATTCCTCCCAGCACTCAGCATCAAAATCTTCATTTCTCTTTGCTTCTCTCTTTCTTCTCATGATAGAACAGTTACCAAACTCTTCCCCATGAGCCCAGGGTGCTCATGGGGATCAAAAGACATAGTGCAAATCAAAAGTGTGTTATAGACTCCAAACACAAAGAGATATGGCTCTCTATTTTTTAACTCTTTTTTATTTTTTCCTTCATTTATTTATTCATCATTCATTTGTCATGCACTTAATCAAGACCTCATTGCTTTCTTGGAACTGTGCTTGCTCTGAGAGAGCCACAAATTAAATATAAGTCTCTGCTTTCCACGAGGTTACATTCTAGTTGAGAAAAATCACACATGCATACTTCCAGGAAACTAAGTACTCATATGGTTGGCACAGGGAAAATGCTGTGGGATACAGGAGAAAGGGGCAATGAGGATGTTCTGAAGTGGTCTGGTAAGGCTTCACGAGGAAGTGAGGGTGGGGATGACTAAATCATATCACTTCCAGATTAAGACATCGGAGGATATCTCAGCATACTTAGAGTAAAATCAACACTCTTCATTAAGGCCTCCTAGAACTTTCATGATCAGAACCCTTTGCAAGTTCATGTAAGACCTCTTTTTATTTTCTGGGCTCCAGCTTCAGGAAGACAGAGGATCATCTGCGTTGCATGCCTTTGAATCAGAGGTTCTCTTTGCTCAGAAGTCTGTTTCTACAGATCTTTGAGAAGCTGGTCCTTTCTTGCTATTTGACTCAAATGACAATCCAAAGAGAGACATTCATTCATTTCCTAAATACCCCATCTTAAATAGCATCCCCATCTCTCAGGATCCTGTTTTTTTAGAACTCTTATTTTCTTCTTTAAAAAGCTACCTGCAATCATCTTGCCTGCTTACTTGTTTATTTCTTTATCACCTCTCCCCCTGCCTTTCCTCTTCTCAGGATGTCTATGTCACCATCTTGGACCAGAACCCCTCCAGGATGGAAACTCTTCACAGCTGTGAACTTTGTCTGCATTATACACTGTGTTGCCACGGTTCAGACAGAACATGACCCATCATATGCACTAAGTAAATACTCCTACTGTACAGCTTCCCTAACTCCAATTTCTCTCTCCTCCAGAGACCATTACCAAACTCCACGACTGCGTTCTTTCTCCTTAATGCAACTTTTACTATATAACAGATGCTCTGGCCAGAGTGATGTATGTGGAAGTGAGGAATGCCACCTCCAAGACTGGCCAATAAAATCACCCGTGTAGGATCTTTTCTTCTCTTTTACTTTCTATTAAATGAATGAATGGGATCTCAATTATTTAGATAGGGGTAGGTCCATGATAAGGAAATGAACATAGTTCCTAAAAGATCATGTGTAAAACTGCCTGATGGGAACATTTGTCTTGAACTGTGATGACAGCAAGAAATAAATGTGTGTGTGTGTGTGTGTGTGTGTGTGTGTGTGAGAGAGAGAGAGAGAGAGAGAGAGAGAGAGAGAGAGAGAGAGAGAGAGAAATAACAGAGAATTTGGTACTTCTCTGTTATAACATTTAGGGTTACTCACCATAATATACTTGACAACTAAGTCTTCTATCATTTGGATACAGACACTTTTTTAATTCTTCAGGTATTATATACATTCTCAGTCATAAACTATTCTTTTATCTGAAAGGAGAGTCTCTTTAACTTACATAATTCTACTTTACCATCTAACCTCTAGCACTATGAAGTGAAGAGGGCAGGGATCTTAGAGTTGTCTAAGAAAAACCTGACGTTGAATTCAAGAACTGCCCCTACCTACCAACATGCATTTGGTATGTTATTTATCTCCCTGAAACTTAGCTTCTTCTTTTGTATAAATGTAGGAAAATAATACCTAACTCACCACACCATTGCACAGGACTGATTGAGATGGCGCACTGGACTTCCATAGATGGTACATTTGACTTACATGCTAATTAAACATATGTTTCTTTCTTGGTTTCCCCGAGGAAACTTCTCTCCCTTCTCTACACCTGCAACTCTTCTGAGTCCTGCAAGTTCTTGCCTGTGCCCCAACTTTTCTGGAGCACAATGTCGATAAAATTGGTAAGAGCGTGACCTCTGAGTTCAAACTGATTGTGACCCTGAACAGACAAGTAAACTTAGAGAAGTTACTTAACACCTTTGTGCCTCAATTTCATCATACTCAAAACTAAAATAGTGATAGTACCTAACTTGTGAATTTTGATGAGGATTACATTAATTAATAAATGCAAAGCCCTCAGTGGAGTGCAGGACAAACAGTGCTCACTATTGCTTAGTTGTTATTTTAAAATAATTCTCTCCAACCCGTCAAACCTAATCATCCACCTCACGCTGACACTGCCCTTCTCTATATTTAAGATACTTGTTGTGTCTATTGTATTGTCTTATTTCCTGTTAAAAAGAAAGACTTCCTAATGAGTAACTTTGCAGGATACAGTTTTTAATATCCACAGCATTCTACACCAACCCTTCTAGCCATTGTTATAAGCAGGAAAATTGGAATTAAACTAAATTACATTTTTAAAAATGCAAGGTTACTGCCCTTGTGCACTGTACTTTATTACCATGTGTTGTTTGGTCACTAATGCTAAAATTTCTTCTCCCTTTAATTCAAACAAAACAAAAACAAACTCATAGACACAGAGAGCATATTGGTGGTCACCAGAAAGGAGGAAGGTTGGGGGGATGGGTGAAAGGGATTAAGAAGTGCAAATTGCCAGTTATTAAAATAGTCATAGAGATGTAAAATACAGCATAGGAAATATAGTTAATACTATTCTAATATCTATGTATGGTGTCAGGTGGGCATTAGACTTATTGGGGGGATCCATTTGTAAGTTATATAAATGTATAACCACTATGTTGTATACCTGAAATTAATATTGTATGTCAACTGTAACTTAAAAAATTAAAAAATATATATTAGTAAATAAGTTTGCACCTGTACTTTGGGTTGGGACAAATAAAACTTAGGGTGGATGCAATAAGTGAATACATGGGTTAAATTTTATAGAAGTTGCTTATACTAATAAAGGACTACAAATCCCATCATGAGGATTTAAAAAAAAATATAGTTAATTGTATCTATCAAATTATTGGTTATTGATTGATTGGTGATCTGAGCCAAAATAGAAAGAGCAGAATGGATAGTGTAAAGAGTTATCAGTAAATATATCTCACAGTTACATCTTGTATTCTAAAACCATAATCACAGTCGTGTTATGATCTGTTAGTTTACATGTTTTTATCTTTGCTTTTCATGTGTACTTTTTAATCATTTAACCAGTTGTAATCAAATCAAGGATATTTGCCCTGAAAATGTAATGAGGGCTTTCCCGTTTTGCACAAAGTTACATAACAACCCCATCTTTTACATTCCAGGACCAACTCAGCCTGTGGCGCTAACCCTTACTCTGCTGCATGAGCACATTTTATCTCTCAACAACTGCTTAGTTTTCATGTCTGTAGAAGGGAATTATAATCCTAAAGACTTATATAAAATATTTTAGGGATTCTGCCTAATATCTAGTTAGATAACTGTAATTAAGAAAAAAACCATTCCCTGTACCAACTTAGATATCACAGCAATGACATACTGCATATTCAGGTCTTAGAGAAAATCACCTCTGCAGAGTTACAATTTTACAACTTTAGAATTTTATCATCAATACATTACATTAAGATCCAATATAAATAATTTTATATAATTTATAAGCTAGTTACCAGAGAAACTGTCTTTTATTTCATTCAAAATGTTATTAAAGGCATACAGTATTAATTCTTATGGAGTTCAGAATTTGTTAAACTATCTCTTGATAAACTAGTTGTCTTTTCTAATTCTACCATAAGAATTATTTCTTTTCTTCTTTCCTTTGAATTCCAGGTTACTCAGAGATAGGGTTTTTGATTAATTGTAGCAACTTTTCTTAGTTCAATTTTTCTTTACAATTATTTTTTCTATCTTACTTTTTTTCTTCTTCTTTCTCCTCAACATAGTTTTATTATTCAACTTTTGAATGTTTCCTCTTATTTAAATAGCTTCATTGTATTTTTATCTTTTGCTACTGCTGCTTCAAATACTTTAAAGGAACCATTTTTTTCTGTGCTTTCTAAAGGGATGACTAGCCAATATTAAAAAAATATTTCTGTTAATTTCAGTATGAAGGTTAAAGTACAGAGTGGTAAATGCTACCTTCTATACACAACAGACCACCTCTTCTAATTTAAAAATGCCTCATTGGTGCCCTAGTTAGGTGCCTCAGCACGTTGGAGCATCATCCCATATACCAAAAGGGTTGAGGGTTTGATCCCCAGTTGGAGTGTGTACAGGAGGCGACCAATTAATGTTTCTCTCTCACATTGATGTCTCTCTCTCTCTTTCTCTCCCTTCCTCTCACTAAAAATCAATAAACATATCCTTTGGTGAGTATTAACAAAAAAAAATTTTAGTCCAAAGGAAGAAAGAGGAATAATACCACTGGGACCACTGTGGATGCTTGTGAAACAGGTTCTTATAAGTTACAGTATTAACTATGCATGATGTCAAGTGGGTACTACACTTATACGGGGGACCACTTCATAAGTTATACTAATGTCTAACCACCATGATGCACAACCTGAAACTAATATAACATTGTATGTCAAGATTAGCTGATGTCTGAATTCAAAGGAATCACGGAAATCATCTGGATGTCCGACCTGAGGCTCACGGGCCACATGCAGCCCTGGGTGGCTGTGAGTGCAGCCCAACACACAATCGTACATTTACTTAAAACATTATGAGATATTTTGTCATTACATGTTGAAATGTATTTAATGTGTGGCCCAAGAAAACTTTTCTTCCAGTGTGACACAGAGATGCCAAAAGGTTGGACACCCCTGATTAAACACTTATTTCCCATGTTTTACCTATGACAACATGAAGTTATATGGTTCTGGCGTGAGGACAGACATATACATCAATGGAATAAAATGAGAGTTCAAAAATAAACCATCACATACAGGGTCAGTTGTTTTCTACAAAGGTGCAAAAAAAGTTCAGTGGAGAAAGAATAGTCTTTTCAACAAATGTTACTGAAACAACTGAATATCTATATTTAAAAATGGTTTTGGAGCCCTTGCCTTCCTCCATATGAAAAAATTAACTCTAAATTAATCAGAGACCTAAACATAAGAGCTAAAACTATAAGTCCTTTAGGAGAAAATATATGAGTGAATCTTTGTGACTTTGGGTTAAGCAAAGTCTTCTTAGATATGACAACAAAATACAAGTGATAAGTAAAAAGACTGGCAAATTGGAGTGCATCAAAATTAAAAACTTCTATGTCTTAAAAAGTACCATCATACAAATGAAAAGGCAGCTCTACAGGATGGGGAAACTATTTGCATAGCATATGTATTTGGCAAGAAGCTTATACCTATAATTTATTATTAAAAACTCTTACAACTCAAAAACAAGTAGGTAAATAACTCAAGCAAAAATGGGCAAAAGATATAAATTGAAGTTTCTTCCAGGAGGATATGTGAATGATAAACAGGTATATGAAAAGAGACTCAACATGATTAGCCATCTGGAAAATACAAATAAAAACCACAATTAAATGCCACTTTACCCCTACTTGGAGTATAATACTCAAAAAAGGTAGTAATAACAAGTATGAGCAAGGATGTGGAGAAATTTGAATCCTTGCATACTGTTGGTAGAAATATAAAATGAGGCAGTCACTTTGGAAAACAGTCTGCAGAATCCTAAAGTTAATCATATCATAAGGTTACCATCTGACTCAGCAATTCAACATTTAGGAATATACCCAAGTTAAATGAAAACATATGCCCAGATTAAAACCTGTACACACATACACAAATTTGTACACAGATGTTCATTACAATATTATTCATCATAGCCAAAATTGGAAACAACACAAATGTTCACCACCTGATAAATGAACAAAATGTAGTATTCTACATAATGGAATATTTTCCATCAATCAAAAGAACAAAATACTGATAAATGCTACAATGTATATGAACCTTGAAAACACCATGCTAACTGAAAGAAGCCAGTCATAATGGACCACATACTGAACTATTTCATTTACATGTAATGTGAGACTAAAAAAATATCTATGGAGATATAAAGTAGACTAGTTGGTACCTAGGAATGGGGAAGGGAAACCTGGGGGTAAACAGCGAGGGGCTGCTAATGCTACAGGTTTATTTCTGGAGTGATGAAAATATTATAAAATTGATTATGTTTATGCTTGCAAAACTTGATGAATACATTAAAAACACTGAATAGTTTAAATCAGTGAGTTTTATGTGAATTATAATATGACTGTAGATCTGTGTAATCTAATTTATTTATTTAAAAAAAAACAGGGGCCAAGGGAAATATGATTTTATCCAAGATAAGAACAAGCTCCCTTGCCCCCTCTCTATCTCTAAATCTCTCTCAATCTCTCTTTGGTGGCTTTGATGAGGTAGTGGTGTGTGTTACTTTACCCTTCCTCTTTGCTACATGAAGATCATGCTTCAGTTTTCAGGGCCTTCCTATATTTATCTGTAAAATGAGGATAACATTATCCGCCTTTACCTCCCTTACCTACATTGTAGGGATATCAGAGAACCACAGAGAGGAGAAAGAATCTGAGAAGCATAAGTTTTTTAATATATTAGCAGTTTTTTCTCTTCCTCTGGCTATCCCATCATGCCATGCATAGCTCAAAAGGGAAATACTTTAACATAATTGCAAAAAGACAATTGTTAACCTTATGAATTCAGGTATAAAATATTTCATAATATATCCCTTAAGCATATAATAATTTTACCCCAAAATGTGAGAAACAAATGTATTGTTTTTTTTTGATACAAGGTTCCTTTTTTCCCCTTAAATCTGGCTGTCCACTGTTGCTATAATGCAAACAGCTTTGTTACATTTTCTTCTCTCATCAACTAATTTGTTGGAGAAGAAAAAAGATATTAGATTCGGTTAAATTATATACATCCATTAAATATATTAATTTTATTTCATTGTCATAATTGATAATTGATTTTATATATGAACACCTTAAAGTATCACATTAATGATATCTATGTATGTTAACAGAAATAGTACAACACTATTATTTGCTAATGTGAACCTAATATTTTATTTCATCTCTTACTTTTGTTTTTTTCCCCAATTGTTATGTACTTCTCCTTGATATATATCTCTTAATATCTGCTAAGTTTAGGCATTTATAGCAAGTTAGGATCTAGCATTACTTTTATTACCCTGGATAATGCTATTTTGATTGCAGAAAGCTCATTTTAGTATGAGCTCAGAGAACAGGGTAAACTGCTATGTCAAAGCCATAGAAAAGACTGCAATGAATAAAAAGGAGCTCTTGTAAACAATCTTTAGAAGATCATCTATCCCCAGGGCATGGTACTGATTTCTTAAGTTTCATTCATAGCTTCATGATAAAAGAATGAATGGACCCAATTTAACTTTGCATTGGGAGGACTAGAAAAATCAGATATTTGTTTTATTTTATTTTTCCTGTTTACTAAAAACAGCACTTAGATTTTCAGTAGTACTGAGTTTTCGAGTGGGTGTTACATATAATCCTACAATTTGTTTAATCACTCATTGGATATTGCACATCCTGTTTGTTAAGGAACTGTGTCTGGAATAGACTGATGTGGGCTGCCAAGGATGGTTTACTGATCTGTTGTTTAGATGAACCAACGCATATAATACATTACTATTGGGAAGTAAACCACTGACCGGAAACAGTTTCTACCCAATTTAAAACACCTTTGGGAGGACAGTTCTCAGTAAATAATGCTTATACCTCAGAAAGCTATTTATTATGAATGCTCTGGATATAGACAATGGAAATGTTTCCCATATACATACTGTCTAGTTTCTTAGAGCTAGCTAACCAAGAAAAATGTCTAATGTAGAGTTAGAGGGGATTTAGGTTTTGGTGAATTTTTTAGATCACAAATGTGAGGACAGTACTCTCAAATTCATTTGTTTGAGAAACACAAAAATTTAGGAAGAATCATTAGAATTTGGGCCACAGAAGTTATGTTCAAATATAAATATATTATTCATAAATTTATTTCACATTATAACAATCTCCAAACTCAACCTCAAGATTAAACATACATGGAACGGAATTATACAGTGGTTATCTTGGAATGGGGAGATGACATTTTAATAGAGTCCATATTTTTAATCTTTTCAAATTTCTATGACAAACATGTACAACTTTTATAATCAGAGAAGTCACGACAAATTCCATTTCAGTGTAACCATCGAAAATATGGACTGGGAAATAAGAAGCTTGATGTCATATTTTAAAGTTCTAAATAAAAAGATACAGCATTGCCACTAAGATAGGGGTTAAAACCCACTGGCATATGGGTGGTATTTATGTGCCATTTAACTTGGTGATTCTGCCTTCTTTCTATATATCTCATAATTACTATTCTTGCATTTCTAATACAGCATCTTTCACCACTTGGAAAGGGGCAGGTAGCCCATCAACTAGTCCCAATGGTAGTAAAGAATGAATCCCACCTTGCTTAGCAAACGGCTTACTGAGAGCAGGCCCCTGCACTTCTGGGTTCTTCAATGCTCTGCCTTTTGCACACCCCTCTGAAATATTGTGATAATGACACACTGGTATTACAGGTAGGGGGAGTGTTATAATACCCATCTGTAAAAGCTGTGTTATATACATCTTTTAAGGAAAAAATGTAAAAACTATCACTAGTTATGACATATAAATTATGTTCACTCTTCTCCATTATCAAGGTTGCTATTGCCATTTCAAAACAAGGAAATTGAAGTTGAGGCAGGTCAAAATAACCAGATTTTGGTGAAGATATATCTGTTCACTGCAACCTCATGGCTAAAACCCTTTGCAATCTAATTGGCACACACATAGTTGTAATAAGGGTATTTCCATATATAATAATCCAATACATCTTAAAAACCAAACAGCCTTCAAAAAATAAGGTGTATTCACCTAATGGGAAAGACTATATACTTCAAGGGCATCATAGACAATATGATCCTATTAGTGGTGAATTTCATCATAAAGTCGCAGTTAAATTCTGTTTTTATATTCTGTTTCAACAAATAAAGTTAGTTCCCAGATAAATGTATTTAACATATTAAATATCTTCAGTTTTCATGTGAATGTGTGCAAAGTCCTAGCTCTTCCACTTACTGTTTGGCTTTGTCAGTTTGCTTATCCTTGCAGTTTCCTTTTTTTGTAAAATGGGAACTATTAGTGTATTGAACTTCATAAGATTATTGGGATGATTCCATGGCATTACAGTGGTGCCTACTGCGTGGGAAACATGCTTTTGGAGGTTCTCTCGTATTTCAATAACTACAATGAAATTTATATTTTTATCTCTGAGTCTGGGAGGTTATACAGGATGATAGAACATGGAGCATATGTTCCCTAATTTTAAGGGAAAGGAATGTCTTACTCAGAATATACCAGGGACCGAGATTCAGAAAACTCCAGAGGAAATCAAGAGGAGTTTGGTGAGTGAGTACTAGAAAAGTAAGCATAATGCAAGATTTTTTTTGAAAGCAAGTAGACCAAACTAGCTATCATTAATAAATCAACAAACAATAAGTTCTGGTGAGGATGTGCAGAAAAAGGAAGCCTAGTGTACTGTTGGTGGGAATGCAGACTGGTGTACACAGTGGAAACAGCATGGAGTTTCCTTTAAAAGTTAAAAATGGAACTGCCTTTTGACCCAGTGATTCCAGTGCTGGGGCTATACCTTAAGAATCACAAAACACCAATTCAAAAAGACCTATGCACCCCTAGTTCATAGCAGCACTATTTACAATAGCCAAGTGCTAGAAACAGCCTAAGTGCCCAAAAGTAGATGAGTGGATCAAAAAAGTGGTATATTTATACAATGGAATACTATGTAGCTGTAAAAAAAGAAGGAACACCTGCCTTTTGCAACAGCATGGATGGAACTGGAGACTATTATGCTAAGAAAAATAAATCAGTCAGTGAAAGACAAATACCATATAATCTCATTTATAAGAGGAATCTAATGAACAAAATAAACTAATGAGCACAATGGACTGGAGGTATGGCACATGGAACAGACCGACAGCTATAAGAGGGGAGGGGGGAGGGGATGACTGATTGAAAAAAGGTGAAGGAATAAGTCAAAGAACATACATGAAGGGCCTCTAGACATGGACAAGGATGTGAAGAGAGACTATGGAAGTGGGAGGTGGGCTGGGAAGAGGGGGCTGAAGGGGGAAAATGGGACATCTGTAATAGCATAAACAATAAAACCTCAGAAATGAAAAAAAGCAAGTAAAAAGAGAAACAATTAATGAAAACAGGTAAGTGGTAGAAATACAATCCATACTTAGGAGTTTTGTTTTTCTCTTTTGCCTGCATATAGTATTTCATTATTTTTATATAAAGTGGAAATTACATGATTCATGCAGCAGGAGCTAAATAAAAATTATAAAAACAGATAAAACATGTTAATGTTTAGAATACTTCATTCCTATATTTCTTGGTACTCTACGGCAGACCTATGTTTGTATTTGTCACATTTTAATTAAGTTTAATTACTGTGCGACGGCAGCATTGAGACATAGTCTGTGAGAAAAATTCAAAAACTCTTCAGAACTTAGGTGAAAATTCAATTCATTTTGAAGGAACCCAGTATCACAGTAGACCTGAGGTAAGCTTTTGTTTTAAGGAATATGGTTTATGTTCAAATTTCAGGTTCATTTTTTAAGTTTTACCTTCCACAAAGCATATGCCTGGTTTTTTGGAAGATGAGTTAGTGGTGTTTTTCTTTGGGGGGCGTGAATTGCCTATTGTGCAATTCAAGAGGCATTATTATTCTCTTCTCTTCTAAGTATCAATTAAAGTGTTTAGATTTGGTTTATAGATTTGATTATTTACTGGCAGCCATTGGCAGAGGGAAGTTTGGAAAGATGTGGCGTTTTTCAGTACAGATCATTGTATCGACCCTGTTACAGAAGATACTGGTCCTATTTAACTATAATTGAACTTCTAAATTTTATTTCATTGTGTAAAGATTCTTTAAAAAGTACAAATTATGTTTTAAGATAGGTGAAGAAATATATAAAAGAAGGAATTACAAAATCAAAATCAAACTTTTACATTTGGACATAGATTTGCTTAAAAATGTCAACATTTTCCCTTAAAATCTTTGGAATGGAAAAGGTATATTTCCCAAAATCAGGAGCTGTATATTTCCCTCTGTCTCTGCAAAAATTTTCTGGGCAAATGGAAACATTGAAGGAAAGAGAAGTGTCTTTTATCTTCAGACCCCACACGTCTATACAAAGAGAAAACAGAAGGCAATGCGTGTAGCAATGTTCAGCCCCGAGAGCACTGCCTTTTTGGTGTGGGAGAAGACGCAGTTCCTGGGAGGCAGTACCTCTCCCACAGGAATCTCAGCATTGGAAAGGTGTTCTCCTAAAGCCTTACATCCAACACAAACCTTGGATTTTCTAGATGAGACCTATTTTCTGTTTTGTTTTGTTTTGTTTTGTTTTGTTTTTCATTCTCTCCATGAGTAAACTCATGGAAGAAATTAGTCCCAATTATGGTGACCACATTTACAATTCTAAGGAAAGAGAGCAAAGGAAATCAATAAGATGGAACCACCCTGAGGGAAGACTGAATAAACTCTTAGTTCACAAAAGTTTGTGACTCATCAGCATGCTCTTTAGATATCCTGTACAACTCTGAGCTATCTTTTTACTTAATAGAAACCAACTGGGACCTTTCCAATTGCAACACAATCTTTTTGTTCAATCATCAGCCAGGAGTAGTTTTAAAATAAATCAGTTTCTATATTTTCCTCAGAGGTGTCTTCATTTTCCCTATCAAACTCATAATCCAAATGTACTCAAGTCAGCAGGACCTAATGCCTAATTTGCTTATATGTATGGTAAAATCGAGTGCAAGGATCATCCACGGCCATTGCCTGGCTTCAAATATTCATGATTCTCCACAGTCCACAATGTATTAAAGGTGGGAATGATGCCAGCAACACAGTCTTCCTAGCGACAAAGAGCCTTCTCAGATCACAGATCATGGTGGTAAAGACTTCAGACTACACTGTCTTCATAAGAGATACTCAGAAAAGGAGTGCCAAATCCTACACCGTGTTTCAGATATGAAACATCAATGAAATAAAGAAAAAAAACAGACTCATTTATTTACTCTTCTGAGCTCATTTTACTACTACTTTGTTTTTCCCCTTTCTCATCATTGCAGTCCAAAAAGGATGTTATGCACTAAAACTGGAAGACATTATTAATGTTTCAAAAATAAAATGCCTACTGAGGAATTAATAGCATTTAAGCCAATATGATTTTGCTAATGGAGCCTGAATGGCACGTAGAGAATAATACAAGAGCAAAGTTAAAATGAAAGTAAGAGCTATAAAGCATACGTAAGAAGCAGATACACATAATAATGTAAGTTGTCCCTTTATGTCATTTGTCACCCAGCCACATCTGCTCTTACACCTGTGCTCCTTTTCTTGATCTATCCTGACACCCTGGAAATGTTAGGCATGCAGCCAATTTCATACCCAGCCATTCCTATGATCAGACCCAGCTACTGACTTGCTTTATTCTTACATTAAACCAAGAATCAACCCCAGGGCTCTGAACTACTTCTGACTGACAGGACCAACAGAAAGTTCTAGGCTAATTACTTCTTAGGATGAGTTCCTAGCACAAAGTGTTACTGCTGACCTACTTTGGACTTACTGAAATAATTTATCTGGTAACATAATTAAGAGAATATAAAGCTGTTTCTAAAACCAACCAAGTATCAGAAATATTTGTTGAAATCATAAGTTGTTATTCCCAGTGCTATCAGCTGGGACTTTATTACTTTGCAATGAGTCAATTTTATTATGTTTGACTTATCAGCCATTCTTTTTCTTTATAAATTATATTTGACAGAATGTATTTGAGAGTCTCTTTGATGTATAGCTGTATCAATTTTGATGTTTTTTTTTTAGTTTGGATATAAAGAGAAACAATCTTTTAAGCCCTTCTTTTCACTTCTTCTTAACCCCTGCCCCAAACAGGCCACGCATCCCTTTGCACAGCTATTGCAATTATTTTGACATCTGTCCTACATACGGGGATGCCTGGATATAATGGCCATGTATGTGGTGTGGACCACTTACCATGTGGACTTTTAATTCTCTGTTTTGAGAGCTTAATTCTTTCCTGCACTTAGATAAATATCCATAACCGAAGAACTTTCTGTAGTAATGGTCTTTCCTTACTACTGAAAATGCCTGATCATTTTCTGATTTCTACTGCCTTCATGCTCTTCATATGAAGAAAATGACAAGGAAAAAACCTTGAAACAAAATTGTGGAACATAAGTGAGAGGCTTATATGAGTTTATAAATCACATTTTCTCAAAATAAAGGCATTAAAATGTTAATAAGATATTAGTATATCGTTTATCAATGCCATACTCTAATAAGTATTTTTCTCCTATTATTCTACTTTCCTTACTCTTCTCCCTTTTGTTTGCTTTTTCTTTCCCATGTCCAGTGTGACTTGCTTCTTAAGTCAAAAACTCATGTAAATAACTATGAAAACAAGGTCAACTTATTGTGTACTGGCTTCTTGATTCTAATAAAGAATTATCATCATCTAGAAAGTACCTGAGCACCTCTGAATAACTAGACTAAGTCCTTGTGGTGAAATGGAAGATACTAATTTCTTAGGCCAGAGTTAAAGAAAGATCAAGAGTTAATTTTTCACCTTTGTTTTAAAATCGCAGATACAACAACATTATCTCTCAGCAGTATTTCCTCACATCTTGTTATTACTTCACATTACAGGATTGAGGAAATGTGTATGCATAAAGCAGGAGTTTGGTGTCAAAGAAGAAAAACAATACAAAACACTGAGTGGTATTCTTTGCTACCATACAACATAGGCAGTGTTTCATGTTTGTGAGACGACCTGGCCATGGTTTCATCCAACATCAACGGCACTTCAAAGCTCCCCTGAATCAGCTGATGGTACAAGAGTCAGATCCCTCCCCTATTGCTTCCTATCTTACTTTATAGTGTCTTGCATTCCATGCCTATTTAATTTCATTTACTGCTTTATTTCTGTGTCCTTTAAATCTTTCCAATTTGTCCTTCATGGCTATAACTAAATGTAATATATTAACATCCAAAGGTATTTATGTAAATGAAAATCAATATGCTTATCATTTCAGCACCATTCCTTATTGCTTACATTGGACATTCTAAGTACATTTTACTCAAACGCTAACAACTCTTCATTCTTGCCTGGAAAGTATAATGATCTTCTTGGCTCCCTGCCCCCTGCAGCCCTCTAATCTTCACAGCTATGGCCACTTAGCCCCATCTGGAGGTTCAGCCTTTTTCCGCATTTTGGAACTAATCTTGTCTCTAGGCTGGGAGTGTACAAGAATCCTTAGCCAGAAGCTAAGTGACTCAGTATCCAGTCAGCCTTATTGCATTTGACCTTGTAATTTATTTCTGAGATCCAGGAGCTGGTCCCAGCCTCCTGTAACCAAGGCTTGGCTTTCTTCTATACTAGTTCTGGCAAGTGGGTATCTCTCCAGTCTCTCTTGCATTTGTCTCTGACTAGTTTTCCTAATTGATATCTTCTCACTGACTGAAGTTCTACCTTGGCCTTCTCTCTGTTTCCTCTGTAACTCAGTTTCTTTTTATAACTGCAGTTGCCGTGGGTGTTGAATCTCTCTGACGCCACTGGACTTGCCCATATCTCCTTTAGACTGCCAGCCTTCATACCATAGATCTGATGTTTTGCTAGGAGACCAGAGTGACACTGACTGTCTGGACATTTTCCCTGCCTGCTGCAGCCATCTCTCTTGTCACCAGCTCTAACCCTGTAGGTCTTGAGTCAATGAATCTAAGCTGCCTGCAATCTGGCCATCTCATTATCCCAGACATGACAGGGAAGAAATATTTGAATTGCATCTTCAGTTGAACTGTTATGCTAACAGCCTCTCGGAACTTCCACCTCATTTCTTCATATGGCCCTACCACTTACACACTTTAAAACTCAGTGCCCTCTTTGTAAAGTGAGATCATAGCAAAATATGCCCCTTGGTTATTTTGAAGATAACTGGGGAAAAATGCATACAAATGTACTAAGCCTAAATAAGCAATTAGTAATCTTTACTTGCTATTATTATCTCACTGCTTAAATCTTTGCACTTGTAAAGTGGAACTATGTCACTTGATGATGATCATTAATGAGATGAGAAACTAAAGGAAAAATGCCATTTTTTAAAAAGTAAAATAATTGACAGCAAAATATTTACCAGCTTTAAAAATAATGTTGAATTATAGAAGCAGTTATCAAAAACATTAAAATAAGATATTTTGAAAGTATATTTTCTGTAAATGTGTCCTAATATACAGAATCCTAAAGCATTTAAGGGGAAGAAGGATTCTTTGAGTCAGTCATTTATTTCAGAGCAGTATTTTGTGATCACTTGGGGAATTTTATATAAGTAAAATTCTAAGTCCTACTTTTCTGAAATGGTTCATTAATTTACCCTAAGAACCCCATCCAGTTTGCTCAGTTGGAGTCCTCAACTTAATCTGCACTTGAACATATTTTAAAATATTTTAAGTGCAGACTGTTTCACTCTTGCCAAAATTTTGTTGCCTTAATTTTTTTCTTCTTGTCCCTTCGATGAGTTGTCCCCTCCACCCACAAGTTTGATCAAAATGATTGCTTTATTTAAGATATAATTGATGTATAAGATTGTATAAGTTCAAGATGTACAACAGGCTGATTTGATACACTCGTATGTTACAATATGATTACCACTGTCATGTGAGCTGATACCTCCATCAGGTCATATACCACTCTTTTTGGTAGTGAGAACGTTTAAGATTCACTCAGCCTTTTGATCAAAATGAGTGTTAAGAGCTTTAGGCAAACACAGCCTGCATTTTGAAGAAAACAAAGGACAGCATACCTGAAAGGTATGGGTAAGAGCCAATGAGTGAGAGAGGAGGAAGGAACAGGGGAGAGGGGAGAGAGAGGAAGGAGGAGGGAAGGAGGGAGAGAAAGAAGGAGAGAGGGAAAGAGACAGAGAGACAGAGAACGTCATTCACTATCATGCCACAAAGACCTCTGAATTCTGAGTCATTCACTTTGGATGTGATCAAGACTGTACCAAACACATGTCTATGACCTAGAAGCCTAATGTTTTGGGACTCATTCAAAATAATAAATATTCATTATTTGTTCAGCATATCTTTACAGGAGAAGCTGAGTATTGCTAGGATGAAGGGAAAAGCTAAGGCTAGAGGGTGGCTCAGAGATCTTTCTTTGTCTCCCCATATGTCCAGTTCAGCTGCAGGCATGCATAGGCATACCCTTAAATAAAATCTCTGTGGTTACCCAGATTCGCCAAGTTAGAAAGCTGATTAGCAAGTGTTCATTGTTTCTTAACCGTGTCTCCTGAGAGATGTTCTGGTAAATACAATTATTCTTTCCATCTCTTAACATTGACAGTATTTGGAGTCTCAGTGACATCTTTGTATATTTTACCAAACAAAGTAGGGCAGCTGGGCAGCTGCTTGGCTGGTCCAACTCTTAATTCGGTTTCGGAAATTCCTTGCTGTTATTATAGCCCTCATATTCCCCCCTTAGGAACTAGGTAAGAAAAATAAATGCTGAGAATGTCTTCTTTAGGAAATGCTTAAATAAGTAAAAAATAAATGATCATTATTTTGTTTAAAAAAATAAATAAAAGCACGTTACCAGACATCCTCGGCATCTTCATCACATTCTGCCCCAAACTGGCAAATATCACAGGTGGATGTCTCCTTTTGACTGGTTTCTCCTGAGCCCTCATGGACTGTAAGGACAGAGAAAGGAAACAAAAATAACTCAGATAAGTGTGCGTAGTACCAACAACTCTAACCCTACATTAAAGCTGCTACTTTTTCGATGGACCCATTTGCTATTAGGGCTTCATAGAAATGTCATCCTCAAACTGCTTTTTCCACCTAATTCAAGGACAACTTTAACAATAATATTAATATGCCACCCACTAGTATGTAGTGAACACTTCAGCTTTTTACAAGCAAAATAAAACTAATGAGAGTTAACTGGATTTATCAAAATTGCTCAGCTAATAAATAAACCAAGTGAAAGTTATTTTATGGAAAGGGATTCAGATTTTTTTCTTGCCTAGAGGAAAAAATTTAGAGTATAATTTATTTAAAAAATACCTAGCATTCTCTCACTTCTAAATTATATATTTTTTCATTCATAAGCTTTTATAGATAATTAAAAAAACTTATGTGGGTGGCCTTAACTTATTAGATATATCTTCTTTTCTCTCCTTAAGATGTTAAGTACTGATAAGAAAGGAAATGTTGATTATAAATTTTTAGAAAACAGCTTTTAAATGGTTTGTACAGTGAGTTCTTGAATCTTACATGACTATGTCACAGAGCCCGTTACAGGGGATTCTTTTCTGAGAATTATGAACACATGTTTATTTTTAAACATATATAGTCATTGATGATGATTATTAGTATTAGTCTTCTTTTCTCCTACAAGTATAACAATATGCAATGTCGAGCCTAATTATAAAATTAACTTCTTAAAATCAGGACACAGTAGTGTAAATGAAGAAAAACTTTCTAGCATTTTGAGTCTAAATAATAAAAATCTCAGAAACACTTTTGAGATGATGAATTATTGTTTATCCAATTAAAAAAAGTATTGAAAGCAAAAATCGTTTTCCTTGTAAATGAAAAATTGCAACAACTTAACTACTGCATAGATAATTTTATTCCATGAACAGATCATACACTTAGAAACAAATCTTTAAATTAAGTTCTTTAAAAAGTGCACTTCTGCTAAAGGTCGTGCATTTTCAACAGAAAAAGAGTATAAGCAATTAAGTATGGCATTGGCTCCTATTTTTATGAACCCTAATAAGATAAAATTTGAACAAAAACATAATTTGTTAACATGCACCCTGAACCTAACAAATCCAACTCTACTTATTTTCTTTTAATAAGGTATTTTCTTATCATTTCTTCTTTGTTTACAAACAAGTTTTTAACATTCACAAAAGCAAAGGTCTTTATTTTGTGATTTTCTTTGATTTACTGCTGTGCAGATAAGTGATTTAATTTTTTTTAAAAAGGACAAGAAGACATCTCTGAGAGTACTCTGTTTTGTAGTTTTTCCAGAAAAGGTAGACTTATTATTGTTCTAAAGCTTATTTTTCCCTGTACTTGATTATTTGCATTTACATTTAAAAAGTTATGAATTAAACAGATTAACTTCAATTGCAAAAGTATTCATGATAGGGTTTTAAATTTGAAAGTCTTTTAAAAAAAGAGTTCTCCCTAGAAAGAAAGGATTTTGAATTCTGATAAAATACACAACACTTATTATCCTCTCTCTCTATTACTTTAATACAGGCAAGACCATTAGAATGGACCATGGGGATAAGAAGGAAGCTGGGGTCCCACCTCAGGGGAGACTGAACAGCTGAGGTTTTCTCTTTATTACTTTCTTATTATTAATGTAACACAGAAGCTGCTAATGGGAGAGAGACTTTTAGTGTTAGCAAGATTAGCAGCTTCCAGACTAAAACTTCCCATCACTCAGGAAACACTAACGTGCAATAGGAAGGTCCTTAATGAACAGTTATAGCCACTTAGGGACAGCCCCCTTGTCTTTTGCAGTTGAGACCCTTGGTTAGGGATCTACTGGGAGTTACCCAGGGAATAAGTTGTGCCAACTCACAATTATACACAATAGTATGTACACAATATAAACTATGTTATAGATGATAATGTATTATTTAAAATAATATACAATAGTGGTATTTACTATAATAATTTACATATATAGTATATGTAATAATTATATATAGTGTATATTATATATACACACTATAATATATGAACCATACTATAATATACCACCTAAACATTACCATAATGAGTTAGGAAGTGTTTCCACCTCCTCTATTTTATGAGAGTTTGGGTATGACAGTATTATTATTTGATTTCTTCATGAAAGCTATTTTAAATTTTCTATTTTATTGATTTCTGCTATTATTTATTATTTCCTTTGTGTTATTTGCCCAGGGTTTAATTTATTATTTTTATAGTTTCTTAAAATGTTAGAAGTACTTGATTTTATACCTTTCTTATTTTCCAATATATATACTTAAATCCATAAATTTCCTTATAAAGACTGCTCTAGTTATATCCCACAAATATGGATATTGTGCTTTTATGTATTTTTGTTAAAATATATATATTAGTAATGTATTTTGAGATTTCTTTTCTAACCCATGGATTATGTAGTGTGTTTTTTAACTTATAAATATTTGAGGGTCTTTAAGAGTATATTATTTTATTCATCTTTAATTCAACGCTATCATGATTAGAGAATATATTCTGTTTAAATCTTTTGAAATTTATTAAAACTTGTTTGTGACTGAGAATATTATCTACTTCCTTGAATAATTCATGTGCATTGAGAAGTTGTAACCTCATGTGGGGAGTAATTCCCTATAAATGTTAATATGTTTAAGTAGATGGTTTGTATTGTTTACATCATCCATAACTGTACTGATTTTTAAATTGTTCTACTACTCAGAAAGGAATGTTAAAATCTCTATTAGTTACAGTAACATTATTTCCAGTTCTCTTTTGTTTTGTGTTGTATTTAGGAACTTTGATATTGGGTATAGAAACATTTAGTCGTCTTGTCTTATGTCTTCTTAAATAAGTGACTCTGCTCATTATAAAATGAACCCTTTTAATCTCTAGTAGTACTGTCATCTTGAAATCTACTTTGTTCTGACATTCATAGAGCCACCAGCTTCCTTTTACTTATTGTTTCTATTCTTTTATACCCAACCTGTTTGTTAATATGTTTAAAGTGTGTTCCTTACATGTATAAAGGACCCATGGACAAAGCCAAAGGGGGTAGGTTCCAGGGTGGGAGGCAAGGATGGGTGGGGTGGAGGGGCCGAGGTGGGGTGAAAATAGAGACAGCTGTACTTGAACAACAATAAAAATAAATAAAATAAAAAAATAAAGTGTGTTGCTTGATAGACTCAAAGATATAGAGAACAGACTGATGGTTGTCAGAAGGGAGGGGCTTGAAGGGCTGAAAAAGGTGAAGGGATTAAGAAATACAGATAAGTAGTTACTACATAGTCATGGGGATATATATAACAGCATAGGAAATATAGTCAGCAATATTGCCATAACTATGTATGGTGCCAGGTAGGTACAGGAAATATCAAGGGAACACTTTGTAAAGTATATGATTGTAATTGAAAAATTTTTAAAAAGTGTGTTTCTGTGTTTCTTGGAAACATGTAGTTAGATCTTGCTTTTTAAATTCAGTCTGAATATGTTAGCGATTGTCAGGGCATTTAGTCCATTTACTTCAGGGTAATGAATTTCTGGGTTATCCTTGTGTTATTATTTTGGTTATTGTTTTAAGAATTACAGTACACATCTTTAAATTATCCTATCACTTAATGAACAATTTAAGAACTTTATGACAATATATTTACAGCCCACTCTGCATTTTTACTGCTGTATATCATACTTTTACCTATGCTGCAGAATTCATGTTCCTTTTAAAAACTAGTTTTATTTTAGCAGCCATCTTATTCTGTGCTAATTTCAATGGCAAAAGCCAGAGATTTCAGTGCTAATGAAGACTCTAGCCTATTATGTTAAGTGAGTATTTGACTTCTGACATGCATTTGTTTTAACTTTTTAATACTTACCTATAGTCTCACATTCTCCATGGAAGACACAATTGATATGTGACATTTATAGTAGATTGCATTAATTTTTCCAATTATTTTTCCACTCTCTCCAACAAAAGGGTTAATATGTTTCTCTCTCTAGCCATATGACTTCAGTTCCATGATATCACTGTTGGTCTAATGATTTGCTTTTGCCATTCAAATGTGAGTGGAAGTAAGGAGTTATATACAAACCATCATGTAGATTTCTTGCTTTTCCCCTCTGCATTAAAAACAAACAGACAAAACTTCTGGCCAAGATGGAGGCATAGGTACATATACTATGCTTCCTCGCACAACCAAAAGAAGGATAACAACAAATTTAAGAACAGCCCTGGCTGGTGTAGCTTAGTGGATTAAGCGCGGGCCTGTGAACCAAGAGATCACGGTTCGATTCCCAGTCAGGGCACATGCCTGGATTGCAGGCCAGTTCCCAGCAGGGAATGCATAGGAAGCAACCATACATTGATATTTCTCTCCCTCTCTCCTTCCCTTCCCCTCTGAAGATAAATAAATAAAAAAAAAATTAAAAAAAAAAAAAACAAATTTAAGAACAAAATACAATCAGAACTGCCAGAAAATCAAACTGTATGGAAGTACAACAACCAGGGAGTTAAAGAAGAAACATTCATCTAGACCAGTAGGAAGGGTGGAGATGGGCAGCTGGGCAGAGAGGATGCAAGACAAGGCAGCAGCTGGAGGACCAGGGCAGGCAAGGTGGCAGCCAGGTGAGGTGGGGGGCTGGTGGACCAGGTGGTCCCACACTGGTGTGCAGATAAACCAGGAGGAAGAACTGGAGAGTGAGACAGAATGCACAACCCAGTGTTCCAACATGGGGAAATAAAGTCTCAAAACCTCTGACTGAAGAAACCTGTGGGGGGTGTGGCAGCGGGAGAAAATCCCAGCATCACGGGAGAGTTCGTTGGAGAGACCCACAGTGTATTAGAATGTACACAAACTCACCCACCCAGGAATCAGCAACAGAAGGGCCCAATTTGCTTGTGGGTAGCGGTCAAAGTGACTGAAAGCTGGCCTAGGGCCCAGCAAGCAGCTTTGTTCCCTCTTGGACCCCTCCCACACATACAGCACCACAACGCAGCCACACGGGTTGCCCTGCCCTGGTGAATACCTAAGGCTTTTCCCCTTACACTTAACAAGTGCATGAGACAAAAAAAAAAAAAAAAACAGACCAAAGCTCCAGAAAATATACAACTAAGCAATGAAGAGATAGCGAACTTATCAGATGCACAGTTCAAAACACTGGTAATCAGGATACTCACAGAAATGGTTGAGTATGGTTGCAAAATAGAGGAAAGAGTGAAGACTATGAAAAGTGAATTGAAGGAAAATGCACAAGGAACCAACAGTGATGAGAAGGAAACTAGGACTCAAATCAATGAATTGGAGCAGAAGGAAGAAATTAACATTCAACTAGAACAGAATGAAGAAACAAGAATTCAAAAAAAATGAGGAGAGATTTAGGAATCTCGAGGACAACTTTAAACATTCCAACATCTGAATCATAGGGGTGCCAGAAAGAGAAGAGGAAAAGCAAGAAATTTGAAAACATAATGAAGGAGAACTTCTCCAACCTGGCAAAGGAAATAGACTTCCAGGGAATCCAAGAAGATCAGAGAGTCCCAAAGAAGTTGGACCAAATGAAGCACACACCAAGGCCCATGATAATTACATTACTCAAGGTGAAAGTTAAGGAGAGAATCTTAAAAGCAGCAAGAGAAAAGGAGACAGTTACCTGCAAAGGAGTCCCATAAGACTATCAGCTGATTTCTCAAAAGAAACCTTGTAGGCAAGAAAGGGCTCGAAAGAAGTATTCAAAGTCATGAAAGGCAAGGAACTACATCCAAGATTCCTCTATCCAATGAAGCTATCATTTAGAATGGAAGGGCAGATAAAGTGCTTCCCAGATAAGGTCAAGTTAAAGGAGTTCATCCTTACCAAGGCCTTACTGTATAAAGTGTTGAAGGGACTTATCTAAGGAAAAGAAGAAGATCGAAAACTATGAACAGTAAAATGATAACAAACTCACAACTAACCACAACTGAACCTAAAGAAACAAAAACAAACTAAGCAAACAACTAGAACAACAAACGAAATAGAATGACAGAAATGGAGATCACATGGAGGGTTATCAGTGGGGAGCAGGAGCAGGGAGAATGGTGGAAAAGGTACAGGGAATAAGAAACATAAATAGTAGGTACGAAATAGACAGGGGGAGGTTAAGAATAGTATAGGAAATGTGGAATCCAAAGAACTTATATGTATGACCCATGAACAGGAAATAATGGGGGAATGCATGTTAGAGGAGGGGTACAGGGTGTAGGGGAATAAAGGGGGGAATGGGACAACTGTAATAGCATAATTAATATGGTATATTTAAAAAACAAAGAATAAAACAAACAGGCAAGCAAACTAACAAACAGACTGTAGAACAGGAGCTGTTCCTTCAGCCAGTTCCAGAATGAGAAGATACACAGAACAGAGCCACAGTTGACCCTAGCCATAGGAGCAAGAATTTCTGCCACTGATACTGTAAGCCTCTGAGGTTTTGAGGTCACTTGGAACTATGGCTTTACTTACTGAATAATGATGAATAAGACTCAGATTAATGTTATCAATACATTCTAAGAAAACATAATTTCACATCATTTTCACATCTCAGATTTTGGCTGCACTACTTTTTTTACACAAGTTTAGATCTGCTGTACATTTTTTCCAAATCATCCTTCAAATTTTTACTATTTCTTTTCTATACCAGCATATATTCTGCATTACTTAAGGCATATTTCTTCTGTTATATTTTCACTTTTTGCTCAACAGAGCACTCCTTTTCCCTGTCTATGCATGGGTTTCATTTTTTCCTCCACTCTTTGACAGATATATAAGGTGCATCATTCAAATTAAGGAGAGCATAAACATCAAACCCAGTAAAATCATAAATGTATAGAAACCTCCATATGCCTCAAGCCTGAGATAAAGTAGGTGGTCCTTGAAATGATCAGATTTTATCAAAAAAGACAATGAGATTTCTAAGTTTAAATATGACCCATAAATACTGGTTCTATATTTATTTAAATTGAGAAAAAACATTTACACAAATTTGATGTAGATATTAATCTGAATGTTTTCAAAATTTAAAAGACATTTTACTCTTTCTATTTTAAAGTTAGTACCAATCTAGAACTCAGTGTTTATCTTTTCTTAATTGATAGAATGACAAATTAATTCTTGGTAGACTTTTAATTTTTCTGTTTTACTTATATAAGCAAAGAATTTATCAGTGGTAACATCCAATGATCTGTTGTTATTAAGCTTATTTTGATAACAAAATTATAATAAACAACAATTTTTCTTTTTAAATAACTTGTAAAAATTACTATTTCATTATCACCAAAAGCTGAATTTTGAGTTCCTCTTTCAGTGAAGAAAAAATTCCACTTAAAGAATAGAAAGAAAATTTTAAACCAAAACTCTTCATTCCATCCTTTTTGGGTAACTTGTGAGTTTTGCCTTTTGTATGCCAGCTTCACCTTTTCTGTGCTTCTCCTGCGGGGAAGTGGGACCTAAAGGGCAGAGCAGCTGACAGGTCCCAGAGGCTCACACAACGCTAAGCTGTTGATTTGGAGCCCTGGTCATGTTTTCTCTTACAGTTTCCAACATTTCCTTGGAAATACTAATATGACTTTAAAGAAAAAAAAGAAAAAGAAATACTTTATTTGTATTCATATTATAATGTGACAATATTTGAGTAATAATTACACTGTTATGTCATATTATTGAAATGTTAAAACAAGACACTTAGCATTTTAGTCTGCTATTTACAAAACAGATTTATTCTGTATATGTATTAGTACCACAATGCAGTAATATGTATTTAGATTTTTAGGGAGAAAATGCATTGTCTTTGTTTTTTTAATTAAAAAATCTATAAACCCACTGTTAATTTTTAATTTTAAGTGATTTACATGCTAAAAACTAAAGAAAGACTAAATATACATAATGACTTAGAATTCTAAAAACCACTTGAAAAGTCTAAGAACTGAGTTTTAAGACTGAGCAAATGTAATTTTATATTAAACACTCAAAAGAAAAGATCATTACAGAAAATTTAATTTTTCATAATTAAGCTAGTTTGCTAGAGCTTGACAGACTTTCTTTAAAAATCACATAATTTATCTTCTATGCAACTAAAAATAATTCAAGAGATTAATACAATGCTACTATTTTGAGGCATAATTCTATTGTCATCTAAGTCTTACTGACTTCACTTGGCCCTATCTAAATCAGAACTGAAGAGACACAGAGCTGTCCTTGCCACCACCAACATGGAGACTTTGTACTGAGTCCCATTCTCAGTGTTGGACTGCCCCAGCCTGAAGCTGAAGAAGCTGCCCTGGGTGCATATGCCCTTGGCCATGACGGTGTATGCTCTGGTGGTGGTGTCTTACTTTCTCATCACTGGAGGAATAATTTATGATGTTATTTTTCAACCTCCAAGTGTTAGCTCTATGACTGAAGAACAGGGGCATCAGAGACCAGTCACTTTCTTAGCCTACAGAATAAGTGGATAACATATCATGGAAAGACTTGCATCCAGCTTCCTCTTTATAATGGGAGGTTTAGGTTTCATAAGCCTAGACTGATCCAATGCTCCAAACATTCCAAAACTCAGACAATTTCTTCTTCTATTCATTGGATTCGTCAGTGTCCTATTGAGTTTTTTCAAGGCTAGAGTATTCATGATAATGAAACTGCTGGGCTAACTGATGGGTTAGAGTCCCTTTTGAGAAAAAATCTGTGGGTACTGGATTTGTTCCTGCTATTGAAGTTTTAAAGGCTGAACCAATCCTCTGATATGATATATGGAAAAGGATGAAAAGCAGTAGAAAAGAAGCATCTAGTAAAAAAACATGGACAGCATATTAAAGCTTGGACTAGAATATCTTGGTGTCAAAGAGATAAGCACATCACAGTGTTTTCCTGTTGACCTAAACTGACATACCGATGATGTTAAGTGGCATTTTTTTCTCAGTTTTTAATTTCCTAAAGAAAATATACTCCATTTCTAAAACAAACAAACAAACAAACAAAAAAGGAACTGAAGATACTCAGTTGATGAGAAAAAGAGAAAGATGGGAGGCAGGATGAAAGGAAGGAAAGAAGGAAGAGACGGAAGAGAAAAGGCTTATTCAGTTTGATATCATGCATGGCGGAATTCAGAGCAAGTTACTATGCTAGGTGCATGGAACTCTGTCATATTGATCATGTGGTAATTATAAGCAAAAATACTTCTATTTTTCTCTGTATAATTAATTTGAATTATTTTATGTAAATTTATAGAAATAATTTATTTTTCCTTATTTTATGCCTAAAAGATAAAACATGTAATTTTTATTGGTAAGTTATGAACACTGGCTTGGGCTACATGGGATACTAGAAGCACGGTGAAGACCAAATCCCAGTGAGAAAAGACTGTGAATTAGTAAGTATAAAGAGTAAAGGTAGGTGACACTTTCACACAAATGTCCTGATGAGAACAGGGAATGAGGGATTCATTGGATAGTGATGTAGATATTTTTATGAAAGGAGGGAGTTGAGGACTCATTTTCTGCTGAGAGAAATGATGGAGCAGAGAGGACCACATTTATGCAGGAGAGCAAGGGGGTAATCACAGAAGCAATGCCCGTGAGAAGTGATGGGTGTACACAGGTGTAGTAGTTGTTCTTAGAGGTAGGGACACATCTTCTACTCTAGTCGAGAGGGCAGAGTATGTGGGTACAGATGTAGGAGGAAGGTGACACCAGAAAGAGGGGATGAAATAGATCTCTGGTTATATTTTTTGCTTCTATTGTATTTGTATGTAATTAAGAGGGGTATCATCATTTGAGAGAAATGTGATAAAAAGAGATGTGAAGTACTGTAGGAGAGTGAATATGAATGAAGAATGATGAGAGCTTTGTCAGCCTTGTAAGACTAATTTATTGCTTCCCAGTTTTGTGCTTAATTTTTCTAATTAGTACATTTTTGATACATAAAGATGTATCTTTATTAACTTGCACTTTTGTATGTCTTTAGTATATGACTTCTGGTATTGAAAATGTAGAGGCATTTTGTGATGTAGAAAGTTTTGTTTGAATCATCAAATAAAGACTAAATTGCCAGTAGAGTTAACTCTAACCTACTGAATGTTGGTTAAAGTAGAATTACTTTGCAATCTAGTAACATCTGATATCTCATATTCACTTCCTGAATATTTTCCCATCCTATTACCGCCACACTCACTTAGCCTAAACTTGTGCTACCTGATCTGTGCACTTGCAAACTTGCCTATTTTAAACATATCTCTCAGTGTCTTATTGAAATGCAAATCTGATCATGCATTTAAAATGGAAAATGACATAAAGTCTAGAGGCAGTTACATGAGAGACACAGTTCAGGCCTAGTGCGAGGAGAGCTGAATTTAGGTTGCCCAGACTCTTTCCTGATCTGCGGATTTCTTACTTGTAAAATGAGAAGCCTGTCCTGCTTAGCTCACAGGCTGTGGCGAAGATGAAGCAAGAGGATGTGTGAAAGTGCTTTGCACCTTCTAAATTGCTCCGCCACCCTAAGTAAGGTGTTGACACGAAGAGAGTGTTAAAGTTGAAATAAAGTCATTGTCTTGTTCCAAGTAGAAGGTTTTTTGAAGGAAGTCCAAGGCTAAGCGTCACAAATGTGAATTGTTGGCCCTTGTGAGTAGCTTATGATGATCCTGAAGCCTTGGTGGGAGCAGGGAAATGGGAATCACAAAACAACATAACAAAAAAGAGACATAAAAATATTGAGGAATTTATAGATAATATCTTGCACATACACACACAGAAAATCTCACTTGTTTTTTTCTATTAAGGCATAAAGGATTGAGGAAGAACGGGTAAGACACAAACGAGGAGTCTCTGAGAGGGGTTCTCAGAAACTTCCCAGAGCTCTGGGCTCTTTAGTCTAGTTATAGCACACTGGATCTGGGAACGAAAATGCTCAAGTAGTACTTTCTTTCTTTTCTTATTAATGAAGATACAAATGAAATAAGGGCTTTACCTTTTTCCCCCCTCCTTGCCTGCTATGAACATTAGTTTTCCTTGTATGGCTAAAGATATTCCAGCTAAATTTCAAGTCCAACAGAGACGTAAAAATGAAATTTACAAAGGTCACAGCTTGTGTAAATATACAACTTACGGACATAAATAGGTCAATGAAATGAAAGAACAGCAGTAATAATGAAGCCAACTTTAAGAGGTCATAGTATTTGGTAAAATTGGTAGTCATAGCAATAATTTTTCTGAATTACTTGTAATATTTTCTAGTCTAGTTTTGCTGTTGAAGGTCCTGTCTCTAAATTTTGGAATCACAATAACCAAAATAATAGGAAGAATACCAAGGCTGGAATTCAGTGTTTGTGATGACTTTCAGGGTTGTGTTAAATCTGGCCACATTCTTTCCTCCAAAACTGCTTGTCTTATATTGAAAGACCCTATTTCATCTCTACAATTTCCTTTCTGCCTATTGGTTCTAGGTGGTTTGGTTGTTCATGTGATTCTTTTTTCCAATTCACAGCTGTCTTTCAAATTCAGGTTTCAAATCTGTAACCTATTGCATAGAGCCTAGCATTCCTGAAGACATCTCTGGTGATGCTGCAGAATCTTGGACTCTGTCCCCACTAGCAGCCAAGTGAGGCAGGCGCCTGTATCCTTGGTGTCACTCCCTCCCAGAAAAACTGCTCTCACATACATTATTTCAAGTCAAAATAAACAAAAGAAAACAAGATGAGAAAATGTATCCTGGAAAGTATACATATAGAAAGGTCAGAATTTTCCAGTTTGAAGTATGAAAGAAGATGTGAACATCTTCCACAAAATGGGATAAAACCCCACAAAATAAAATAAAACCCACAAAATAACCTAAGAAAGTTGAAGTGCTGGAATAGGTCAGAAATTGGATTCAAGCTAATCAATATGTCTACTTACAGAACCATTTGCTCAGTCTAAAACTGTAAAATGGAAAGAATGAATAATTATGGAAAAGATAGCTAGATTTTTAAAAATTGCATGGATTTCAGAGAAAATTTTATCATCATTAGATTGCCAGGCTATCCCAAAATAAATGGAAAGAGATAATCTTTAAAAAATTAATAATGTTCTATTTGGAATTTTATTATGAGACCAATTTTCTAAACTTTAGGTTTTTAAACTCAAACCACTTTCATTTATAGTTCCATTGAGACTCATAGATTTTTGCTCTGGCTGGTGAGGCTCAGTGGGTTGAGCATCAGCCTATGAACTGTAAGGTCGCCGGTTCAATTCCACGTCAGGGCACATGCCTGGGTTGCAGACCAGGTCCCCAGTTGGGGGCTTGTGAGAGGCAACTGATCAATGTATCTCTCATACACATTGATGTTTCTCTCTATCTCTTTCTCCCTCCCTTCCTTCCTCTCTAAAAGTAAATAAATAAAATCTTTAAAAAAGTGTTCATAGATCTTCTATTTTTAAACAGCTTACACTTGAGTTGTAAGATAACCAAATCTGAATCAATTCCCTTGTTTTTGCAGATTTGGAGAAAAAAATCTTCAAGTTTTAGGGAGAGTCGATGTTAACCTAAACCATGAAGATTTAGGTTTAATATGAACTATAGCTTATTTCTCTGTTTAATGTTTGTTTTTAAAATCATAATATTGAAGGACATATATGCTAAAATTACTAAGCATAAAATATGATTCAACTTTGTGAATAAACCAAAACATATTGCTAAATATAAGAAGCACAAGAAAGAAATATTTTAAAAGATCTGTATTTGTATTTGTATACAAATATTTGTATTATTCTAACATTGTGGGTTACATTGATAGAATAACAAAATTTTAAAAAACATATTTTTGTAGATATTTGTTGTTCATTTAACTGTCAGTGAAGTATTTCTAATGACAATAAGATATTGGTCAATAAGCAAATTGGAATGATACTTTAAATATACAAATATCGATTATGACATAACCTTGTTTAGTTCAAAGGTTTCTTACTACCTTCAGGATAAAAAAACAGAGTCCCTTATCATTGTGTTCAGACTCTCATGATTTGCTCCCAACCCATCACTCACTCTACCTTCATCTCTTGCACCCCTGGCATGCTCCTTATGCTCATGCTGTACTTGTGACTTAGCTGGGGGTTTACACATGGTGTTTCCACTGTCTATAGGGGAATGTCTTCTCCCTGCTTGTAGGGATGATTCTGACTGTAGCTTGAAGACTCAGCTGAAGCATCACACTATTCACAAAAGATGTTATCATCTTCCTCCTTTTTCCTTAATCCCCAGGCTGTGTTGGGCTCTTGGCTTGTATCCCCACACATTTCTTTTTAACTTATTTCATTGTAGAGGCTGGGTTACTTTCCTGATTCTCCCACTATTCTGAGATATCTTCAAGGTTAGCTTATATGTATCATTTGCTTTTATATCCATTTTTAGCTTGGGAGATGATAGAAAGTAGTGGTCAGAGAAGGGAATTTTGTGTTATAGAAGTTTTAGGTAATAATAAGATTTCCAGATAGCTAAACTAAAGTTGAAAAGACTGAGAAACCATGGGGCAAGTGTTGAAAAGAAATACCAGATATGCCCTGTGGGAGTCAGTAATGTTGTACATTAAAATGTCCAGGCATAGGGCAAGATTGCATTTGCCGGGCACCCTGTGATTGAACAGGCTGTGTAACTTAGTTCTGGCTAATGTGCTGTTGAGTGAAAGTGACATGGATCTTTTCAGGCTGGAGGATTTAGTTGTTGGTTGGAAACCTCCTCTACTATTGAAGGGTGACTTAGAGGGAGGGTACCCTTAGGATGCTATGGCAGGGAGATAGAAAAACATTGATCAGATGTGGCATGTAATTTGGAGAGAGAACTGATGAGTTTTATTGATGGATTGGGTCCAGCTATAAACTCAGTGTTTAAGATAGCTACTCCATCTGTCTGGGTCACTGAGTGACTGCCCTCACCTTCCACCTCGCCCAGCCAACCTGCAGTGAATATGCAGTGAGAATGAACCTTGGTTATTTTAAGCCACTAAGTTTGGGGACACGTTTGTTACTATTACATTTCCTTGAATAACCTAGCATAATCTGAGTATGTCAGAGATAAACCTAAGAAGCATAGATACAACTGGTTCCATTGTGTTGATTTCACAAGCAACTCCCAAGTACCCAACTACTGATGGTTACTCTGGAATAAGATATACAAAAGTAAGTCAAATGCTGATTCATTGAGAAAAATGGTAGTAGGCAGTAGTGGAGATTTAGCAGCTTAAATCTAATGTACAAGGAAAGGGTCATATAAGCAAATAGCATGGATTTTGAAAAGAATCAGTTTAGCGAGTGATAATAACAGACTATTAATGGCAGTTTAAAAATGACAGTGTGAAGAAAGAAGTGAATGGCCTTACATGGGAAAGCGAAGTAGAAGTAGATTAGGTTTGAAGGGGTATTGTCACTGGGGAGAAGACAGAAGGAAATTGTGGAAACACTTAAGACAATTTAACTTCAGCTACTTTTTCACTAGAGCTAATATTGATAGTAACTATCATGAAAGTATAAGAATATACAAGTTCTCGTATCCTTAAATAGGCCCAATTTTATTTCCTTAGAGCATACAAGAAATATTTCCTGATAGTTATTGGTATTTAAAAAAATGGTGTTCACACACATGCTTTTAATGCCCAAAAGCTGTTGACACAAAGGTCAGATCGTGGCTGATTCTGGGTATCCCAAATGGAAAACACATCCTTTTTCCTCATCTCAAAACACATTCTGCTTCCTGCCCAAGTTCATACCCACACAACATTCTGTACCATTGCCTTAATTTTTCTCCAATGCGGCTTAGGGTTCCTCATGCATATTTGTACTTTTAGATCAGATAAAATGAATAGAAGTTCTTTCTCTAAAAAATATGTAGTGTGACTCAAAGAAAATGCTAATGAAATGAAATATTGAAAGCTTTGTGAAATATTGATATGTAGCAACTAATTTTGTCTCTATATGCAATTGCTTTTTCTTTGTGTCTCTGAAGCACTGTTCTTATGGAATTTTATAGCTGCACGAGCACTGGTATTGGCCGACTTTTTAAATGGAAGAGCATGGGGCTGGGGGAAGGGATTTAATAGCACTAAATACAAATCTCTTTCAAAATATGCCTAAATACGAGGTAGTACATAGAACCAATAATATCTGTACTGTATTTTTATGACAAAACATCTCTATATAGAAATACTTTCCACCGACACCAGTACAGGTATCAAAATGAAGAGGCCTCTCCCTGGGGTGTTAAAGTCCACGTTAAATCCCCCGAACATGGGCTGTGTTTTGTGACAGTTTCACTCCTCCTCTGCTCTCACACTACCTTAAAGCAGGTCAAAGAGAAAGACTGTTATCCACATTCCTTTGTTTAAAAAGGGATTTAAAGACAATGACAACAACAAAACGTGTAGAGGCTAGTACAAAGACATGGATAAATATTCAGGTGAAGAATTTATAAATGGGAAAGATGTGTTTTAGAGACAGCTTTTACTATGTACGAGCCACACCTGGCAGAGCTGCAGGGCAAGGTGAGTACATATGCTATAAACCAAACGAACTCTCCTTAGTGAAGCTGCTGTGTATGGAGGGAGGGCTGTGGGTGAGATATAACAGCCAAGAGTGTCACTTTCATGCTGTATGTTTTTCAAAGCAGGTTTCACATTAATTTCAATGCAACTGGGAAGATTTCAACTTATTTTTTTCAAGACAAATTACTTGGACTGAACTCCTATTTAAAGAGCCCAAGAACTTTAGTCAGATTAAGAAGATGGTTGCGATTTTGGTGCATAGAAATAAACCTGCAACACTGTTTACTGCATCTGTTAAATAGTACAATATCCCTATCTATGATTACTCCTGAGATCAAATTAAGAACATTCTTCGTTTGTTGGTTCGTCTCCACAGAAAATACAGGAAAACAAATGCTAATGCAAAGATGAATGGACTTCTCAATGTATAATACATTAACCACCTCTTCAACTTTTAAGAGACAAAATAAAAATAAGGCATTGTCTAGCAGTCTTGGTAAATACCGTGTGGTTTTAAGGTCCTTGTCAGTATGAATTTGATTTAAGTCTAAGAATCTTTTCTGAATATTCCTATAGCTACCCAGATAGAAATATCATATGTAAAAGTGTTCTTTATTCCAGAACAGATAAAATTCCCTGTAGTAAGAGACGATTTAGGTAGCTCTGAAAGTTTCTTATCATCCGACAGCACAACTCTCTGATGGGTTCAGTGCCTGAAAGGGTCTTCTGGGATCACTCATCAGATGAATCAAATAGTGGGCTGGTGAAAAGAGTGGGAGCACATAGTAATTTCATGTGTTTGCTTTCAGACATCACATTTTTCTTTTAATAAGCCAATAGAGAAGTTGACATGTCACTTGGTGTGGTGTGTTCAAATGTATCAACCTGCCTTAAGTTTCTGCTACTAGTTCTGAGAAGGTTTGATTCACCTAAGCAAAGACTATATTTAGTATTAATATTCAAAACCACAAATTACAAAACCCTGATATGTCGAGTACAGGGGGTGGTGAGAAGGCTACAAATGTATTGAGTTTTGTCTTCAAATTTTTTTGAGAAATTTCATTACAATATAATTCATCCACTTTAGTGGGGTAATCTTTATTCTACAAATTTTTATTGAATTATGATGAAACTAAATTACTTTATATATATTTTTGCTTAACATCTGACTAAAAGAAGTATTTTAAATCTCCACTCTAAAAAAACGTCTTTCAAAAATTAGAAATCAAATGTTCTAAGAACAATGTTGTCTAATAGGGTAGCCAGTAGCCACTTGTAGCTGTTTAATGTTATATTCATTAAAACTAAATAGAATTAAAAATCCAGTTTTTCAGTTATGCTTGCTACCTTTCAAAAAAATTAATAGCAACATGTGGCTAGTGATTACTGTATTAGGATAAATAAAGAACATTTTCATCAACACAGAAATTTCTCATGGTAGAACTGCCCTAGAAAGGTTTAGCTCAAATACAGCATATAATAGTATATATAAATTAGTCTTCCCAATTCAGTACTTTAACCTTTAGAAAATAAGAGATGGCGTGACTGTCATTTTCATCTTTCTATGAGTTGGTGGAATGTCATGAGACATATATGCATGGTGTGGCTGTGTGTGGCATTTGTTATGTTCTGTACCTTGATTTATAATTAAACACAACAGAACTTCTTTTTCTTTTAAGTACATCTTTTTAAATTTATTTTTCATTTTTAAAATTGTTGTTCAAATACAGTCCTCTGCATTTTCCCACCACCACCCCCACCTCCCACCCTCAATCCTACCCCCTTTGACTTTGTCCACGGGTCTTTTATACATGTTCATTGATGACCCTTCCCCTTCTTTCCCCCATTATCCCCCTATCCCTTCCCCTCTGGTTACTGCCACTTTGTTCTTTATTTCAGTGTCTCTGGTTCTATTTTGTTTGCTTGTTTGTTTTGTTGATCAGGTTCCACTTATAGGTGAGATCATATGGTATTTGTCTTTCACCACCTGGCTTATTTCACTTAGCATAATAATTAACAAATTTTGTATTCTTACTCCATCTTAAGTGCTGAAAATATAGCTATCTTCTAATTTAGTCTCCAAACATCCTGATAAGAAGTATCAGGTAAATATTACTGTGACTGAAGCTCAACAGAGTACAGGCGCAGAACTAGGCACAGTAGTTGTGAATGTGTTTTTAGTGAATATTTTTTGTTCTCTGTTCAAGGCTTTGGCTACCGCACTTGCAATTATATTTATAGTTTGGTTTAGCATGCCTGCCTCAGACATTGAGATTATTATTTGCCTAGAGTACAGTACAAATATATACCTACTGCTTAGTGTATATCCTTGTAAAACTGTTTTCATTTCATGGGGGCCTATTTCTCCCATGTATACACTTAGCCATGTGAGTTTAAACCAAATCAACATGGGAGGCTTCAACAATATATTATTTGTAACAGAACAGACCTGACTTTCAGTGGCTAAAAATTTCCTACAAAAGAATTACCTTCCTAACTGATATCAACAGGCCTCTCATTACCAGAAGTTTAAGGGGGGAGATTAATGCCAAACAGAGGCATGGAGAGACTCAATTCTGTGTTCTCATCTAGAAGCAGTGATAAGCTGCTGATCTGCCACTACCTTGATATTTTGGAGATAAATGGATGTCTGAATAAACAGAGGCCTTCAGTCTCTGCAGCTGTCACTAACATATTTCACCCTAATTGCAAAGTATTTATTTTAAACACTAGAATACACACTGAAAAAGCTATCCTCAGCTGGTGAAAAGGAGATTTTTGATTGCTGACTTTTCCAGATTAATTCAAATGTTGTGGGAGCTACTAAGGATGCCATTTTGTTCTTTATACTTTTGACTTTGTATTCCGGACATAAGTTAAGGAAGGAAAGAAGGAAGGGAAGATGAAAGGAATGACCTCTATGGTTTCTCTGTGGGTAAGAACTGCTTAATTTTGCTTTGTGCCCTAGTATCCACATATTCGTTGGCCCAGTCAGGCACTTAGGAAATGCTTGTTGAATAAATGAAGGAAGAGATTTTTGCTGAGACAAGATAATGGGTTATTTTTAAACCTTATATTTAAAGTTATAAAGTTTCTTTACTCAAATATAATCTATTGCTTTGTTATATTTGAGAAACTAATAGGTATCACTGTCCACCCCACCCACCCTTCCTTCTATCTCTCCCCAATTTTTTCCCTTCCTCTCCTATTATCAACAGAGGTTTTAGATTAATCATATTCCTGATATTTTGGACTTTGCACTAAACAAACATCTTCTTTAAACCTTTATTTATCTAAAAGCACAATAACATTAAGGAATCAAGATGAAACTAGATATTAATTTTTTGTTCAATGATATAAACCAATTTCTCTAGCACATTAATTCATTTTACTGACATTTATTGAATACCAACTATCTGGTGGTAATCGAGATAAAGTTATGAGCTAAATAAAGTCCATCATTAAGAAGATCAGAATATTATGAGGAAATACTCTTAAACATTTAAAAAAACTTAAGACTGCATGCTCTGTCTTCTAAAAATTAGCAAGTTCATTTACTCATTTAGTCCAATTCACTCCTGCTACCCCACTACCTCTACCTTATTAGGAATTTTTAAAGGGCAGTGAAATCAAAGGAACCAATTTTGCATAACTGGATGTTGGTATTGTGCAACCTGGGCTCTGGGTCCCACCGCAGAGGGTGAACTGGTATGTGGGCCAGTACGGAGCAGCCAGTGAGCCAGAAAGTCTGCGCAGAAAGTACCTAGGTGTGTAATAGGCTGCGAGTGAGAAGCAAGCTCAAGGCTTAGTCTTCTGACCACACGCTACTTCTTACAATTCCCCAAATAAGGCAATCCAAGCTTCAGGTTGACCCTTTTCCTACTCTTTGCATTTCATTTTCTTTCTCAGAGAAATCTGGCTTCAGAAAATGATATCTAAATGGTAATGTGTCATTGTGCTGATGAGTAGGGTTACAATGCTTGAGACAGATAGATATACGCAAGACAGGCAGCTAGATGGCAGATCAAAGGCATTTGCTGACCAGAAGGTGGAAAATAGCAGTTGGGAGTTTTAGCAAATGCACTTAAGACTCTAGAGGAGCTTCTCAGGCATTTATTAGAAGCTATTTCAAACCCTTAGGGTTATGGAAGATTTTGTGAAAAGCAGCTCTTAACTGACCAACTGTCAATTAGCAAAGGAGAAAATGCCTCAAGTACTCCATTATCATGATGATCAAATAAACGGGCTTTGATTATTATAATAATGGTAGTATAATTTATAAAAAACCTCTGGTTTTAGATAGGAAAAGAATTTATAACTGGTGATCATCTGTAAAATCTACTGTGAAAAACTACAAGTATAATTGCCCAATGATGTCAATTATTTTTCTTTCTCCAACTTTTCAGGTGATCTAATATAATGAGAAATAATAATCATTAAGGTTTGATCATGCTAATCTAATTTTCTGGATGGTTTATTAACCTTCCAAGGATGTTTTTCTTCTACTTCTTGATCATGAGATCAGGCAATAATTAGGGCAAGAATGAGGCATGTCAATTATATAATGATGTGTGAAAGTATGCAGAAAGGTATGAATATTTAGGCTTATGTTTTTAAGTTTGACTACATTCATGTACACACACATGTACGCAAAAACCTTCTGATTTGTTATAAAAAAGAGGTTGAATAAAAATGAATTTAAAATTATGATTTAAATGTTTTTCCTAAGCTGAATCTGGCCCTGGGTGCATGAACTCCAGAACTACAAAGCAGCAAAAAGTAGAGTCTGCATTAGACAGTTGCACACAAATTTCTCTCACCTCATCTTGTATTGGGCTAAAGTCCAACAGGAAAAACAGTAATGTCCAAATATGACTAGATGTAAACACTCTTAAGAAGAGAAAGGAATGATTATTCCAAAGGATTTTTTTTTTAGAAAGACAATGGCATTATTGGAAATCTTACCCTTTGTGATGGCATGGATGGACCTGGAGAACCTTATGCTAAGTGAAATAAGCCAGTCAGAGAAAGACAAATACCATATGATTTCACTCAAATGTGGAATCTAATGAACAAATTAACAATAAAACAAAATAGAAACAGACTCACAGGTAGGGAACACACTGACAGCTGTCTGAGGGGAGCTGGGTTGTGGGGCTTGGTGATAAGAAGTGATAGAATTAAGCAAAAAAAACCCCCAAAAAACAAAAAAAAACACCTCACCAATATAGACAACAGCATGGTGATTACCAAAGCAGAGATGAAGGGGGTGGGGAGAGGTAGAAGAGAGTATAAGGGGGGCATAAGAGAGTATAAGATGGATATGGAAGGAAACTTTACTTGGGGTGATAAACACAATGAAATATTCAAGTGGTGCATGATAGAATTGTACACGCAAAACCCAAATAATTTTATTAACCAGTATCATCTTAATAAATTCAATTAAAAAACCCCAGAAAAATAGTGGGTGCTGGGATCATGGGGATGTGTTTAACACCAGGTGAAGTCTGCACAGGTCACTGCCTTTGTGCACTCTCCCTGAGACTTTGTTTCTTCATCTGTGAAATGGGACAACACCCATTGCTGGGATGTTCCAAGAGTGGATGCAACACATGAAAAAATATTGAAATTTATTAGGACCTTCAATAAATGATAGAAATTATTATTCATTACCTTCCTGGATTGTGAGCCATTTCTTCACTGAATTCATTGACTGAATATTGAAAAAATATTTATATTTGAACCTAGTTTTTTGTGTTCTCTTTCATCCGAATTAATTTCAGTTGTTGGACTTGTACAACAATGGGGAGAAAGAAGTTTTACCTTGGGCCTTAGAAATACAGTGCAGAGGCGTTTTGGGTGTTAATCAAGAAAACTCCCGATTTAACCCAGCTGCTTCTCTATACCTATAGTGCAGATTACTTGTGACTTCTATGGGGCCCTCATTAGAGCTCTCTCAATTTTTCAGCTGAATCTCACCTCATATTGTATGTATTGTCAGCTTATAAATAAAAATGTGAATCACAAATTTGACAACAAAGTGTACCCTATAGCCAACTATTTTAATTCCGGTATGAAAAAAGGAAGAAAAAATATAAACATTGGTCAAACTCAAGCACCCCCTTCATCACTGCTGTGACACTGTCGCCTTGATAGGGTTGGCAGGGTTCACGCAGTGGCTGACATGACACTCCTTGCCCTGTTTCTACTAATGGGATATATGTCAGTGTTCCCTAACTCCATTCTCCCCTTTTTACATAGTATGACAGCTCTGGAGGTACCCATCTCAGGACCTCATTTTAAGAATGAACTTGCCATTTATCTGCACTGAGCTGGCAGTCTCCAGGTGTTAGCGACTTCAAGACTGACGTTGGTTTTCAGGACCAGGCCATACTCTCTTTGTGCAACCACAGCCAAAGGGCGAGCAAGGCAGCACACGAGGATCTGGCAGTTCTGGCCCCGTGTACATGACAGTCCCCTAATGGGCAACATTGGCTCTGGAGATGCATGTGTGTTTGACCTAATTTTTGCCAGATTTATATCTTGGTTTGAGGTTTGCTCTATCCAGTTTTGCTTCCAATCTTCTTTCCTTTCTGAGTCACCAGATCTGCTTCACAGTTTGAGGACTTTCCCAGCCCAATTTGGCTTCCTCTACATTTTCTCTTTCACTCCCCCAAAAGACAAACCATTTATCTGCCCTCTAAATTTGTCTGCATGCCTCCTTCTTAGAGGACCAAACTGACATGTGCAGTAACAGAGTTTGAGAGGGCTGTGTGCTCAATCCTTCCACCTGAATGAAAAGGAAAAGGGACTCATGGACATGGACAACCATGATTGTGGGGGTGAGGGGCATAAGGGGACTAAATGGTAATGGGAAGAAGGAAACTTTCAGAAACACACAACCAAAAAAGGAGAAGAAGTCTGTGTAGAAATTTACTTAGAGATTTCATTTGCCAGTTCATCTTGTACCTAGACGTGGCCATATGGCTAAGTGCTTGGCAATGGAATATGACTGAAAGTGATGTGTGTAACTACTGCTTTGCTTCTTTGAGAGGAAATTGCTTGCCTTCTACTTCCATTGTTTTCTTGTCCCTGAAAGTTGGCACATTGATGTGGCCTTGACTAAGCATCTAATATGCAGAAAATTCTCTTAAAGAAGGGGGTAGCAAACTACAGCCCACAGGTAAAAGCTGGCCTGTGGACTATGTTGTATAATTTGTAAGATAAGAATGAATTTTATATTTGTAAAGCACTATTAAAAGAATAAAAAGGGGCAGAATATGTGACAAAAACTATATATATGGCCCATCATACACTCAAAAGCCAACTTGCTTGCCAAATTCTCTTCTGTTTCTCATTATACATAATGCTTTGCAAAATATTTAATCAAATAAGTATGATATTGTAAGCAAATCTTAATGATTGACCACCATTTATAATTTTATTTGTGCTATCTGAATAAAGTATTTTTTAAAATTAGCAAATTAGCCCTCATTCATTGACATATTTAGAAAGAGGGTATTGAAATGCTGTAAAAGAAATTTTTTGTTATGACAGACAGTGAAAAATGAAAAAACATTTCTCATGATGGATATTTTCAGATGCAATACCATGGTCTATCCAAAACATATTTAAATAAATGAAAAGTAAAGTGATGCTGTTTTTCTAGCAGCATCTGGGTGCATAGCTTATTAGTTTACCACAAATCTTAAGAAAATACAGTATGCTTTATAATTTAGTCTTGAAGTCTCCTCTAAAACCATTTCTTTGCAAAGAACCCTGTCTACTTTAATACAAAGGCTGGAAATGCAAAGCATGAAAATATGTTTCACTCTTAAATAGTTGGAGGCTTTGTTTAATTAGTAAATTTCAAGGCAGGAGATGGAAGTAATTTCTTTCTAGACATATTAATTCTAATTTAAGAAAGAAAAAACAACCAGCCTGATGATGTGCCAATTTATTAAACTTATATACCTGAAATTTAATTTCTACCAAATTAACTGTGATAAATATCGGATTTTCCCTTCCAAAGAATCAGGGAATCACAACTATTACCAAAAAATGCCAAGGGGAAGGAGACAACAAAAAATTTATGTCAGTGACAGAAAAGTTCTAGTGCTTTTAAATTAATTCAGTTGTTTTGTTTGCCTACTATGGACATGTTATAGAAGAAAATATAATGGAAGAAGTATAATCTTCCATGTGATCCTTAAAACTATACTTTTATGGGTAAAAATCAGTGATGAGGCATCATAAGTTATTAAACTACTTGTTTTGAAGTTTCCTTTGGGGTTCATTATAGTTAATTTCATGATGAACACATTAATAAATACATTTTTTTCTTGCATTAAATTGTGCTTAGGAGTGAAGTTTTCTTAATCAAAGAATTTGAAAATCTTTTGTCTTTACTTCTTACTGTTCTTCCCTTGCCCATAGCAGACACTTCTATTCCAGCCGAGTGCCCTTTCCCGCTGAAACTCCACGTGCTTTAGGATTCTCAGAGCACAGTGCTCTGAACAGCACTATCGCTAAACAGTCAGTTAGCATTCTATGACCTATTTGTTATCTTCCTCCCATGATTTTCTAAAACAATCACCTAGACTTCAATGCTACTAAAAACAAAGGAACTTAGTAACATCACTGAAACTCTGGTGATATTTTATCACTCTTCATCATTTTTTAAACTTTATATCACTTTTCTCATAAAGTTATTACAACTGTGCTCCTTGTACCATGTGTGAAGATAAACTTTCTCCTGTATGTTTGTTTGGTAATGACCTATATTCTGGAATAAATTTTTATTAAAAAGTGTTTTGCTTATTTACTAGGACTCTACAAAGGATCTTCCTTGATAGATTTAGATCATTTTTACACTATCTGGTCCTTGTGTTGGTGCATTTCTCCAAATTGTTTTTCCCTAAACACCACTTTTATTACTTTGAGTAACATGCTTTAATTGTATCTGTACAATGTCTTCAATTAAATAAAATAGAAGACAGTAAAAGATGTCAAAGTACTAAAGAGAACATTGTTATTTTATTAATTCTGTTTCCTGCATTTTGGAACAGCTAGCAAGATGTTTAGACATTTTTAGGGGAGAAGTTAAATTCAAAAGTAATAGGAAAAAAGCCTGTACACATTGGTTACCACATATATTTTAACAGGTAATCTGCTCTCAAAATGCACATCACAGTACTCCTCTACACAATCAACAGCCCCATGACTCCCTGCAAAAAAAAAAAGTCCAGTGTATTTATTGTTTCTTGAATGCTCTATATTTTTACCTTCAAGACTTGGTCTACTTTGTATTCACTTCTCTGAAATGTCCATCTTCATTTCTAAACTTCTAAGATCTATTTTGACTCAGGGTTCAACTCAAGCAATTAGATAACTAGATGGTATTGCAGGTAAAGAGAGAGCTTAGGAAAGGGAGTGAAAGTTCATTTGGGGACTTCCTATGTCAGGCCCTGGTGCCAGGAGTTTCAAAAATGCTCTTGATACTATCATCACTAGAACCATTGTACCACTGAATTGTGTCTATGTAGAGATAAGCCCTGGAGAAGGTAGTTATATCCACTGCCTAATTTAGTACTCCAAAACCTCCACGGAGAAGGGGTTGTGATGTCCACTTACATATGTGGGATCAGACAAGTCTGCTTAAAGCACATAGTGAACAGTGGTAAAAATGGGATTTGCAAACAGGTCCACTGAAATCCTAAAGTTAGCCTCTTCTTTCTGTCTCTCATTGTCTCTTGTGCCTCTGCCCTGATCTGGAATGCACATTTATTTTGCTCTCCTATCATTTATTTCTCATCTAAAAACCTTTATCATTTACTGTGTTATGTCACTTTCCCTTCCTTACATCATAGATGCACGCTTGTATCATTAAATACATGCTTTGTTTCACAACCAGATTACAACTTCCTCAAGGGAGGATTATTACCCAAACAGTGGCTATTCTGTTAATTATTCTTAATAAATAATTTTGCTGAGGACAATTCTTAACTTTGGCATATGTATGAATGAAAAATGAATGTTCTTTATATTAAGAAGAAGGAGGATGAGGAGGAGCAGGGGGAGGGGAAGGAATCCAGAGAAAGATCTTTTTATTGAAAGAAAAGAAAAAAAGCAAAGTCACACTTTATAATTTCTCCCCTTTTTATTTTCATCTTTCTACCTCTTGACTGCAATCTTAAACATACTTAGATGTTGAGTTTTTATTTCTTGTGGTATTATTTTTATACTGGGACCTACATATGTGGTTACTCTATATTTTAATTTTCCATCTAAACAGAAAATGAGATTCTACCAAAAAAGGATTGATGCTATGTATATATGATGATGGAAAGAAATGTGGGTGTCTAGCATAGGTTGATCTTTTTAAAACATTTAGTTTTACATTAACTTTTAATCCAGAGGGGATTTATAAGGTTACTGCCACTGAATTACAGGCACTCTTTGGTTTCCTTGCTTTTACCTAGTGCTAAAAAATGCAATTGTAGCTATTCTGAACCTAAATGCTTCTTGGTTTTCTTTTAAATATTTTAAAGCAAAAATGGGAATAAAAGTCCTTTTAAGATGAACCAGCTTCCAATACAACTAAAGGTTTAACTTCTTTTCTTGTCTCCTTCTCAGAAATGAAATCTGTATTCAGGATGTAACGCTTCTTCTGAAGTGCTTGGAGAATCAGAGAAAATGGCCCATTTTCATTTTAATGAATCATGCTGGAGAATAAATTTACATGATGTTAATACTGAGACCTGGAAGATGGTACGGTATAATGCTCATAATAAAGGATTTAGGAACCATGACAGTTCTGGGGTATGAATTCTGGTAAGCCACTCATGTGTGACTTTGGATGAGTTACTTGAGCTCACAGTTCCTCAATAAATTGAGATGGAGTGCGTAGGGAAAGCAGCACATTGCTGAAAACCAACTCTGTGAGGCCCAAGTGAGATAAACAAGGCACTGGAGCTATACCTTCCTTACACACCCCAGAATTTTCTGCACGTAAAACAGCACCACGTAGTCAGGCATCACTCATTGTGGGTTCGTTAAATGAAACTGACTGCAGCTGAAAGGCTTTGCTCAGAGAAATGGAGGGACGTAACCCTATCTCCGTGGCCAGACGAGGAGGTAAACTGGAAGGATGCAGACCTAAAAGTGGTATCTTTGGCTCCATCTGTCTCTCGGCTGTGCAGTCTTCAGCAGTTTATATCTAATAACCACATTAAAAAGAGGAATACGAAAGGGAAATCCATATCTATGGAGATAGAAGGTGAACTCAGAGGAAGAAAGAAAAAAAACACCAAGGATGTAATTTCAAAGTTCAATAAACAAAGCTGGATCAAAAAAGTCTAGCATGCAAGCGTACAAATTTGATCACAAAACTCTTATGCGATGACTTTACCGTTACCTCACAGCATTCGCTCATCATGCAGTGAGCGCTCCAGAGAGCTCTGCATTTCAAAGGGTTCAGCAGAGTGGACAGGACCAGTTTCCCAAATGGGACTCAGGGATACTGACGATGACTATTGTGATCTTTAGTGGATTTTTTCATCTTTCTGTGCATCAGTTTCCTTACTGGGATATGGAGCTTATCAAATCACACAGGCTACTGTAAAGATTGAAGGTGCTAACATATGACAAATGAAATTTGTTATTTTGGTTCAACATGCAACTTTGAACCACCAAAGATGGTTTGTTTGGCCAATTTGAACCATCAACGATATCAGAAAATAAAAGGAATTATTTAACAAGTAACTGGATTTAGAATTCACTGACAACTCCCTACAACCAAGACCATTGAAGCCTTTGGTACATTCAATTATTTGTTGGTTTTTTTTCCCTGGCCTTCATAAATGTTATGCGATGTGTGAGCCACCATGAAAGCCATTTAAAAGTTTTTAAAAAGTATATTTAAAGTATTTTTTCCTTTCAAAATCATACATGAATAAAGGTAACTGAAATTATCCTGTAATTTATCCTTGTTTCTTTCAGAGAAAAATAGCCTTATGATAAGGTTTAATCTCAAGTCAAAGTTTATGCAGACTTATTTCAAATCACTGATTATGAAAGTTTCTTACAGTCTGGCTGCCCATGAAGTATTCTTACTGAAATTTTATCTTTCTAGCAGTACATGCTCTATGGCATGTTTTACCTTGGCCACACCATGAAAAAGGAAAAGGGCTGTCAGCTGAGAGATGAGGGGGTGTTCACGGGTTACACGTTTGGGTTATAAAAAATGTTCGTAGCCATGATCAAACTTTATAATCTGTCTATAAGCTAATAGGGTATTAGACAAATCTTCTACTAAGGGACAAGCAATCTTAAGTTCACACATCTTTTATTCCTTCCATTGTGTTTGGTCTACATGAAACCTCTAAAGACACTTGCCTTGAAATATTTTTATTTTGTTAGCATATAGTGAATTAATTTATTACCTAACTCTATACATGGCAGAAAAATATACTTGAAGTCAATTTTCTTTTTTAATATGACATGTGTATAATAAAAACTAGGCATTGTTCACTAGATTGGACTTGGGAAGAAAAGAATTGAGATATATATATGTATATATATCTATGTATATATATTTCTTCTTGACATTAAACAAAATTTCACACAGTACATAAAGCTAAACTCTCAATGTGGAAACTCATAGATAGGTATTTATATTCTACTCTGTGCAAGAACTGTAGGAAAAACAAAATCTAACCAATTCATAAATGAGGAGGACTTTGCTTGTTTGTCCACTGGGAGAAACTATACTGTAACTCATTTATTTAGTTCCTAACTTTGCAAAATATTTAATCCTGCTATAGTGGCTCTAAGGAAGTATATTTGATATCTTGAGAGAAAAGAGCCTATAGTTCCATGCAGCGTATCAGGGTTATGGAAGTTGTTAGGAAGAGAGAAGACAAACATCCAGGTGCAAAAGAGGAGAGAAGTCTAAAGAATAAACACTGGTCCCAAAGTGTGTGGATCCTACTTCCACAGTGTCCTGAGTCCCAGCACCAAGAGAGCAAAAAGCCACCTTAGGGACAATAATACTACTGCAGAACTTACCTGAGGGGCTAGAGTTTAGAGGCAGCTCATCAAATCTTTGTTTAATAAGCCTAAGGCACAGTGCCAAATTGGTTAAATGTACCATGTCTGTGCTCACTCAAGCATGTTGCCACAGTAAATTAAAGAAGAAATGGAATGGGAGCTGCTCTGTTATAACTAGATTCAATGCAAGAGACTAAAGATTCTATTAGAAACTCTTCTATGTTTAACATACAGCATGTGTGGTACCAAAAAATGATATTCTGAGGAAGTACTTTATATCATTCCTGACAGACTCAGATCCCTGTATTATGTCTGTTGATGTTCTCTGTTGCTATCTTTATTAATAAAACCATAGTTTAATCCTTCATTTTCTTTCTATATTGTATATTTCAGCCGTATGTTTGATTGCAAAAGAAAAAGTAAATTGCCCACTAAACTCAAATTTATTTATAAAGAAGTAAATGCTGGGAGGAAATACTTAGTATAATCAGTTCCCATTCCTTACCTTGAGCCAAACATTGATTTAGAAAAAACAAACTTTTCTTGTGTGGCTCATATCCCTGTAGCTTCCTGATTCACGAAGGAACTACAGTATCTCAGTATTGGATTTTTCTGTCTGCAGATCAACAATGAGAAAATGGTTTCCTTGTAGAGGCTCTGGGAGGCAATATAGTGTTGGACTTCAGTATTTCCATCACTTCCAAAAACTATTCGCTCAAAGCAAATAAGATCCCCCCCACCAAACACATCTACAGAGGCCAACTTGTACTCATAGGAAAGAAGGGACTGAATCCATGAGGGAAGACTGAAGGGGTAGTGGGGAAAGAGAGGCTCACGCTTTTTTTAACACTACTTACAGGGCCTGTCTGTCCACCAGCCACAATAATATGTGGTTAATAAATGTTTTAAATTAAATTTATTGGAGTGACACTGGTTAATAGTATCATATGGGTGTCAAGAGGCTATTTTCATGGTACATGATCTGTATATTGCATTGTGCGCCCACCACCCAAAGTCAAATCATCTTCCTTTGCCATGAATTTGTCCCCCTTTACTAGCCCTCCATGCCCCTTCCCTCTGGTACCGCCATACAGTTGTCTGTGTCTATGAATTTCAGTTTTATATCCCACATGTGAGTGAAATCGTAGGGTTCTTAGCTTTTTATGACATATTTTGCTTAGTATAATATTCTCAAGGTCCATCCATGTTATCACAAATGGCAGTATTTCATCCTTTCTTATGGCTGAGTAGTATTCCATTGTATATATGTATCACATCTTCTTTATCCAATCCTGTATTGAAGGGCATCTTTACTGGTGGAGTTTCTGCATTTCTCCAGACCACCACTGGCTGCCGAATTTACAAAGAGAGGCAGAATCATCCCGGAAGCAGTGAGTAGCAATTGGGTCAGAGCAAGCAGGGTGGGTCAGAGCATCACCCTGGTGACCTTATTGGTGGTACCAGCATCAGCTGCTTTGAATAAAACAACAGATATGCAGAATATAGCACAGAGTTGAATCAATTATCCTGATATTTTCTGAAATATTCACATACGCTTTGTTTCTAGGTAAACCCAAGGACTCAGTTTATTTCTTACTCATGCTTCATGTTTCCCACCTTTCAGTCTTTTAACTCATGTGATTCCTTTCGTCTAAAACTAGCTTGCTTTCTTCTGCTGTCTCTGAATGACCAAAACCCATCACATGCATTTCAAATACCACCTCCCAAGTAACTTTTGTGCTTAGCCATGTCCCTTTTTCTAGAAGTAAGGCTTTCTTTTCTGAACTTTGGAGCACTTTGCCCTGGATCTGGGCTATCAATCATGTTCACCTTGGCTGTAGAGTTAATTGTGGCTGGGTTGTCTCATAATTCTCAGTGAACACTTTGACAGTAGGATCTCTGTCTAATTTATATTTGTATCCCTTAAGGCTTATCACTTATCACAGGAGATACTCAGTAGATATTTGTTTAACACATACACACACATTGAAATAGAGACAAAAGCGACACTTGGGGATCGAATTAGCTAATTGCTCCAATTCTTCACTGAATTTAGGGTATCCAGACAAAACTCCTGTTCCCTGGACTCTAGCACAGTCTTTCTTAACCTCCTTTCCTTTTTTTCCCTTCTGGCCTTCTAGACTCAGGTAAGGCCTTTCTGCCCACCACTATTCATCCATTCCTCCTGCTTGACCTAGTTACTTTGATAGACAAACTAGGTCAACAGTCTAGGGGCCAACAGCTCCAGGCTTTTTTCTCCCAAATGTAAAGATGACTGAATATTGGTCTGTAAGCAAAGAATCCGGCCCTTGAAGTTCCTTTACAATTCAAAGAGTATAGGATCTTAAGAGATAACCCTCTCTTTCCCAGTGAGTCTAAAGTCAGAACTTCCAGGTTAAAACCCTTTGAGTCTTCTTAGACAACCACTTACTTGTCTTTCTCCATATCCAGATAATCCTGAATATTTTCCCCAAGAACAGCATCTGTGATCTGGGTCCACCTCGCTGCTCCTGCAGACTGAGGGAGCAACCTACTTTGGTCTACCACCCTGGACTGAGCCAGCATGCACCCACCATGTGCCGTATTCCACTCAGGCCACACATGATGTGGCACAGCATAAGCTGGGTTTAAGTCCAACTTCTGCTTCTAAGCTCTGTGACTTTATGGAGCCTAACTTAAGTTTTTGTTTCCTTATCTGAAAAATGGGGATGATAATGTCTACTTCACTGCAAGCATTAAACAAGAAAATGCATGTAAATCATGTGGCACAATGCTTAGAACATAGTAACCTTTAAGCTTAAGAAATGGTCTCACCTGTTCCCTGCATAAACACATTCTTTTCTTCTTCTATGCATTGTTCTCCCCATCTAACTTGCTTTTCTTTCTTTTTTCTTAATGAAATTCTACTCATCCACCAGTTGACTGTCCAATTGTCTTATAGAATTTCATCTCTACTAATCTGCTTCTCTTTTCTATAAACATCACTTATTTTTCTGTAGCATGGAAATTAGAAAGAGTATGTATTATCTTGTATTCTTTCATGTTTTCTTATATAAACTTGACTATGAGATCTTTAAGGATAGGGTCATGTTTATGGTCAAGTGTTCGACATGGACTTAGCCTAGTGCTAGAGCATAAAAAGTAAACAGTAAACATCTATTGGCTCAACAAGTAAAAGAAATGCCAAAAGAAAACAAAATAATTGTGCATTCTTTAGTGGAGTGACTCTGAGGTTTCCCAGAACTGTTTATTACTCTTCTGGCTTGCTAATTTTAAATGTGACAAAAATGCACTGGCCCATTCATAAAGTTCTCTGGCATCATGACATGTCTTTAATCTTCTGTAGTTAAATATCATCACAGCTAAATGCAGTGATATAATAAAAAACAATCTATTATCATAATAAGTTGCTAGAAGTACAATCAGTCAAAATGGCAGTTCTCTGACACCTTGCCATTCCCAGGTTCTTTCTCCACAATCTGTGACATAAGCTAATTTACATGCTTTCTATATAAAGAAGAACCAAAGAAGTCTGATAATTGATGTAGAAACACCAGGAATAGCTTTAAAAATGATAGTATCAAATTTGCATATTACTTCCAGGATGCAACTCAGACATGGGCATTTGTATATTAACTTATTCTAGTGTTAATCAATTCTGAAAATAAGCTACCTCCAGAGTCCAAGTACCACAGATAGTTGAACATCTAAACTAGTGTAAGAAATTGAATAGAGAAGTATGATAGTCCAGGAGTCTCATTAGTTATACACGAATTTTTTATAGATTTCATTGCTCTGACAAGAAGTTACTCATCTACATTTTAAAACTGGCAAGACATTACCAATTTCATGGTTCTATTCCTGTCACTCAGCTTGCCACAAACTCTAATGCTCCGTTACTGTGTTGTAAGTATTACACATGGGAGATGGTGAACGCAGCATCTGTCTCACACTCAAACTCAAGCTGCACGCTCTTTCGCCTCCAGTCCTTTGGATGTTGTTGTCAACTCCCAGCTCCCAAGGCTCCCAGTCTAAATGGTATCACACCTGCTGCAAGGCTGAGGGATTCTCTGCAGCCAGCTCATGGTGGTACTTGTGGCACATTCCTGCGTGTGTAGCTGTTTAATGCTTTGATGGTTGTTTAATGGCTCCTCTCAAATACCTATTCCAGAATGACAGTTATAAATCCCAGCCTAAACAAAAGTCATACAGTAGCAGGCTGTCAGAGAAACCATGGAGATTGTTAGGACAGTGAAGTAATTACTGAACAGCTACACTCACTACCCTCCTCCCCTGCCTTATCCCTGCACCCCCATACCCTCAGGTTGCCTACTAAATTAGTAGTTGCATGAAAAAAAAAGGATAGAGTATTAGTTTTCTCAAAGAGAGAAAAAATATTTACTTCTTTGAGTGTCTGCAGATGAGTAAGAAGTTTATTCATGCATTTAAAATTAAACCCTTATTTTAATAGCTAAACACATAGAGCAAACACTCGGAAAGTGGACTCTCTCTCCAACATTTGCTGGGAGAATTTTTCAGGCTGTAGTTGGCATTCTGGTTTTATTATGTCACTTTATGGGAAATGATATTAGATTTTTTTCTAATACAAGTTATCTGAAGGAAAATATTAATTTGAAGGTTATTATCACAGTACTGAATTTCAATGAATTCTCCAATTCATTAAATCCATAAACTGTCATGCACACATCATACCAAAGTGTCCAAAAACTGGGGAAATAAAAAATGAGGATGAAATTCGTAAAGTCCTGTGTCAACTATGTCCTGAAATTGCTCTGTATATTACTGCCTCTTTAGAATAATTTATTTTTTATGATAGCGTTACTACTTTCTTTTAAAAGTAAGTTTTAAAAATATAGCTTTCTTTTTTACATTAGAAACTTAAACCTCTGAAGTTCAAGTACTTGCCCAGGATTTGAACCTTCAATTTTCAGCTCTTTTTCTTTTATTAAGGCTCAGTTACAGGAAATAATATTCCTGAATGGTTGATTAGATATTTACTGGTAATGACAACTCCTGTTGTATTCTGTGATGCTTTTTCCTATTTCTCCCATCCAAGTACTAACCAGGCCCGACTCTGCTTAGCTTCCTAGATTGGATGGGATTGGGCCCATTCAGGGTGGTTACAGCCATAGATCCTTTTTCCTATTTCTGACTGAATCAGTGTAAACAAAGTAGAATCATGATGAATTAGACTTTGTTACTCAGAAATTCCCTTCAATATTTTCCTTCATTTATCTTCAGATATGTAGGATTCTGTATATCTATTTTCAAACATATGATTATTTTATATCACCATGCGGTAATTTACATTTACCAAGCATGCAGTATTTAAAGATAATTGATAGATTCCCTGGAAGTGTGTGTGTGTGTGTGTGTGTGTGTGTGTGTATGGTGTTCATATGTCCATCTTAGTTTTCACCTTGTCTTTAAGCTCTTTGTTAGAGAAGAGATGCCTCTCTGATAGAATGAACAGTTTTTACTTGAAAAGAGTAAAAGAGTCTTCTCTTTAGAGTCTTAGAGTAGAAGAGTCTTAAAGAGTCTTCTTAAGTCAATGTATATTAGACAGTGTATCCTAAAATTTTCTGATTTTGTATATATCTAGTTGAATCCCTTTAAATATATCCTATGATTTTAATGCATGATTAAGAAAGTATTTGGAAACTTTTTCCTTCCCTCTCTTAAGTGTTAGATTTATCCTTGAGAATTATTACACTTTCTATTTCTGTCTTAATTTGCAAAGGGCATGGTAATCAATAATAACTGTAAAATAATGTGGAACAATTAGTTTTTCTTGCATGCTCATAATTTGTGTTGACATCATTTGGTATTAGTTCATGTATATATTGGAAGGGGAAAATTAAGCTGCCAATAATCAAGTTGCATACTCACTGTTATCAACAGTATTTTTTTCTTTAAATAAAGACTTTTGAAACTTTGTATGTGAATATCTCACAAACAACAGAAATGGATGTATTTTCTTCAGAAATCAAATGACTTTTCAAACATAATGACTCGCTTAAAAATAGAGTGAGTCCACATATTGCTACGAGTTCTACCAGATTAACTGGCATAATATTTATGCCTATTTCAAAAGTGAGTCTAAACTGCTTTTCATATTGTAGAAGCTCATGGTAAATTCACTTGAGTAAGGAAGAATTTTCATATTTATGCCTGTAGAATATTTAATCACAAAAGCTGAATTTAAACATCAGGGTTGGACTCTCCTCAAATGCACATAGTTCCCTACAACCACTGATGATCTGCCATGATAATTTTCTTTCTCACCACTCCTTCCTTGTCTTTATTAGGTCCTGAGTAGATTTGCTGTTATTTTCTTATTCTCTCTTTACCTAATTTTTTTCTCATGTGGTTCTGAGTCATCTTTTCTTTCCTTGCAGACAGGAAAGTCCTCTTAAGCTTCTACCTTCAGATTCTATGAAGGTGAGAGACTGGAAGGTAACCTGGGTGGAGGGACACAGGTGAAGCCTTAAAAGGTCCGTGCTTTGAAGCTGAGCGGCTGGCCAGACAATATTTCACAACTAAAATCCTAGAGAACAGTAGAACTGATTATCTACAGTTGACTTTTACTCACTGCTTATTTTGCCACTGAGCTGAAACCCTCAATGATCAACTATAACTTTTAATTAACAGCTTAAAGAGGAATATAATTCAGTTTCTTTCAGCACCATACTTATTGGAGACCATTTGTAAATATAAATGAGGTGAAAATCGATCCCATTGAAGGACAGAAATGAGTGGAAATATGCCTTTCCAGCTATGTAGATGCGTTCTTTTCCTCTATGCTCCTGGGTATCATAGGTATATATGGCCTGGTAGTGAGTCCTGAAGGAAGTTTGGAAATAGCAATACCATGGAGTTCAGTGAGGGAAAAATAGTTATCCTTTTTACCTTGAAAGGGAATTGAACACTTTTTTAAAATGCCAGGTAAGGACACACACTGTTTCAACTTCATTTTCAAGGCAGTATGAAAATTATAAAGTTATGGGTAAACTCAATAAGCTAGGCACTTTTTCTGCAGCAAAAGAAATGCTATTGAAAACAATTATTTAAAACAAAAACCAAATCAAAGACAAAGAACAATAACAACAGAATAGAGATATGGAGAATCTTGTCCCTAACTCACTTTAAAGGCAAAGGCCAAAAGACTTGTCCTGGTACTGAGGATAAGCTAATGGCACAGTTCGATATTATCAGAGCATTCAATTTAGGGCTTCTAACTCAAGCCTGGTGCTTCCACACTCTGGGAATAAAAGTCTTCTGTAACTGACTTTAAACATAAAATAAACAAATAAGCAACCATCAAAATATTTGGAAACCACAACAAACAAGTGAAATGTATGGAAGATAAATATGCTTCATAGTTTCTTGACATAGTCCATAATTTGAGGTTAAGTTATAGGCATAGGTCATTTAACTCACGTAAAAGCTGCTTTGACATTTATCATGGTTTAGTCTTCTGCTCTCACCCTGCAAACTGTCAAGAGGTTTTTGTAAGGAAAGTGGTGTTATGGGATTTGGAGACACCTCTGCACACAACACAGAGAACAGAATTCAGGTGCGGGTCCTATTGCTCTGAGAGAGGAAGCAGTTGATACCACTTAACTTCCCTTTTTACCGGGTTGTGAGTTGGTCATCCATTAACACTGGAATCAATGGAATGTTAATTGGGCCTAATTCATTCCAAAGCACAGTTGAAACTTTTTACAAAAAGAGATTTTTCAACTACAACCACTTACTGAAATGAAAAATTGTATATACATAAATGTAAATAAAGCATTAATATAAAACTATAGAAATGTGACTGTATTTATTAAACAAGTTAATTTTTAATGGTTTAAGGAGTACTAGTCTAGTAGCTTATTTTTTATGTTATTGGAAATTAGATACTCATTGTGCATATAAGAAATTATTTCTTGCATGACTGGTTTCTTTTCAAATTAATCCGCTATATAAATTTAATTCATTTTGCAAATGTACTCACTATTTTGAAAATTATAAAAAGAAATATTTTAAAATTGAGATGTATCTTTTAAAAGTGTTCTAAAAGACACATATTCTTGCATCCATTTTTAGTACAATTTCTTATTTGCATGTGTAAATATTGTATTTAATAGGGAACTTGGATTTCTATGTATTCTAAATTTTATAGACATAATAGTTATAGGTACACCCATTTTTAAACACTTTAAAAAATCATGTCGCATTTATCTTAGAAGTTTATTTTAAAAACACTGCCTGTGCATTTCTCCATGGAAGAAGCTCCCCGAAATGTTTTTTTCGAGCGAACTTGCTACACTGGGCACAGCACACTTTGCAAAGAATTGCAAGTAAACACATCTCACAGTAGAATTATGTGGATTTAATTGCAACAGTACTTTGTTTCTTAATTCATGTACCGTATCATTTTATCTACTCAGCCAAAGCTTATAACAGCATGTATTCTTCAGCAATGTCCCTTTTGAGCTATCCTAACAGAATATATTGTTGGGTTGGAGAGCAATCACCTGTCAATTTAGACAATAATTCACTCAAACATTTCAAATAGATTTTAAGATACAGCAGCTACCTTCAATTGACCTACCATGCACTGTTCTCCCTGAGAAATAAGCATAGACTGCTCATTTTTAATCTAACCAAAACAGAATAAATCTTCATTGCAACATTAGATACTGTCTTTTGTTCTATGGTGGAGCAGGAGGAGTAAGACAATGACAGGTCATCATGTCTCAACTGTACGTCGTCGGTGGGTGCTTTTTGACCTCCATCATTAGCATTTCTGAAAGTTCTCACATTTTTATTTTTAATGAATTATACAAATCTCTCATTGAAAAAAATATGTTCACATTTAGGGCTTAGGTTAGCCTAAAAATCTTTTATTAAAAGACGTGAAGAAGGTGCAAGGCTGGGTTTCTCGGTACATTACATATGCTATCACATTTACACTTTACTAAAGTGGTAATAATAGTCTCTTTTTAAACAGAAGCTTGGGGAAAAGTGAAGATGACGGAAAGAAAGGTCACAAGCATTTGGCCAGTGACAATTACATGTGCCTCAGTTAACCACAGAAAGGGTGAAATGAATATAATTCTGTGCTTGCTATTTACTACCATATATCATCATTTGATAGTGCTTTAGGGTAGAAAGTGGTTCCCCAAATAATAATCTCCAGCTTGAATTTAATCACGTCACAGTAAAATAAAACACTGCCATACACTCTTTAAAAAAATAAAGTGACTTTTTATCCAGTGAGAAGTATCAAAGGTCATATTCTACCGAGCAAACTCTCAATCCAAATCTTATTTGAATGGAACCCTGACCTCCCTGTGTGAAATAACTTCTTTTCTATTTTATTTATGTATAGTTTTTAAGCATTTTGGTTAATATAATCAAATGTTTTAAATGTTTTCAAATGTAATCATTTGCCTGCCATTCAGAATGAAAGTAAGTTCGTGTAAAAATTCTTCTCACCTGACAAGGCATGTGCTGTAGTGACACTATGCAAAGCACTAAAACGATCATGTCTTGAAGGAAATACTCTGAATTTCTCTGCAGATGATTCCTGGTTAGACAGGAGAGTTTTAGGAACAAGGGGGAACCAGGTTCTCCCATCTATTTCAATATTGTGTAGAGCAGGGCAACTGAACCGGAGGTGGGAGCAGTCTGCCGCTCTTCTCGTAACTGAATGATGAAAGTTTGAAAAATAAAGACAAATTAGCTATATTGCCAGTTCAATAAAACTGCAACTCCTGAAGATTTTTTCTGCTGGGTAAAGAATAATGCTAAGAAGGACAGCAGAATAAAATCTCTAAATCTGACAACTATCATCATGCTTCATTATATGTATCTGAGTGAGTATTGCAAACAAAAATTTAGAGTAAGTATTGAGAAAGACTTGGTAGAATATTATTCACTTTACATATTCAAAAGGAATTTATTTAATTTTTTGGACTATTTCCATTACAGAAACCAGGCATAAAATTGTGCTTAATGAAGAGTTGGTATTTTTAAAAACAGATGTTTTATATTTTTGAAATTCTCAATCAGTCAACTTTTCAAAACAACATTAGCACTTGGTTAATATTCTCAAATATTAACAGGTGGCATTCACAAGGCATATATACTGAGAACTGAGGGAAAATCAATATAGACTTTTTTTATTTTTCCTTCCCTTCTTCTATATTTTTCAGTTGTTTGTTCTTCAATCTTTATAGCTGTTATGACTGTTTTATAAGCTGTTAGGTTTCACCCCTTGAAGATAAAGTCCATAAACTCATTCCTTGGGATGCTTGGAACGTTAGGGACTCTGCCAGCTTCCACATCCATGTTTTTGTTCAAACCAGATATTCTGCATGTATATTCCCTGTTACTATTGTGTTTCAAACGTTCTTGAATTGGTAATGCTTTGTCTTCCTAAAGCCTTGAACTCACACCAAAATGAGTTTCCTTGTTCACAATTATGTAAGCGTGATTGAAATTGTCCCAATTATCTGATGATTCCAGATGGCTCACGTACAGGACCCCATGACTAGGAGAGATTGGCTTCAGTTTTTTAACGACTATCTCAAATTAATTGCTGGCAGTTTCAAAGGCTGTTTAAGGGAAAGGGGGTTTTCTCTCAATTTGGCATGTAGCATCGCATCATATGCCTCAGACTATGCTGTTATGGAACAGATTTGGGCACTAAAAGCACACAGATATGTATGTTCATTTTGAGATTTATTTTTCCCAACTTATTTAGGTAGATCTAGTGCCATTGGTTCCTCCTCCATCTAAGGAATATGTGTCACAAAAATATTTAATGAGTTGTTTAAGATCACATTGGCAAGTACAAATCAAGCTTGGGTAAGGTCTATCACCTTGCCTATTTATTCCCACTCCACATGATAACAACTGAATCACCTGTATTGTACTTAGGAGTAACAGCATATTTTGGTTCAATAGTGCTTCTGAATAAATATGATTTAACTAATGAAAAAAAGTGTAGACCACTTTTAGTTTTTCAAATGATTTTTATACTCATTACTCAAGTGTATTATAAATATATACACCAGTCAATGTCATCTTAAGAAGTCCTTGATAAATGCTCACAGAAAGAGGGAATGTTAGCTTAATAATGGATTATGGTCCTGTTCACACTTTTTTTGTAAGAGTTAGTAAGTGTCTTATAGTAGGCTCTCCCCCCAAAAAACATTTTAAATTCAATCAACCTCTTCATATTTTATACTAAGGAACTAGCCTTATCCAATTTAATTCAATCAAACAAACATATATATAGAGAGAGTGCCTAGAGAAGACTGTTTTTACTTAAAATGCATGGCACACACATTTCAAGGTAATTGCTTGATGGGCTTAGAGGCTGTAAAATCTGTTCTTGTGCGTGATGTTGGCTGGAACAGTGGCCTACTGAAAACCTTTGTCTAGAAACTCCTGCCTCATCCCTAGACTTCCAGGACAGTTTGACTCCAGCTCTTTTCCAACAATCTTTAGTTATGTCATGCTGACTGTTAAGCATAAGACAAGAACACTGCTAATTTTTTTCTTGAGTTATGATGCTTATGGCATTTGTCAGCTATTTTAAATGTGTATTTTGCTACGTTCTCTTTGCTTCATCTAAATAATACTAACTTTTGTACCTAATTGTGTATTCTATCTTTTAAAAAGTGACCTCAAAATCTTATAGGCTTGGATCCTACTTTAGATGTTATTATTTTACAGAGAAACCAAAACAAAACACTGGGGAGTCTTGTAGAGCTGGGAGGTGGAAGAGCCAGGTGAGAAACCCCCCGCTGTTTCAAATGCCCGTGTGTGGAACCGCTCCATGATACTGCTTCCCGGGCCACACTCAGGCTGCAACAAACATCTGAGGGTGCGTGCCATCTTCTCACTTAGAAAGCTATTCCAACACGAGAAACACACTCTCTCCTAACTAAATATTAGTCAACCTAAAGAAATCCAAAGAGGACTAAATGGTAATAAAAAAACAATAACACATTTTTAAAAATCTGAAGACAAAACTCAGGTCTGTGAAAACTAGTGTTATGTCAACCCTAGGCAAGGTGCACACTCTGGAATTCCACAGTTTTCTGCTTGTTAGTTACATGGAAATGATGATGATTCTAAGTTGGAGAAATAAATGACATTCTGCATATAAAGCATATAGTATAGTACCTACGACATATAAAGGCTCAATAAATGTAATTTACTTTAACTCTAGGGCAACTGATCTAAAAAATTATTAGAAGGAATTGGAGTGTTAAATAACAGCATGTCAGGGAGATGTGTATAAAACACTGAACATACAAATTGTTGAAGTTCATGTAGTAAGAAACTATTATCCTATAAAACAAAAACAAAATTAAATCCTCCATTTTCTTGTCTTCTTGCTTTTAGTTAGCCATTTTGCAATGGTCAGTCCAGGAATTAAGGTCATGTTTATGAGCTTATAACCAGTATACAGAACATGTATTCTCCTGTTAAAACCAGTTAGTGGCACCTTGGCTGGTGTGGCTCAGTGGACTGAGCGCCAGCCTGTAAACCAAAGGGTCACCAGTTCAGTTCCCAGTCAGGGCACATGTCTGGGCTGTGGGACGGGTCCCCAGTGGGGGCACTTGAGAGGCAACCACACGTTGATGTTTCTGTCCCTCTCTTTCTCCCTCCCTTCCCATCTCTCTAAAAATAAATAAATAAAATAAAATAAAGTAATTAAAAAAACAGCAGCATTCTATCTTACAATTAATGAAAAAGTCTTCACCATGGTGTTATGGAATCCACACACCACGTCTTGACCCCAGCCACATTTTCCACATTTCCCTTGCTCTTCATTACATTGCAGCCACACCAGCCTTCTTGTAGTCCTTCTGATAAGGCCTAGAATGCTCTGTCCCCAGCTATCTCCATGACTCTCTCTCCCTCAGCCCTTTAAAGTTTTTATTTTAATGTTACCTTTCCATAAGGCTTTTCTTAACTATCCTATTGGAAATAGAAACCTCCAGCTTACTCCTAAAATGAAGCTCATTGCTCTCTGTGAGCATCCTGTGGTGTGAGGGTTTGCAGTAGTGCCTCCCTGAGGTTTCCCCAAACCCTGGCATCACTCTGGTGCCTCAGCAATGAGAATAGAGATATCTTACTAATTCAGAATTGGGGTTGGTTTCCCCAAAACTCAGAAATTGAATTTTGCTCTTCTATTAGTCATATTTATTTCCCTGTAACTCAATTTCTCATTGAATATGGTCTTTCTGGAGATTATCTTTTCCTAAGACTCTGTTTTCTGATTGTTATTCCTGATCCCAAGAGATATCCCTTCTCTGCATATCAGTATCCACAAATAGGTGCACTAGTTGCCTACATTTTCTTTCCTTATGCCCATTACCAGCTCCAACTGACCACTCATAAGTACATTCACCAATGATATGATTATTGCTTATTCTCTCATGCCCTGTTCCACTTAGGCTTGGATTGTGGCCAGCATATGGATCTTTTGGTTTTGGATTCACCTTCAGACATGTGTCCTAATTATTCCTCAGAATAATTGTTCTTTGCCTTGCTTCCATTTCAGGACTGCAGCAATCTTCCAGTTCCATGAAGATTCAGATCCATCCTTTGTATCTTGTCTGGTTCTTTTTACTAGTTATATATTTACAAAACCTTAGTTCTGACTCAGGATGCAATCTTAATGATACTGAAGTTTTTAAGGAGATAGGTAGGTCTGCTTTCAACTCTTCAAGTAAAACACATCATAGAGTATCATACATGTCGTAAATTATTTTGCATGTTGAATCAGGCAGTCAGTCTGTCAGCATTTAGGGTTGGATTCCAGGGTTCTTTTGGTGAAAGTCAAATCAATGGTGGAGTCATAATAGAAAGAAGGGATAAGATAAGTTCAAGCCTTTGTTTTATAAGCAGAGCTGCACTAGCTTTGAGGTGAGAGAATACTTGCTGTTTAGGAAAGAGCTGAGAGGAAAACAAAAAGACAGTAGTAGGAGATAAAATCAGAGATGTAGCAGGGGTTAGGACATCCTGTTGCTGTGAAGTTCATTATAAAACCTTTGGCTTTTACTCTGAATGAAATGGAAAGCTGTTGGGAGTTTCAGGTATAGTAACACATTCTGAACACATTCTGACTTTTATTTATAAATGATCATTCTGGCTGCTCTGTTGGAAAGAGACTGTAGGAAAGCAACAGCTAAAACGGAAAATATTAAGAGACTACCTTACAATCAGAGACAGAGAGAGAGAGAGAGAGAGAGAGAGAGAGAGAGAGAGAGAGAGAGAGAGAGAAGGGAGAGAAGAGAGAGGAAGAGGGAGAGAATGAGGGTGACTGGGGCAAGGAGGGTAGCAGTAGGTGTTTGTGAGTACACTGGTTATACTTCATAGGTAGCTTTTTATAACATTTACTTATGAATAAGATGTGAAGTTTGACAGGAAAGAAGTTCAGGGTTTTGGGCAAGATTCCAAAGATTTTGGCATGAGCATCTGAAGAATGCTGTTAGACACAGAAATGGGGAGAATAATGTCAGTCAAATTTTTGGGAGATTATTAAAATAATTTCCAGTTAGGTTAGTTTTGAGTGAACACATAATCTATCTATGTAAGAGATTTTATCTTAATGTCTTATAGGTCAAATACTTATAACCCTGCAAACTCATTATATTGTATACATTAGCCAAGTCTTCTAATTCATATTGCAATATAAAACCATTAAAATGGTAATAAGAAACAGAAAGTGGTTATTGGCAAACATTTTATTGCAAAAACCTGACAATTTTAAATCCCTTCTATTCATATTATATTCATTGTGGATAATTTAACTGGATAAATTAAGATGATATAAATTATTCAACTGTAAATGATTTAAAAGCAAACAGCACATTCATTTTATCATTTTTTTCGAAGAGCCTTTCATTAAAATTCAGCCATTCTGCAATTAATTGTCACAATTTTCTGGCCAATACATTCATTTCCTATCATAGTCAAAGAAAATTATTTGCATTTTAAAAATCTTACTCTACATGCGGTTTATTGAACATTTCAAGTCTTGACAGTTTAATTTTATATTTGTGTTTTCAAAGGCAGTTCTTTTCATCTTACCTGTCTTATTTCTTTAAGTTAGTTATAGGTAAAATTATAACCTTGACTGTTATCTCATGTTAACTTAAGAAAAATAAATGAATATTGTGATGAGATTTGACCTGGAAACTTTTCATTTATTGAAAGAACTCTTTTGGATGTTAGTGCATGAATTATTACAAGAATCCTTTAAATATTCATATGAAGTCTAATTAATGTTTTAATGTCGAGCAACACACTCTTTTCATTTGACCTATTCCAAAATGACACCATTTTTTTAACAAATTGTTTCAATGTTAACGAGACAGAGAGGTTGATTATATATGTATTTCATGAAGTACTCCTCAAGTGAACATAAAGTTTAATGTTTCCGTGTGCCCGCCCCTTAAGCAGTATAACTCATTCTATACTCAATAAAACCATTGACTGAACATATCTATCAAGTAATTAACCTGTATTTTATGCAGCTATTTTCCAAACATTTTATGTAAAAATAATTACAGCTTCTCTTTTGAGGAGATCCTCCAGTTGGTAGGCCATGGGCAATACACTTTTTAGGCACTACAGCCCTCACATCCAGCCCTCACAGCCACCCTTCCAAAGGAGTACCCTCTTTGTGTGGCCCAGCATCGCACGGTGGTAAGTGGCAGGTGTAACTCCAGAACTGGAACTCATTAAATGACAATGGCATGCTTCTTTAAGTCAGCTGCCATTTCTGAACCTGCAATATGGAGTCACGAATATACTATGTCCCCAGAGTGTGTCATGATACAGCTAACTCCAAACATGTGTTTTCAGATATGTAAAAAATACAATTTAAAAAAAAATCTAAGTTATTCATCCTTAATCCAACTGTTTTTCTTTAGTGAGGACCTCATCTAATATCTTTTTTTTTCTTTTTAAATCCTCATCTGAGGATATGTTCATTGATATTTTTTTAGAGAGGAAGGGAGAAAGACAGAGAGAGGGAGGGAAACATCAATGTGAGAGAGAAACATTCATCTGTTGCCTCCTGTATATGCCTCAACCGGGGATTGAACCTGCAACCTAGGTATGTGCCCTGACTAGGGATCAAACCCGCGACCATTTTTGTGGGACGATGCTCCAACCAACAGAGCCCCTTGGCCAGGGCTCATCTAATGTCTTTCAAGCAGAAAAGAATTGTGACATATCCTGATTTTGAGGAATACTTAAGAAAATGCATTTTGAGTCAGAAACAGGGTGGTTAAGGAAGTCACTCTTAGGCACTCTAAAACACTACTGCTGCCAATACAGATTAACAAAAGAAACAAATGTCTGAAGGACAAGCTATTAAACGCATATGAAGAGCTTTGGCATTTTATATGTCCTGAGTAGGACAATTCTATTTCTAGGAATTTATCCCAAGAAACAAAGATGAGCATAAACATTAAGTTACATGGATGAAAGTTAAAGTGGTTTAGGTAAAGTGAAAAATTAGTATTTAAAATGTTCATCAGTAGGGGTTATATAGGCAAGAAAAGAATGCCAGGCATTTGAAAAATAATGTTTGAGAACCATAGTTTTTGACATAGAAACAAAGTCATGACAAATTTTTTTTTATAGTTGAATTTTGCTTTTTATTTTTTATTTTATTTTATTTTTTTTTAAATGTTTTATTTTAGTTTATTCAGTACAGTTTCTATCCTTTATTCCCATTCCAGCCCACCCACCCATTCCTCCCCTCCTCCCTCCCCTTTCCAACACCCCTAGTTTTGTCCATGTGTCCTCTATATTTGTTCCTGTAAACCCTTCCCTTCTCCCCTGAAATTCCCTCCCCTCTCCCCTCTGGTCACTGACAACTCTATTTCA
>CM052541.1:31458802-31472072 GCA_028533065.1 Trachops cirrhosus | reverse complement strand
ATAAACATACTCTGTGACAATAAACTTTCTAAACTGGTGAAAATGTCTACACTTTATGCCCAGATTTATAAAATAGGCTACCCATTTTCTGAATGTTTAATCTCTATGTCTGTTCTAGAGCAGAGGTCAGCAAACTTTTTCTGTATGGTGCCAGACTAAATGTTTTAGGATCTTGAACCAAGAGGTAAAATCAAAGACAATGTGTAGGTACTTATACGACAAGAGATAATCTACATTTCTATAATTATTTTATTGATGAAATGGAAAACATAATAAAAATTGAATACAGTTTTGTGTAATACAGATCTACTAGTGAAAAAATGTAATTCTTTTTTGGGAGGAGATAATATTTGTCTAATTGAGGCCCAAAGTTAGTGTTTTCTATCATCAAAATTAATTGCAAATATTCTGCTACAATATGGTTTTATATATTACTTCTTTGAATATGTCTTTTCATCAAGGTAGGTAATGCCAAATACTGATGTAAATGCATGAGCACATGATTTTAATTGAGCATATTTATTGCTTAAAAGTAATTTATAATTCTACTTAATCATTTTGATATTTGTGTTTAGCTTGTCTTTAAATTTTAGATTAATGACTTCCAATTGAAGGTTAGGTGGAAGCTCTTCAAATGCACGGTAAATTAATTCTGAAGTATGCAAATTTCCTTTGCACTCGCACGAAGGCCTGAAAAGTGCTGTGGGACTGTAGTTTGAACTCAGAAGAATGTATCTTTTGCAGATTTGTGTGAGGATGCAGATCTTATTTCCTGCTTTGATTTTATCAGGAGTGTCTAAAGCAGCTTGACATTAGGTGTGATTCAAACATCAGTTGTTCTCAAAGTTACAGTAGTGTAAGTTTCATATATGGATGCTGTTTACCTTTTTTATTAAGCAATGCTATTAACTTTGTAGTAAAGGCTAATTTCTAAGGCCAACTTGGCTGAAATCACAGTGCTGAGGGATCAAGTTGGCCCTGGTGTTGTAGGTTTTGGATCCCTATTCTAAGGGACATGAAATACAATTGTTTAAATTGTCCCACAGTAACATTTATTGATTTTTTATTTTCCTTGAGAAGATGTGGAGAGGCCTTATAGTGTCCACTCATTCACTCATGGCTTTCTTGAGGAACAATTTCTCAAGATCCTAAATGTTATTTGAATTCTACTAGGTATCAGAGCACTAACCACAGTCTAATGAAGGAAAAATCTAGTCAACAGGTAATTCCAACATAATATAGTAAGTTCTAAAATAAATATGTGAATGTGCTATAGGAACAAAGATGATAAAAACAGCTAACTGTGATTTATCAAATGCCATAATTTGAAAAGAAATGCCAGATAAGAAGATACTTGTTCTTGATCATAAAGCACCTGTAGTAATTTCTTAGGTCAAGATCTCAGGAAAGAAAATTCTGGATAAAGAGATCACTTTGTATACACAGGGCTGGAGGCATGGAAAGCTCATCTTGTGTCCAGAGAATGAGAGCCAGTGAAAGCAAAGTTGGAAGGAGCAGGGGAAGGAGGGCTGGAGATAATGGATAGGGTAAAATGAGGTGGCCTTTGGAACCAGGACTTTACAAGCTTTGATGTGCAAACAGATCACCTGGACAATCTGTTGCACAAAGTGCAACTTCCTTCCCATTGAGCTGGTGGGGCCTCTGTTGTGCATCTCTAACAAGATTGGTGGTGCTGCTGCTGGGTGGGAGACCACACATGAACAGCAGTACGCTCCCCAGCTCTAAGGGTTTTAGCCCTCTTCCTTCTTCTGGCAGTCAATTCACTGTTATTGACATTTTAAGCAGAGAAGTAACACAATCCAACTTTGGAATTTCAAAGATAAAGCTGTAGGTATGAGGAGTATGGACTCCATATAAAAAAGAATGAGAATAGGGGACAGCTGTTAAGAGGAACTTGCTCAGGAGAGAAATGCTGAGAACCTACAATCAGCAGTGATAATGATGATAAAATTTGTAAAAGCATTCAACAGGTAAATATGCAAATTGTGTGGAAATGCTGGGTAAGGAGAGGGAAGTGGCAACAGCTCTCTTCTCTACAAAATATGCACCAGGCAGCCATAATAAAATCTGGCCCCATTCCATGCACACCCCTCTATTCTCCAGTGAAAAAGCAAAAACAGAATTTGATTTCCTTAGTGCTAAAAAAAGGACTTAGTAACAGGACTCATTCCAACAGGAAATATACAAGAGAAATATTTTGGCGTATAATAGCTAACCTCCATGCTGCAAAAACTGATGTCAGAGGAATTTAGACTCTGCCAATGTAGGAGCTTTATTTTAAGGTTCCAGAGAAAAAGTCAGATGGTAAGTTCTGTGTATTTTCTTAAGAATGGGGTAGTCATTTCTCCTCTTTGAGTGGCTTAGGCCTGCCGAAGACTATGATTTTTACGGTCTTTTTAAATCCAGTTCATGGTGCTGCAATGTAGGGCTTCAGTAGTGCTCAATAGGCAATGAAATCAACTGTATTTATGAAATTAACTGTGTGCATCTGTAATGTATGGCTTCTGTAGTGCTCAATAGGCAATGAAATCAACTGTATTTATGAAATTAACTATATGCAGCTGCTTGGTCCAAAGACTAATTTAGATAACCTTCACAGAATGAATATGCATATAAACACTGCACTGAAATGAAACTATACTTTAATTTCTATGCCTTTTAAAAGAATACTACCAGAGAGCAATAGGTTGATAAAACTTTATACTTGTCTTATTCAATGTGATTCAATCATTTATAAATACAGGAAAAACACAGCAGAATGGCAAAAATGTAAAAACAATCAGACTGGAATCCAGAGATGAAATTAAGCAATGTACTGTATATTATTTAAAGATGCATATGCAATAACAAGGCACACAAATTGGACTCTGAGCTTTATAGCAGCCATGTATCAGATAAAGCTATTCATCTATTATTCCATGTAAATGTTGAAACAACTTATCTTTTATACCGAATGGGAGAAAACTGAGTAAGCCACCACATAGCTGCACTGTAAAATTATATTACGTTTCAACCTTTGGCAAGTTACTTGTAGCTCATTCTTGATGTACTATGGCTGGTGTCTTGTAGCTCCTCTGAAGATCTGTTCTTTAGTGTATTTACTAAGGCGATATTTGGGATATCTGGGAGCATCTAAATTTCACATTTATTTATCTTGTGCTGAACTTCTGATGTGACGTGTTAATTTGATTTTTTCCTATTTGTTTTGATAAACTGACAGTATTTTTCCAGAGTCAAAAAGTGAGACAGTTTCTCAGGGTTTAAAAAAATTAAAATTGAGTGAATCATGGGATGTCAACAACACTTATTAAGTCTCTGAAGTTTAAAAACATGACTTATCATGTGTGAACAGAATTGGTTTTCCTAGTGTAGTCTGTAATGACAGGCAAAGATTACATAGTGAAGCCGCATGATCAGTATATGGAGAACAACTGGGAGATGTATTATACCTGCTATTAGAAAATAATAGTTTAAAATTGACCTTGCTTCCTCGGTACTGATTTTCTACTACACCACTACAAGGGAATCCTTAATGTAAGGTTTCGACGTCTGTATCAATTGCTATTCTCAACTAAAACTTATTCTCTTAAAATCAATATTCCTGTTTATAAACTAGTTCTCTGAGTTATTACAAAACATGATGATGTTTTGAACAAGCTAATGGTCAAAAGAATATTAATCGATTTTCCTACTTGGAAACAAAGTGTGCAGATAGCTGCCTTTTATTCCATACCAAGTTGGTTCATTTGTAGACTGATTTACTTTTGATTCAGAAGGATGATGAGAAATAAGAAAATGCTTGAATTTTCAAGTCATTCCTTTCTGTTGTGACATTTTGTTCTTTTATTCCATCATCTCCATTAGTTTGCCAACTGGCACTGACAGGGGTGTAAAACTACTGCAAATTGTTACTTCAGCGGTACTCCGCCTGCCAAAAACAGATCAGCTGCTCCTCTGAACGCACCTTTCACTCTTTCCTAGCTGAAGCCCTCTGAGCCTACACTGCCGCTGGGCTATAAATCTCACCAGCAGCATTTGCATTTAATCACCCAACTTCCACCACTTTAAGATAAACATGCATGGATGCAATCATTATGAAAATGAATGTCCAGCCTGCACATTGGAGGGGTGCGGGGTACAGGACCACAGGGCCCAGCACCATACTCTTTTCTTTTTATGGCTTCATTGGAACTGATTTATCCATCTTTTTCTCATCTCTCCTGTCTCAGCAGTTATAAACTGCATCACCTTTCCTTAACCCAAGAATGCAGGCAAGCTTTCCCCTATTGGAGACCTTCTGATGGGGCTCTGCAGGTCATCCGACAAAGGGCTGGCTGAGGTGATGAACGCCGCACTTTCTTCTGTGGGTCTAGATGCTTTGCACCTTCTCTGGGTCAAATTAAGACTTTTGAGAATAATTTCTGGATCCCCTACACAGTTGTGAAACTGTCAGGATCTTTCGGATGGGTAAGATCAACAAGTATTTCAGATTTGTTCAGCCAACCACAGGGAAGCAGACTGAACACATACAAATTTTCAGATGACACAGATAATCAGTTAGAAAATGGGTTTCTTGGCTGACACCCGGCAAATGGAATTTAAACATGTAAGGACAGAAGAGTCATATTGATCCTAAAACTAAGAAGAAACACAGATACATTTTTTCAGTATGTCTAACTTTGTTACGAGTCATGGGTGCATCCTTATTCTTCATTATCCGTCCTCATTGTCCAACAAGCACATCCATTTGGAAAACTAGATATTAATCACTCTAAGACCTGTTTTGCTTTTTGCAAATAGCACTGTTTTTATTTTCATTAATATTTTATTAATATTTCTTACTTATATGTCAAGAATTAACTCTTCTCATTGGCTAGTATACTGGACTTATATCCTCAGAAAAGCTGTTGTAACTAACTTCTCATAAAAGAGACATTAATTAACCGGGAAAGCAAAGGATGAAGGAACCATTATCCTTCCTTATCACAAACACCACCACTTGAATGAAATTGTATAGCACAGAATTATTTTTTTTTATGTTTTCTCATTTGGAAGGATAAACGTTTGTAAATCAATATGTCTTGAAGGTTTGAAAAATTTCCCTCCTTGTTTTCATTCTAACTTAATATTATTTTAAACTAGAAGTCAGATCTTAAAATATAGGTGGTAGAGAGGAGATAGGTAACTAAGTAAAATAGATAAAAACATTCTCAAGCTAATATATAACAAGGAAAGGAAACATCCATCTATGAATTAAAAAAATATATCCTCCACAGCTGTAATAGAAAAATATACTTCATAATTTTTAAAACAATTACTATAGAAACACAAATGCTCTTGTATTGTAATCTATTTTATATTGTATTAAGTTTCTAATAGACACCTTCTTAAAGGATTAATTTTTAAAGTATCAAGAATACCCTTAAATTTAAAATATGCAGACAATTTCATTTCCGTTCATAAAAAAGTGAAATATTTTTGAGAAAGTTAGTTTAATTACAGTTTTGTTTTAAAAAATACTAATAAACATGGGCATATCTACCAAAATCCAGATGGAAGTGGAAAAATTCAGTCCGATATTCAGATATTTGGAAAAGAAGCAATACTCTCCCTCCCTCCAAACAAAGAAAGGTAAGGTTATTTGTAAACATTTTTCTGGAAGATTTTTTATGTTCATTCATTACATCTAGTTGAATATTACTTTATACATAAAATAAGTCTTTAATGTGTTGTGCTAATTAATTAGGTGATGGGAAAAAAGGAGAATCTGAATAACTTACCATTCCTTTTCTATGGAAATATTCTCAATTGTGAATACATTTGCCAAGTCTATATGACAGATTGGGTAACAAAGTCCTATAAATTATTCAGGTATCTCAAACACATTCACTTAACTGGTGTGAAAATACTATCTGATATATTTCAGGAAAAAAAGCACCAGGATTTGTATGAGAACAATAAAAGGCGGTGACTAACACTGCCAGGCCCAGACTGAAGGTATGGCTGCATGTTTCGGGTTTCATGACACAGTTAGATGGACCCTAGATAATGCCATGCTAATTATTCTTGAGATAAAGGAAAAGACACAGTCGCTAGGAGTATGAAGAGAAAATAGCTCATACTCACTAAGTGACATGGTGTTTTATACTCAGGACCTTGGCGCCTTCTCCTCACTGTCACGGTAGGACACAGGCTGAGAGAGGCTTGGTAACTTCTCCACAGCCCTGAAACCCAGCTTGGTTAGACTCCAAAACCTGTCTTCTTACCTCCTGGCTTCAAAGAAACACTTGCTTTGGTTGCTTTAAAAAAAATGCCCCTTCTTTCCACGTTAGGCAATTCATTCATTCATTTTCCTATTGTAGTTATTTATTTATTTGTATAAATTTAGGGATAATTCTTGTTTTGGTTTTTGAATTTTGTTGTTTTACTAAATAACTTAGCATCACTGTATTTAGTTACATGTTGTACAGAGAAGCATTCTTACTCTGACAGTTGGAATGCTAAGCCCATGAATGAGATTATCAGTGCCCCCAGGACTTCCCTCCACCAAGCTTCTGACAGCTCCTCCCTCCGTCTCGTGAGAATCAGGTGCACTGATGGCACCTGAACGGCGTTGGACCATTTGCAGATGATTCTCTAACAGCAATGAGAGAGAAAAATTTACCAGACCTAGTTATTCATCAAGGTATAATGCTTACAGAAAGCCACGTATTGACTAACATTACAGCACATTATAGAGGGTTCATTAAATATCACATGCTACCTAGTTCACAGCTATTATCTGTGTGAATGCTCAATATTGTTAGACTATTTTCCCTTCTGTCTGTAAGTGCTACCCCTCTGCCTTCTCTCTTACCTCTTTCTTTCCTAAATCCAAAACGTAAAAATTATTCATTTGGGGAACATTTGGGAAGACAACAATGCAGTTTTTTGTTTGTTCAAACTAGATTAGAAGTCCCTGTATTTATTTTGGAGAAGCCAATGACTTGCTGGCATGGAACGATTATTTGGGGCAAATGTTGAAACACTGCTGAAGCAAGATAAGAGCAGAGTTGACTGTGTCTAAAGTCAAAAATGGAGCAACACTAAAATTTTGTAATTTTAATTAGCTTTACATTAATCGAAAAGCCAAATCTTTTAAATTTAAATCCCAAACAGACCAATTCAAGGTATTTGGGGCATTTTTAGTAACAGTTTCTTGATATTTGTGTGTTATTCTTCCTCCTAATAGTGAGCCTGAGCTTAACAAAAATCCTTAAAACTACAAAAAAACACCCAACAGAACTTACATGTTTGCATACTTCTAATCTTAACTTTAACAGTGATGTCATGTGTACATACTCTAAGGCAACCCACTAATTTAAAGTTTTGAGATACATAGGTCTGGGCTGTTTTGTAGTATTTCTGAGCCCAAAGTTACACAATTCTACAGTGAGGAATAGTGGAATAGTGACATGATTTGCAGTTCCAACCTTGATCTGCCTCTGCAACCTTAAATTTCAGATCATTGCAACTTTCAGTCTTTTACATAAGTTTAGTCTTTCACATTAATTAAAGTCCCAATAAACTGCAACTGTCACAAATGATGTCTTTAATTTGCTAATTTATATAAGCCTATCTTCAAAAAGCTAAAAATACTATTTTTATTCAATGCCTATGCATATTTTTTTCATTTTTCTAAACCACTCAATTTAAGAAATACTTAAGAACTGACATATGAAGTAGCAACTAGCATTAGCATAATATAATATTCTTAGTTTTAATTTAGATGACTAAAAATATTCTAATAAATCACTTCAATTTTCAAATCTACTTGTAATATCACCTACTACTATAAACATGCCCAAATTGGTTTTTCTTTATAAATTCTTGTCCAATCAGATAATATTCTGATAAGAGAAAGGATATGCCAAAAATACTTGAATTTGTAGGTAGAAAATTAATTTCTAAACAAGTTAACTGTTGCTGCCTTATCGCAGGAAAAAAGTAGACAAACAGCATATATTTTAATTCTGTGCAACTCACTTTTAATAAAACAGAAAGCACTGGGTAGTCAGCATTAGTAAGGCTGCAAGATTTTGAATATGCCAGAAGCTTATCAGGTATAACATGCTAATTTTTTTTCTAATAATGTAATGAAGTCTGAAACTTTCAGAGAGATGCAACTCTGATAATAGGCCTATTTAAAACATTAAGAAAACCTTGATTATGGGTTGCTCAGCAGCTTCCAGATGCTAAAGGAGAAAGCAATTTTGTCATAGGAGGTTGTTGCTCACAGAAAACGCATTTCCATTCCAAGGCCACAGCAGTACATTTGGGCTTCTCCCCGGAGGTAGCAGAACTCTCCAGTGTGTATCAGATGATGCATTCTGGGTGATTTGTGAATCTGAATCTGATATGTATTGCCATAATATATGTTTCAATAGCCACAGATTTCCTCTGGGACATTCCTGGATGCCCCATATGTATGTATTGAGCACAGAGTAATCTTAGCCTGTTCTGGCCTGGGGCTCCTAAATTAGGTATTTTAGCTCTGGTGCCAGTTTATATTGCTATGTACCTATGGGCCGAGGCTGAATAAACTACGAGGAGTCCTGGGATCCTCATGCAGGCCTTAGAATTGGCACCTTGATAGTTCCCTAATAGTACATTCTAGATTGATTATTTCTTGTTTTGTTTTTTTTTTTTTTGAACACCAATTCTCTTACTAGGGCACCTCTAGTCATGAAAATATAGCCCAGTCGATAATTTGTAAGAGAAGAAAATGAAATATCCTGATACTTTTTACCAGAATATTAAAAAATATATGGAAAGAAATAATATTATCCTAAGGTAATAGTAGTATCCTTTTGGCCATGCAGTAGGTGGTTCTTGGGTTATCCAAGGAAAAAGGACACCTTTAGAAGAAAATATTTTAATATTTTAGGTCTTGTCACTTTGAAAAATCCCCCATGCAAGACTTTGAAGACCTCACATTTGTTCTTACATTTCAGTTTTAAGAGGCATCATGATTTCAAAGTTGTTAAAATATGAAAATGTTGCAGCATAGAATTAAGGAAATATGATATTTATAATTAAGAATTTGCCTAAAGCCCTGACTGGTGTAGTTCAGTGGGTTGGGCATCATCCTGCAGACTGAAAGTTCATCGGTTCAATTCCTGGTCAAAGCACAAGCTTGGGTTGCGGGCCTGGTGCCCAGTTGGGGGCATGAGAGAGGCAACCAATGGCTGTTTCTCTTGCACAGCCATGTTTCTCTTCCTCTTTTCCTTCCTCCCTTCCCCTCTCTCTAAAAAATAAATAAATAATATCTTAAAAAAATAAGTTTACCTATATTGCTCCAGAATTGCTAAGCCCAAGGACTTGACCTTAATGTGCTCATTTGTGGGAATGTAGATCTTTTTAATATGCTTGTAGGTATAGCTGGAAAGACTGTATAATCTATATTATGCACAAATTAAAGTAGACCTTTAATTTTAGTTGTGTAATTATTTATCATACCCATAGTCATTTGTTTTTAAGAGAAAGATCTCCTTTATTTATATTTGTTTACATAGCTCTTAAAAAAACTACACTAACATTAAAATATTACATCTGATGTTAACAGAGGTCACTTGGATACTGCATGGTTTTCTCTAAATATGCAACAGATACAAAATATTTATAGGTGACTTAGATTGTATTGCATTGTGATGTGTAATCTTAAAAAGTAATACTTTTTTCATCCATTAATACTATTTTTTAAAGATTTTAGTTATTTATTTTTAGACAGAGGGGAAGAGAGGGGGAAATATATAGAGAGAAACATCAATGTGTGGTTGCCTTTCACATGCTCCCTACTAAGGGCCTGTCCTGCAACCCAGGCTTTCATGCCGGCTGGGAATCAAACTGGCGACCCTTTGGTTCGCAGGCTGGCACTCAATCCACTGAGCCACACCAGCCAGGGCCATTAATACTATTATTATTACCACTTTTATTAGTATTTCAGTGTATATATTAACAATTTAATTTGTCTAGGAAAAAAGAAAAAATAAACATTAAATAATTTAAATTCAATAAATATAAAACTTTGAACTCAAAATTTTCTCCGAATTTCATGCGATACCACTCTTTCTTGGATTTTTTGTTTATTTTTTTAATTTTAAAACAATGCAACCTCCACAATTTTAAGTTTAATCTTTTAAAGAGTTTTCACATATTTTAAGAAGAGCATTTTAAATTTTTTTTCAAAATAAATAGGAATCTACTAATTAAACTCAGTGTTTCATGACCTATTAAGTCAGTAGTTATTATAATCCATCTTTAATTGGATTAGCTATAATTACAATTAAATGGCTCTCTGAATCATAAAAGGTTAAATACAAGTAATTTTCCATTTAAAGATTTAAATATGAGTTGATCACGGTAAGAAAGGAAAAATACTTCATTCTAAAGTTAATTGCTAAGCCTTTTTGCCTACTTTCATGAAGTTGGCTTTCTTATCTCTTGTTTTTTATTCATAAAACCTCTCAACTCTACAATATAGTGTCCAAATGTATGCTACCTTTTAAAAATTTTTTTTATAATTTGTAAGTTTTATAATATGACTACCACCTGTATGTAAGTGTGGAATAAAATAATTTTCTTGTATTCAACAGGTTGCATTTCCACTTAAATTGAGTGTGTGATAGTGGTATTACTGACCAGAAGAAAAAGAAAGACTGAAGGCCTCCATGGTCAACTCATTCTTCATGAACTCTTCCTTTTTTCTTCTTTCTCTCCCTCCCTTTCTCCCTTCTCTCCCCACCACATTTCTCTCTCACACGCATACACTCATGTACATATTTCTTTCACTTTTTAACAACTTTTTTAAATTAATATTTTTCACCTGTTTCCATTTAGAGACAAATCATTCAAAAGTAACAAATTAACTTCAAACATAAAAAATTATATAAAAGAGTCATCAAACAGGTAATATATTATTGTATTGAATCACTAAGTTTGAATAATTTGGAAGCAAGGTCTGCATTTCTTGTTTAGACATTTTGTAATTAACTATTTAATTTGAGAATATTTTAGAAGAGGAATAAAGGAAGGAAAAATGCATAAAAGAAATAATGAATTGTTGTAGTGTGTTATTTACTACGATTACACAAATATTGTTAAGGAAGAAGCGTGCATCAGAAGTCCCTTCTTAATAGAGGTATATGGTAAATTCCCAACCACATATTTACAAAGTAGTATGTAATTAGAAATATAAAGTACAACATTCTATGTTCTCTTCCAGTTCACCAGAAAGAGAAGATATGGCACCTAACCAAGTTACATGTAAAGGAATTCATAAGCGTGGGGTAACCCAGAGCTGTGAAGTAAGGATTACAATAGGAAATGCAGGTAAATGGCATGTCAGGAGGAAGGCAGATCATGAACAAAGGCCTGGGGCCAAGACTCTCTCAGGAACAATGCTTAGCCCCATTGAAATACAGTGTGGACCATAAAGAAGGGCGTCATAAAATGAAATTCTGAAGAGGGTAGCTTAAGTGGTATCATTGAGTATCTCAACTGCCAGTTTGAGGAGTTCAAAATCAACAAAGAATTTCCAATGAGGAAATGACATAATGAGAGCTGTGTTTTAGACTGATTCATAGATAAAGAGAGCAGAGTGAAGGGACTCTGAGATGAGAGAGCAGGCATAAAAGCTTTGTAATGGTCCAATCAAGAGCAACAGATCTCAGGAGGAAACACTCCTGAATGAGTCAGACTACCCTGAGCCTGATGGGTAACATACTTTTGAAAACATCAGCAATTTAACATTAGAAATTTAATTATCTTACAGGTATCAGAATATTTATTAGGATATAACTGTCTGTGGTATAGAAGATTCCTTGGTCAAAAGACACAAGTCCATTTTCCCTGGTGTAAATCCATCCTGCACCTCTGTTCTGCGGAACAGTAGTCGTGTATGTATCTCTGCCTGCCTTCTCTCCCGCCTAAGTGCATGCCACCACCCTATAGAAGATTTGATGGACATGGACATGAGCCCCCTCAGGCTCCAGAATGATCTTTTCAGTTGTGAACTAAAGGGCAACAATTATTATTACTTTAAGATGCATAATGATGAAAATGAGCACCAATTGTCTTTAAGAACAGTCAGTTTAAGGGTGGTGCAGAGAATGAATTGCACATTGTTGAAGCAGAGGCAATGAATTACGAAGGAAGTCCAATTAAAGTAACACTGGCAACTTTGAAAATGCCTGTACAGCCAACAGTTTCACTTGGGGCTTTGAAATAACACCACCTGTGATCCTAGTTAAGTGTGGTTCAGGGCCCATGGATATTAGTGGACAGCACTTAGTTGCTGTGGGGGAAGATGCAGAGTCCAAAGATGAGGAGGAGGAGGATGTGAAACTCTTAAGTATATCTTGGAAAGCATTCTGTCCCTGGTAGCAAGGTTCCACCAGAAGAAAGCAAAACTTGCTGCTGATGAATCTGATGATGAAGATGATCTTGATGATGATGATGATTTTGATGATGAGAAAGCTGAAGAAAAAGCCCCAGTAAAGAAATCTGTAGGAGATATTCCAGACAAAATATTCACAAAAATCAAACCGAAAAAGAAAAAGACTTAAAACCATCAACACCAAGATCAAAAGGTTGGGCTGGAATGGGAATAAAGGATAGAAACTGTACTGAATAAACTAAAATAAAAAAAAATTTTTTTAAAAGAATCCTTCAAAAGAAGCCCAGGAAAAAAGGACCTGGTTCTCTATAAGACATTAAAGCAAAAAATTCAAGCAAGTATAGAAAAAGCACACTGCAAATCCTGGGAGCTACTGGTAAACTAAGCCCAAAGATGGGAGAAGAGGAAAAGAGACCAAGTTCGTACTGAGTATTATTAACAATCAAGACTGAAGTCTTCTGTTTTAATCTCTACCCCCTTTCCTGGTTTGCTACCCACCCATGCCCCCTTTCAGGCAGAAGAGATCTTACTCTTGATCTCCCAGAGCCCTTTTCTTTTGACTTCTGTGATTCAGTGAACCTTACACTTCACTTTTTAGATGTGCATTTCCTTACTTCTTAGAACACATTTTAAAAACCCTTTGTATCTTCCTAGCTGTTCATAAAAATGTGAATAAATAATAAAAAATAATGAAAGAAAAGAAGGAAGGGAGGGAGGAAGGAAGGAAAGAAGGAAGGAAGGAAGGAAGGAAGGAAGGAAGAAAGAAAGAAAGAAAGAAAGAAAGAAAGAAAGAAAGAAAGAAAGAAAGAAAGA
>CM052541.1:31379451-31458302 GCA_028533065.1 Trachops cirrhosus | reverse complement strand
TTCTTAGAACACATTTTAAAAACCCTTTGTATCTTCCTAGCTGTTCATAAAAATGTGAATAAATAATAAAAAATAATGAAAGAAAAGAAGGAAGGGAGGGAGGAAGGAAGGAAAGAAGGAAGGAAGGAAGGAAGGAAGGAAGGAAGAAAGAAAGAAAGAAAGAAAGAAAGAAAGAAAGAAAGAAAGAAAGAAAGAAAGAGAAAAAGAAAGAGAGAAAAAAGAGTAAATGCAGGAATATTCTGCTGTCTGGTAAGAGGATGTACATTTGCTTACAAATCTGTAATGTTAATAGGCAATATCTGAGCCAACAGAAATGGCTAAGGGATAATATTCTGCATTGCTTTCCAGCCAGAAGATATGGGAGATGTTTCACAATAGTTGTTTTCAAACTTTAGTGTCAGGACAATTACCTCAAGGGCTTACTGAAACACAGATTGCTGAGACCCACCTCCAGAGTTTCTGATACTATAGGTCTGGCTGAGGTTCAGAATTCACATTTCTGAGAAATAATTATGACACGGATGTTGTATTACACAAATCACATTGGTGTTAAAAGAGGCAACTTACAGGAAATTCAAACACCTAGACACTTACTAGAAAGCCCTTTCTTCTAATAAAGAGCATCTGAAAATTATGCTGTCTTGCTGAAACAGCATTCCTCAGGTCAAAAATAAAACTATGAGGGAGTTTCTACTCCTGATTTCATTTTTACCAGCAAAGAAGAATTTATCCCTGAATCAGAAATAATGGAAACTTTTAGAGAAAGCATCCATGACATTTTAGCAGTTGAGAAAAGGCTACTAAAGCATACCCACGTTTTTAAGAAATTATATCAAAAAACAATTTAAGAAGCAGCGGCTATCATATTCCCCCTGGGGTTCTATGGCCAGAAAATTTAAAGAAGGTGGAGAGTAAAAACTGAAAATCTGATAATACAATCACAGATGATACTGATGAGAACGGTATCCAAGGAAACCAGTGTGGTTGCTTAGGGCTCTCTTCTAATGAGTTCCTATTTAAATGAAATGTGCAAAATATGAAGAGAAGAACATATAGACAAATATAAATACAAAAGAGAAGTAATGATCTTTAAGAATAAGACCAAGAGGCTGAAATATCTGGTATTTCTTACCTACTCATATACATGGTCACTACAAAGTCTTCTTTTAAATGTGTATAAAATATGTGTGATATCATATAAGTACTATACAAGAGTAAAAATAATTTTTTTAATGATGCATACAATCACTGCTTGGGGAAAATGATATACTGTTCAATGGGATAAAATGGTGGTTTGCTTCCATTTCCCTCCACTGGGAGAATTATCTTCACATTAGGAAAGACAGCATCATAAAGAGGTAATTGAAGCACAAAATAAAAGCAAAGATTATGAAAGCATTTAGCCTCTTTAAATGAATGCTCAAGTTCAGACACAGATAAATCACATTTGAAAGGTTGTGAAACAAATCATTCTGGGTAATCACTAGGAAATGATAGTGAATAGAGGAAATCTTATAAGATTAAACATGAGTAAATGACCCAATTTTCAAAAATGGATAAAAGTACAAAACCCACAGAGTTGTCAGGCAATTATTAACTTTGCAAAATTTCATGAAGTATTGTCAAAGTATTAGTTTGGAACCTCTAGTAAGAGGAAAATAAATAAACCCAGTAAGTAAATAAGCAAATAGCACCAAGAGTACACTCAGACTAAGACATATCAAGCCAATCTCATATTTTGTGGGATTTCTACCATAATCCAAGACACTAAATGAAATTTCACGCTGCTCTTGTAGCCATGACAAAGAACATGCAATAAACGAAACGACAGAACATTTTGGTGAATTTGAAGCTACAGAAGACCCCTGCTTTAGGGACTTTTAATTATGAATCAGAACAATGAACTCTAGACAGCTACCTTTTCTCCTTGGCTCTGTTCCATTCAGTTTCTTTATCAGTGTCTTGGCTGAAAATTAAATGGTGTCCTTATCAAACACGTGGTTGACTTAAAGCTGGGAAAACTACTATCTTTGCCACCAGAAACAAGATATAAATTGATCTCGACAGGCTGAATGGATGAGGCAAACCCAACATAGTGAAATTTAACTGAGGTAATGGATGAGACAATGTCATCATAATGAAATTTAACTGGGATAAGTGAAAAAATCTTAGATTTTTGTTGGAATAGTAATTATACTATTACTATCTATGTTGGAAATAGATCTTTTCTTGACAGTAATTCATGTGACAATGATTTGGGAGCTTGGACCAACTGCACATTTACTGAGACAACATGTGTGAAAGAAAGAACTTGTGGTGCCTGGCAGATAGCAGTCACTCACCGCATAGTTGTGTTTTGCTGAAGCTCGCTATAAGCCAAACACGGATCTGGCTGCTAAAGTTGTAGCCTGTATTGCAGCAGTATGATGCTCCCACTGAGGAGGTTATTTCCACTGCATCTGGACTGGTCAGGTCAGATCATTCACAGAGCATTTTGCCCAGTCAGTTTTGGATTCCCCAGTAAGAGAAGCAAACTTATAAAATGAGCAACAATTAAAAAGAGGTTGACCAGAATGGTGTCATATTAGGAAAACAGAATACGGGAGTGAGGGATGGGTGAGGTATAATAGGACAACAGAATGACTAGGGTGAGCACTATATTCATATTTAAAAGGTTGCTGTGTAGAAAACAGAAAATGTTAATATTTAAATTTAACAGGAAAGGCTGAGAGCAAGATGGAAAATATTTTAGTTCAAAATCAGAAAGAACTTTATAATAGTCTTAATTTTCCAACAACAAAAATGAACTATGTCATGAAGTAATGATATTTCACATGTAGAGGCTGCGCAGTGGGGAAGATATAGAGATTTCTGAATCAGGTAGATCTTAATGGTTCTGGTCCTTTCTACCGAGCCAATTTAAGTAACATTTTTGAATGTTTATTATATGAAAAACAACATTCTTTTGAGGAGTATACAAAAGTGAATGGGATAAAGACTTTATCTTAAACACACCTGTGATCTTGTGATAGAGCTGAGGTGCGTACTTCATTAATTTTAAGGCTATGATACTCACAGATGTGACTTAAGAACACATGGTGCTCTGGAAGAGAAAAGAGGAAGTGGTATAGACATACTTCACTGAACTGGGCCCCGTGGATGTGTAAAATTTTTATAAGATATAATTGGTGAAGGAAAGAGGTAGCAAAATGATTCCAAAATGACGGGAATTTGTAGCAAAGATACCAGCCTGACAAAGAAGCTTAACAGAAAGTTGTTTGTTTGAATAAAGCATGATGATAAAGAGGAGACAATGAAAAATAGGCTCAGTCAGGGCTTTGAAAGCTGCACCCTGTCTTCCAGAGGCAGGGTGAATCTGTGGCACATGTTGAAGTATGGAATTACCATGATTGTAATTTTGTTTTAGTATTTGGCATGAGCACATAAGCTGGATATAATAGGTGCATTTGGGTGGCGGGAGAGGCAAAATAGAGGCAACTAAAGATATTTGTATTCATTGACTAATTTCCAGAACACTAATGGGGTCGCTTACATAAAACATCTTAGTTCTCATAGATTTATATGAGCAAATGTAAATGAAATAAATGCTCTAAAATCAAGCATGTGTTATTACACTGTGATAAATATAAACCAGAAAAAGCTGTAACTTTCAGGCAATAGAGTTATACCAGGAAACATAAGGAAGGAATCCATTAAGATACTTTTGACTCTGGGAAACAGTAAGGAATTTCCTCAGAAAACTAAAAATGGAACTGCCTTTTGATTCAGAACTTCCACTGCTGGTATTATACCCTAAGAACACTGAAACACCAATGCAAAAGAACCTATGCACCCCAATGTTCATAGCAGCACAATTTATAATAGCCAAGTGCTGGAAGCCATCTAAGTGCCCATCAGTAAATGAATGGATCAAAAAACTATGGTACATTTACAAGATAGAACACTATGCAGAAGAAAGAAAGAAGGAGCTCCTACCCTTTGAGACAGCATGGATGGAACTGGAAAGCATTATGCTAAATGAAATAAGCCAGGCTGTGAAAGATAAATACCATATGATCTCACCTATTGGTGGAACCTAATCAACCAAACAAACAAGCAAGCAAAATATAACCAGAGATATTGAAATTAAGAATAAACTGACAGTAACCAGAGGGGAAGTGGAAGGGGATAAAGCAGGCAAGAGGAGGAAGAGTTTTCAGGAATGTCTACGGAGGACACGTGAACAAAGCCAAGGAGGGCTAGGATTGAAGGTGGGGAGTGAGGATGGCTGGGGTGAGGGGTGAGTGGTGGGGGAAAAATGGATACAACTGTACAACAATCAAAAAAAGTTAAAAAGACACTTTTGAAAGGCCCTCTTTGGTGAGTCAAAGGAAGAAATGAAGAGTTTCATGTGCATTTACATAATATCGAGGATCAAAAGATTATATCTAGGATCTTATATGAGAATGTATTGTAGTTTGTAAATTTTAACCATTACATTAGTATTAGTTATCACATGTTTGTTACATGCAGATTGAAAACATGAATTCTCTTAGAAATAATGAACTTAATCTGGCATATGGAGATAAGTCTGGTGAATGTATTACTTCTCTGTGGACCAAATGCCTTTTGGTTTGAAGATCATATATATTTTACAACACTGAAGATGCCACCCTTATTTTTCTTACTCTAAAGCCATGAAGGAGTGAGTGGGTGTACGTTAATTTGCATCACAGAGAGAGAGGCTGCTTGCTGTTATTCAGGCAAAAATTCTGTCTGAAGGTTGACAAATGATGAGAAAGCAATTAATAAATTCTCTGGAGCCTATTTAAATTTCTGTTGTGATCCATAACACTTGTTAACTCTAAAAATAATCCATGGTCTGCAACAGAAGAACTAATAGCATTTATTAGATATATACTTGGGATCTAGTGGACTTCTGAAGAATAGAAATATCTACAGACTGAAGGAATTATTATTTATTAGAAGCCACCACTGATAAAACACAGTGGATTACTTCATATTCATAAACTTGTGCCTAAGAAAATGCAAAAAACTCCAACCAACAAATTCCCTATTGATCAGATTTTAGCCTGCTTATTAAGGACAGGTCTATATGAAGACCTCTAAGAAAGTCAAAAACGGGTTACTGACAGTAGTTCTTTTGCAGCCCACTAGATGCTTTCAATGTTTTAATTACTTGCCTACATTTAAAAATTAGGAGGTTTTGTATAAAAACCCAGACCTTCACTCTCTTGTGAAAAATCAGATCTAGCATGTATGGATATGAATTCACACAGGACAACTATTCAAGGACTTAATTTGTCCATTTACACAAGGCATGAACTCTTTATTTTATCGTAGACCTCACCAACACCTGTTACTCCTTTATTTTTTTAAAACACCTATATCGTTTACTTGTTTGCCTGATTTGTTCCTCTAATCTCATCCAGATCCGTTGCTTCTCTAACTTAAAGTTAGCAATAAAGCCGGGCATTTGATAGCTGCTCAAATTCCACCCTGAAGGTGTGGTCTACCGCTCAGCATTGTAGCAATTTTTTCACATCAGATAATATCTAGTGTTTGTGGGCTATCACGTTTTCTTTGATATTTTTTGTTCTTATTAAAGAGTGCAAAAAGTAACAAAAACAGCCTTCTATTTTTATAAACATAGTTATGTATTTATTTATGCAAAACCGTATGAGAAAATTAAAGTCATCAGTGAGTAACTAAACTTTATTGCATTTGCTGAGGACTTCAATTGACGAGATTTGCCTAATTTACATATATTGCAAATTTGGTATTCATTTTTTAAAATATCACGGGTGGCTACACATTCATGTAATAAATAGGCTTTAACCTTGCATCAACTGAACTTCAAGAAAAATTAATTTTATTCATCGTATCCTGATTTATTTCTTTCTGTAAGTTAAGTGTCCCCATGACAACCACAATCCTTTGCAAATTTCTGAGCAGTAGAAGCCGCTTCTTGCGTCATTCTCTGAATTGATCAAGTGGTTTCTTAGAAGAATATAAGACCTATAGTCTCTTCTTAGTGATATTCTTTAATAGTTAACTTTAATTTAGAAAGAAAGGTCATACATACATTGCAGATGTTTATTTCACTTGATTTTTACTTCATAATGTCCTGTTTTTAGGTCAGTCTGTATTCCATTAAAATACTCATTAGCAATGTGTTTACATAAGCACTTACATTAAAAGTAAGTGTACATGTATTATTGGATTATTTTGAAAACTCAGTTGATATCAAAACACTTAAAAGTTATAAATCTTGATTTATCTGTTAGGAATAATATAGATTTGAGGGGTTTCTTCTCAAGTACACTAAGGAGCACAAGGGAAACTCTCACTCATACGGGCTTGTATTCCTTTCCAAACTGTCACCATCACCATCACCATCACCTCATTTTCTGGTTACACTGTTAAATATAACTTGGAGAAATTTTCCCTTTTTTCCCTGCATTTTAAGAAAAATCAGTATAAAATTCAGTTTTTTCCAATTGTCAAGGGCATGATACTGAAAAGTTGGTAAGTGGATGTTTTAAAACATATCAGATGTTTTAAAATTTTGAGTCTACACTTTTCATCTGTTCATCCCCACTTCATCTTCTATTTTCTCTGAGTGCCCCATTCTCTTTGCTCAATAACACTGAGACAGAGATAGAAGCCACTGGTAGCTCTTCTAGCTTACCTGTTTCTCCTCCCACAGTAATTTTACTGAATTGTTTTCCATACTTTTAAAATCTTGATTGTACTCTTTGTTTTGTAAACAATCATAAAACTGGCTAAATTAATGTATTTGTGCTGTGTGTGTATGTATTTCAAGGTTAAACTGGAAATACTTTGTTTTCATCTTGTCCCAGAGTGAAAGTAAATGACAAAAGGTTAAAAAACATGTAAATGTAGTAAGTATAGATGAAGAATTGTTTTGCTTTCATTTAGTTTTTTTCAGTTACCTTATTGAGAGAGAAAATAATGCCCCAAACATGCCAATAAATAGGTAGTCTAACATATACAGTTTCACTATTAAATATCATTCATTTGTGAGATTATTTCTAATTTGACTTCATGGATGCCAGCTCTTCTGATGTGGTGATTATAGTAATTAAAGGCCAAATGATGACTAATTTACAATTTGGGAGTTTTCTGGAATTTTCAAAAAATGCAAATTTGAGAGATGTTTATGAATATTATTATGAGTTAACATACTTGAAAGAAACGGATATAATTTTCTGAAATGTTTTCTCTTTCTGAAGGGAAAATCACATAAGCAATTTTAATAGAATAAAACTTATTTTCTTTGGATGTAAAGTGTATGTTATATAGTGCTAGTCATAGTACATTAAATTATTTAACAATATTTAATTATTTAATTTAATATTAATGAGAAATTTGAAATTAAGAATAATCTGACAGTAACCAGAGGGGAGTTGGGAAGGTATCATAGGGGGAAAGGAAGGAAGGGTTTTCAGGAACAATAAAGGACACATGGACAAAACCAAGGTGAGGTGGGATCAGGGGAGGGAGGTGGGGATGGCTGGGGTGGGGAGGAGTGGTGGGGGGAAATGCAGACAACTCTATTTGAACAACAATAAAATAAAAAAAAGTTGACTATGTAGTTGAATTTTAAACTAATATTTTTCATTATAAAACACATATTTATGTATCTATGCTACTGATCATGTATTGTATAAAATACTGAATGGCATCTATCATCATTGTATAGTAAAACCTTTAAATATACATGCATTTCATTTTACTATAAAATGCTAAGCTGACAAGAGAATATGTTAACACATAGTACCAATATTAAGATATTTTTTAAAAATAAGATATTTGTTTTTATATGATCTTGATAATAGAATTTACAAAAATGTGTGTTATGCTCAGAATTAGACTGATTCAATTAATAAAGACTCAGCATTTTTAAAGTAGTATGTTTACCATATGATAAAAGGACATAACACTCATCCTAACCTTTTGGGAATGTCCTCTGTACAGTGGAAAGAAAATACAAATTTCTGTATAAGGGAGAATAGGGTAGTGGCTGAGGTCATAGATTCTAGACACAGTTTGCTCAAGTTCATATTTTGCTTGGCCACTTACTGGATGTGCTGTTTCAGAAAAGTTATTTCACTTCTCTCTGCTTCAGTTCTCATTTGTACACTTTAGGGTTGTCAGAATAATTAAATGTTGTGTTTTTTTTACCTATAGATAAAACTTAGAATAGAGAACAGGATATAGTAAGTATCATATAAATAGTTTTTACTTTGACAATGTGACACTTCTAAAAGCTGGAGTCAAGAGACAAGAAATTGCAAAACAGCTTCTCAATTGCTCGACTCAATTGGTTAATTGAAAAGTCCGCACATCCAAATGGTAGCAGGTGAATGAAACAAAGGATGTTTGCTTCTGCAATTAGTAATCATGAGACATCTAAAAGAATGAGTTCATGAAAGCAAAAAATATAAAAATGGACCATAAAGAATTTTAGCAAAAATGTAAACATCACATGACAAAATACCCGAAATCACGCCATCATGCAAGGTGCCATCCCTATGTAGCAACTGTAAGAAATTTAAGTATCTTGATAGTCAGAAAAAATAGATTATTCTCAGAAAGAGGCTACTGGCAAGTAAAAATATTGTGGAAAAATAACTAACAGAAACTTCAGGTTCTGTTTTTAAAGAGTTCTAGCATATTTTTGATATGGGGCTAGATTATAACATGACAAGGGATGGGTATAGAAGGAAAAAGGGATCTGAGAACTAGAAAAATTAATGGCCTAAAAAAGCATTTTAATTAATTTCCTACATTGCCTTCTTTAAGTGATAATTATGTTAGATTTGTAGCGTCTGATGACAGCATTTTCCCTACAGCCTGATTTGCAAGCTTTTCTCCTGAGTGCCTGCTTAGTCATCTGCTTAGTTATGTGGACTGCTACATTCTTGATTCATTGAGAGAATGCGAATATCCTATTTTCTGAATTTGTAAGCTTTATAAAGCCCCATAGCAACAGCCTGCAATTTGTGTGTGTCTGTATGTGTAAATTATTTTCCAATTGCACATTTTCTGGCAACTCCTTCAAATCTTAAAAAGAAATCTTCCTTATTCTATGTTGAGTTTACTGGTAAGAATATTATTATCTTGATACTACCTCTCAAGAGTATTGTTAGAAAATTCCACTTATGGTTAATGAAATGGACACAAAGAGTTACATTTGACAAAAGCGTGAAACTCTGGCATCTATCTGCCCCGCAGTGGGGGGCTTTCACTCTTTGCAGTGTAATGCTCTGTAGATACATTATAGGTGTGTAATTTCATGTGTTCAAATTTTTCTCATTTTGCACTGTGTAAAGTGGACAAAATCTGAAAAGTATAAGATGCTGTTTATACTGCTTGTAATTACAGTGCGTAAATATTTTCTAATCTGGTGCATTGATTGGGGGGGGCAAGAGGGCTATAGAGTTTTTTTAAGTGACCTTCTTGTACTGCAGTTTCAATAGGCATCGAATTTAAAACCACTTTGATACATTTTTATTTAGCAGTTCCAATAGGAAAAGTCTCTATGTTTCACTATCTTTCTCCATTAGAGAAAAATACTTCATGTCCCTTTAAAAGTTTGGGCCCTTTTATTTATGACTCTGGTAGATGTCTTCAGTCCAGGTCATATTCCAGCCAGTATTTCCATTCAAATACTCATAACAATTTTGTGATTCTCCTGTAGCACAAGAAGTCTATGGTTTTTCTCCCAAATCAAGAATTACCCTCTCTCCCTTGAGTCCCCTGGCTTTGTCTCCCTCCGGCTGCTGCTGCCTGCCCAGTGAATGGGATGTTAGTGGGGGAAGAAATGTTCATTGCCCAGAGAATGTTAGACCACTTTTGAGACTTGGCAAACAAAACTTGCACTGCGTGGTGGTGTGTGTGGCAGTATTACTATGCCAAAAATCACCTTGTCAATATTCTGGATATACATTACCCTATTGCAAGCTGAAATTTAAGATACTTGTGAATGCTTTTGTGTGTAACTGCCTTTCCTAAACTGCTTTTCTTGTTATTTGAAAATACAATTCTATTAGTTACGTTAAGTGAAGAGGCTCTCCACGCACAAAATGCATCTATGTAGCAGAACAGTAACAAACGGCATTTACACATTTTCTGTCTATACCCTCATGGCAGTGATGCTTTTGTTACCTTTTGGAAGGTTGGTATTTTGTTTTTGTTTAGAGGTACAAGTAACGGCTGTCTCTTGACTTCACAAAGATCTCCCCAGATGTAAAAGGAAATAGCGTGTTGTCTTCCAGGCTCAGCTGGAACATTTGCACTTTTATTTGTTGAAACAAATATAGTTGGTTTGGATTGGCCTGTGGTACACAATGTGTGGAACCTTTAAACCAAGAATTATTTTTAAAATTTAAAAAGTAAAAATTTAAGAAGTGACCCATTAACAAGTGACTGAGTTGGAGAATGAGGGAGGGACTGTCCTGATCTGCCTCTAAGGAGGCTCGATTTGGGTAGCTCGGTGGCTGGGTATGCAAAGTACGACCTGTGGTTACTTCTTGCTCATCAGCAGTGTCGGCACACCTCATTATCTGAGCGTTAGTTTTTCCCTGGGCAGTCCTGCCAGCCGGTTAATCCACCAGCTCCGAGGCGGTATGCAAGTACATGCAGGTTTTCTTTTTCTTTTCTTTTCTTTTTTTAAAAGATTGTATGCTGCCTCTAGTTTAAAGTCCTATGAATGTGTGTGTGTTAATAAAATGGTTTTTTCTCAGTTAAAAAAAGTCTTCCAAGAAACTGTTAGAAAATACTGGCTAGAGAAACTTGCATAAAAGTACCCAATGGCAAATTAATGACTTGGTTATTACCCCTGAACTATTTCCTTATTTACGGGCCAGTGAAAGCTAAGCATTGTTGATGCAATTACAATAAAGAAAACATGAGCATTTTGGTTTTAATTTTCAAGACCTCATATGCAGTTTTTATTTTTAACCAGAGTAACATTTTAGGAGGCATCATTAAGGAACTTCGGGTATATAAAAAGATCACAATTAGACTCCACTTAGGGTTGCTGCTTTTTGGCAGACACCCTTCATCTTGAACATGGCTTCCAGTCTTCCCGTTCCAGTGTTATTGCTATCAGTCACCACAGAAACAAGCAGGAACTCTTGTAGACATATTAAAGATATAAACGGGTATCTAGTAGTTACAACAAAGTCTAAATTGCAGTGGGTATACATATATTAAGATACACATTGTGGGCTAGAAGGAGCAGACGGGACTTTAAAAGGCTTATAACAACAAATATTGCTCTTCAATTATCTTCCCTCATGTTTTATTTTCCATGAACAATACAGAAAATTAATATCCAATTGTGCAACATCTTGATTCAGTTTCAACTACCTCTTCCAATCTCATTATAACTGACCCCAACCACTTGATGCGCGTCCAATGGAAGCATATTCCTTACTTCCTGCACCACAGCCATTAGTTATGGGATGGCTCTGGTTTTTCATGTAGTAAGCAGTTTGCTTTGTTTCTGCCTTACATCCCTGAGGTACAAATAAATAGATACAGTACTGTATTAATGCCTGCTTTACAAAACTGCTTCAGTTGTGATATACATTTTTAATATTATAAACTGACTGCATTATGAAAAAAAATTCCAGAATGAATAAACTCATAAAAATTCATTGGCGATGCCTGTTCCTCAATTAAGAAAAGTCTGTCTATCGAGCTTGGGAGAATTCCTTGTCATGAGCAGAAAGCTCCGTCATGTTTCTCACAATCACTGTAGCTAATGCTTCTGTTTAGGTTGCACAGAGCTATCAGCTCGGGCTAACTTTCAATGGCAAGTTCCACTGACCTTTTTGCTCTTTTTGTCAGCAACAAGAGCAACAACAAAAAAAGGGCTGATTTTTAAGATTCGGTTACTATTCCATTTGGAAAAGGAGCAATGTCATTTGTCTAAATATATATTCTGAAGACAAGGTGCTAGATCTGAAAGGTTTCATAGTTCCTACTGTAAAATAAGTATCACAGAAGGGGAAGACGAGGTTATCAGAAATTATAATCATATACTTGACTGACAATCCATGAATAAAGCTGAGATTTCCGTTCCCCTGGGTTTCTATTTCCTTGCCTTGTCCTTCTTCCCATACTTGACATGTTACAGAATCCCGACAATCAAAGAACAATCTGGAGAACCGAAATCCCTGCTTGTGATAGCCTTGTCTATGTAGAGCCGCAAGGTAAGTCCCTGACTCTCTGAAAAGCCTTTTAAACAGTTTACTCTTCATTATTATTGAAGAGTGCTACTGTGAGTGATCTGAGGAAGTCCATGTGGCCAAGGGACACATTATAAATTAGTTTTGTTCCAAGGTATTACAGAGTAAAATCTGGCGCAAAATTAATCTGGCGGCAGGAGAGCGCGGACTACAAAGGCATCTGCTGGCTGCCTCTGGAACAAAAGCACTGCCTTTGTCTAGACTTTATTTATGATCCATTTTTGGCATAACTAGTCATTATTGATGAAAGCCAAAATATAGCAGCCTTCTGTAACAGATTACCTCAAAAGAAGACAAATTCTAGAGTGCATGCTTTTGGAAAATTTTAAGCAATTGTATTTCTAGACTATCTTCTATGTCCAGGGGTCCCTAAGCCCCATTGCCTTTCCAGCTTTTCAGAGTGACAAGAAAACCACAAAGAGAGAAGGAACAGAAGAATGTATTATTTTTCCCTATTTCCTGTGATCACAACCCACCAATCACTTTGTGACTACAATGTTCAGGACCTTAATTCTGCCTTCAAATCCTGTTCATTGTCTAACAGGTTTTAGGGGATTGGGAGGTCCCGTGGCTTCTGTGCAGGACCCTGGGAAGAAGAGAGCTGCGTCCCTCAGGATGACATTCAGCGAAAGCTTTGCCAAAAGCACTTGTTAGTCTGATGAGTGTATTCCGGCTTCACATCAACATTTTTTTTTCTTCTTTGCAATTTAATTTGTTCAAAAAGCAAGCAGTGCTCTTCTGCTTCCAAAAATATGTACGAGTGGGTGTGTGTATACAAGGGCGAGAGAGACAAGCATAGTGAGGGGAGAGGAAGGAAGAACTGGAAAAAAAGCTCAAATTAGGGTTGTTCTATCTTTCAAGCTTCATTTGGGCTTTTTCTTTATTAGAGAGCTGTGCTTATTTAAGTCTATTCTGGGAGATTTTTAATATTTGAAGAAATGGAGCTTTGAACTAAGAAGATGAGGAAGAAATATTAGAGGCATAATGAATCTAAAAATTGCTTTAGATATGAAGTTCAGGGTAAGAGCTTAGTTGATGAAGTTCTTTCTACACTTGCATCATGCAGTGGACTCAAAATTAGTGCTTATGGTGGTGATGGTAACGATTACACTACTGTCCCCTTAAGTACAGTAAATAACTTTGGTGAAATGTTGTAGTCACACATTTCCATGAGGGAAGGATATTATAATTATATCTTATGTTTAATATTATATACTTGTATACAATTTTGGGGTGAAAGAGGTGACCAAACTCTTCATCCAATGAGCAAGATATTACGTAATTTCATGGCTAATTTCCTTTTTTTAAAAAAAAGATTTTATTTATTTTTAAAGAGAGGGGAAGGGAGGGAAAAAGAGAAGGAGAGAAATATCAATGTGTGGCTGCCTCTCACATGCCCCCTACTGGGAAGGTGGCCTGCAACCCGGGCATGTACCCTGACTGGAAATCAAACTAGAGACCCTTTGGTTAACTGGCCACTACTCAGTCCACTGAGCTACACCAGCCAGGGCCTCGTGGCTCATTTTCAACTAGAACGAATTAATATTTTGGTGCCTTCATTTAGTACAACTTTTATTTAGTGATGATGGTCCAGACGGTCTATCATAGAATGATCCCATTTAAATCTCTGGAGTCCAATTTCTTCTTTGTGATACACTATTTATAGCTGATATTTATAAGGTGCATTTGTGATTTTTGAAACGTATCTTGTTGATCTGTACATGGTTGAAAGATTAATTAAAAATTGATTGGTAAGCAAATGAACAAACAACACTATCATTTTTATTTTTAAAAATCTGTGTTTTTTCCCCAATGGAAACTTAGTTAATGAGCTGCCTTTAAAATACATACAAACAAGAGAAGTAACAGGTAGGAATAGTTATTATTGACAATAAGATGCAGGCATACACTGACCAAGACATATATGGAGTAACCTGGTGTCATCTGTGCTCCTGAAAATAGGGACCAGTATGGGAAGAAGTCTCATTTGTCTTAATTAAGCTTTGACTTAATATTTAGAAAAAACTCTCACTCGCTAAGTCTGATACTGTCCAGTTAAAGACTCTTTACAGTGTTTAACAAACAACTTAAGTAACAGAAACTAAAATCATCATTTGCAGGGTGCTGTTGATGTAGCCCATTGTGCATAATTATTCCACAGTGATACACAGAGTAGGTATACCTACCCTTGAACAGCATCCTGAGTTCTTTGCTCCACTCGCAGTTCTCATCTGATTGGGTTCATTTGTCCACACTGAAGCCATGGAAAGTTCTCCCTTGGCACACACTGCATGGTATAAGCAGCAGATACCTTGCAATTGCCTTCTGCATTAGGTCCTTTTATAACTTCCTAATGAACAAGTGGAGATGGGGGGACAAACATCCCTCAGCCTCTCCCTTGTCTTCAGGTACAAATCCTGTCACTACTCCAGAGCGCTGGAGAAAAGACTTGGTCTAGTACAAGTTTACATTTTCTTTCTAAAGTTCAGGATGAAGTGGGTCAAACCACATTATTTTCTCTGAGTTTTTCTGCCCTGGAGATGACTTATTATCGATGTTAAGAGCACAGGCACCAGACATTTTTCAAAAGTTCTCCAGACAATTCCAATGTCCAGCAACATTTGAAAACCACTGACCCAGATAACATTTTAAGATTTCACCATGACTGTTGTGCGGAGAATTGTTTTGGGAAACCAAGCATTCTATTTTCACTTGTTAATTGTGAGATATCTGAAACCTGAGTTTAGGAGCAAATATGCTGATTAAGAAACTGCAGGGGGGAAAAGAGAAAGGTAAGGGTTTTTTGTCTGAAGAAAGAGATGAGCAGAGTTTGGGGGTAAACTTCAAAGATTAGTCCTCTGGGCTAGAGGTGTAAGTGGGAACTAGACTCCATCGTTCTCACATAAACTTTTCTCTGACACTTGGAAATGCCACCTTTAGGAACCATCAGGACAAGGCCTCCTATCCTCCCCACGTCTACTGAGAGGCTCTAGTGTGAGTGTTTACACAGCCTGACCTTAGGTGGCAGACCAGGGGGCTGACACTGTAGCCCTAGAAGGCCTGAATCTGGCTTCCTGCATATGACCAAAGAGAGTTGGGCCCAAGAGAAGAAAAAAAAACAGTAAATGTTCCTAGTTGCTTAAAGGTAATTGCTCAGGAATCTTGTGAGTCATATCCTTAGGGGCTTCTAGAGTGGTTGGGAAAGACTTGTTCAGGGAGGAAGAAGGCTGGAGGTCCCATAATAGCAATTAGGGGGTGGTAATCCAGAGAAACATGTGTTAGCCGCAAAAGAATAATTCAGTCATGCATAATCAAGAACTTAGTGCACTAGGACTGCTGCCAATTTCTATCTCATGCATAACTCAGTAATCCATATTGTCTGGCCCAGGACAGCGCTGGAGTGACAGTCAGTGACTGTGGAGAACGGTCTTTTGTACTGTTAAATACTAAGGGCAAGGCTTGCATTATGATAGGATATTGGGTCATAGGCTATCTTCGTCTCCATATCTATACCATTTTTAAGGACTAAATAAGGCACTAGAATCAGAGAATTCCCTCCAACTTGTTTTAGAGGCACTAAGTTATTTGGTACCATTGCTGTTGTAATTATTGCTAACCTCATGGAAGGTAGTTGAGCAACAGAGACCAAAACATCATATAGTACAATAAGGTCATACAAAAAAGGTTGGGTGCTGCTGTGGAAGCAACAAGTGGCCTCAGGGAGTAGAATCACTCTTCTCAACTGCCCAATGTCTTATTCAGGGTTGTTATAGAAACTGCCAATGATAACATCTATGAAGGTAGCTAGTATAGGCCTGCATATGGTAGATGGTCACTAAATATTTATTTTAATACAAGTCAAAATAGATTATAAATTATTAAAAAAGTATTCAATAAACTAAGAATCATTTGATCTTTTAATGACATCTGGTTTATTTAGCTAATAATTGTATTTGTTTAATATGTACAAAAGAACTATGTTGAAATAATCTATGGACCACTAATATGAAATCGTTGACAAATGCTGAAAATTATTTTCTAAGTGTTATTAGAAGCAGAGACAACTATACTTGAAATACAGTTAATCAAAACCTTATTTCAGTAAGTAGTGTACACAGTAAGAATGAACTGGGCATATGTAAGTTTCCATTAGAACTCTATAGTTTAGAGTTTTATGCATACAAATATTAATTTGATATCTCATTTAAACTGCATGGCAATGTTAACTTTAAGAAATTACTTCAATAGTCACTAGAGAGCCTATATTTAAATATTTGAGTTGTTACTCTTGGCAATATTATAAGTCTAAGAATTAGTTTATTTCCTCCACAGATATATTAGACCTTTATTAAAGAAATACATTTTACATATGAGAAAAAAGGTAATCACTAAAACAAATTATATTGTCATATAATTCTTAATGTTAACACATAAATAATTGGAATGCATTTTAGATAGCATGATATACCTGATTAATGGTATTATTTTAGGAAAATTATAGATTTTCACAGAAGACTTTGCATCCAACTCCCCACTACATTTTCCCTGGTATATGTTCATTTCATATCTGCCAATGTACTGATGCATAGCCAGTTCTCCAAAACTTAGTTGCTGATGCATCATCACTTCCTGCAGACTCACTGATGCAAGCCAACGGTCAGGTGCCAGTGTCAATTTTGCTTTGACCATGGTAGACCAACAACTATTGAGCAGGCTGACCATCATGCCTTTTGCCAACCATGTGACATTCTAATTAGACCATTTAAAATTGCTGTTTTGAAGACAGATCATAACTCACAATGGCTAATATCTGTTGATTTACCATTTTCATATTTTCTGGGGGAGAAGTCAACACCAGTGGTATGAAAAATGCATACTATAGACAGTGTACAGTGTCTACTCTCTGCTTTGAAAGATGCTGATCTGCCACAGATGCTGATGTACATTCTAATGCTTGACATACTGTATGCTCAAATGGGGTGAAAGTGCTGATGCTACTCAAATATGCATGAGATGGTGGACGCCTACTCGGGAACACACCAGAACTGCTGGCACGGGTTCAATCAGTAAATAAACATCAAATAGCTTTTTCATTTTCAGATACAATTTTATCAAAACCAGCTTATGGTCTTTCATGGTGGTGGGAAGGGTGAATGTTTGTATCTTAAACTGGAAGGCAGAAGAAATTAAAGGCAATGTTTATTCCATTAACCAGCTTTTTCTTTTTTAAATCCTCACATGAGGACATGCTTAGTGATTTTAGAGAGAGAAGAAGGGAGGGGGAGTGAGAGGGAGAGAAATATCAGTGTGAGAAACATCACTTGGTTGCCCTTTGCATGTGCCCCGACCAGGAACGGAATGCACAAACCAGACATGTGTCCTGACATGTCATCGAACCACCGACCCTTCAGTTTGTGGGACGACACCCAACCACCTGAGCCACACCAGGTAGGGCCCATTAACCAGTTTTTGATGAAAGACATGGTCACTTTTGAAAATGGGGAATATTTTCTGTGTGCTCCCAGTGGCTTTCTTGGGCTCCTTTAATTAGAGGAGTCACAATACCTGACTTGACACTGTTACAATTCAGTACAGTGGAACTTTGGTTCTCGAACTGAATTTGTTCTGGAAAGCTGTTCCAGGAGCAGCTTGTTCAAAAACCAAATCTCCTCTGTTTGTTGCCTGACAGACATGTGACTGATCATACAAGTAATCAGCATAAAAGGACTGTCAAGTAGAGAACTGAGAGCTGAAGTTTTGTTAAAGAACTGAGGCATTTTCTTTCTGTGAACAATTCAGTCAAAACCGAACTCTTTGAGGACCAAGACAGTTGAAAACCAAGGTTTGACTCTATTTAGAATCTAGGCTTGTGACTTGTGTAAACCAGAAATGCGAGGTGTGCACGGAGGCATGGGGTGCTACCAAGTAACATATAACACTGGGCCAACTACCGCTGATGGACAGGGCAGGGTTGGTTAGAGCTCTGTGTGAGAAAGGGGTGGGTCTGATTGAAGGAATGGCTTGAGTGCACAAAAACATATTGACATCACATTAGTGCAATAAGCACACTAACTTAAATCTCTGATGAGATATGACTGATAGTTACCCTCAAGATGTCACATATTCAGAACAGTAGAGAGTTTCTATTTAGAAATTACTTCAGTGCCTGTGTCTCTTATAAGGACCATAGACAGAACTTCAAATCAACTGTAATAAATTTTATCATGTTATCATCTATTTTATTTGTTTGGGAGCAGTGAGGAAAGTAGCATCTCTTTCTATAATCTATGTATATTACATGTGCTTCCATGTTGCCGATAGCAGTTGTGCTCTTTGCTCTAATTTATCTGGAGACTGTCCAGGTGTCTCCAGAGGGTGGCTGTGCTTGTACTCCACATTTGCATGATGGTGGGGACAGGAGCACCCCCATGACAGTGGGGATAGTGAAGCCACCATCTGCATGCAGCTCTTCCCTGCTCTTCCCACCCATCTTTGGAAAGTAGCTTCCTCCACTCTGACAGGTTTCTGTAACATTGCATCTTGGGAAAAAGGCTTTAGGGTTTTTTTACAAAATAGTTTTCCTTTTACTCCCTTCCCAGCCCACCCCCCCAAAACTGTACTTAAACAATTAAACTAACTAGCTAACTAAATAAATAAACATTACAATAAAAAAATAGTTTTCCTTCCAGAAAGACCATGAGATCTTTATGCAGAATTCTTCATACCCTTCCCAGAAACTTTAAGTTCGATGTCAATAATTCTTCACGTAACACAAGTGTCCTTCATCAGCCAATGTACCCCCCTGAGTGACGACCATCAGATTTTGATATTACACAATACATGGCTTTCTGTCTTCAAACTTCTGCTTCCAACAAAATCATTTAGACAGTAATAAAGTATTTAAAATAGTATACAGCTGGAAGGCACCTTAAATATCAGCAAGCTTTTGACTTAGAGCCTATTGCGAGGAGTGATTTTGTTTCATTAACTGAAGTCACTGTCCTTGTCACTCGGGCAAATCAGCAGTGACTTGGGAGCAGTCTGTGTAGGAAACAATACAGAGGGAAAGCACGGGTTTTTAATGAAACAAGATAAAGACTGTGAAAATCTTATAAACAATTGGTTTACATAACTAATTCCGAAGCATCGTTATTAAAACTAAGACTGCATGTAAGATTTTTATCAAACTTAGATTATTCAAGATAGACATCCATTTGGGTCCAGTGAAGCAGAATTTGGAATCTATGGTTCTAGGTGACAGCTTTTCATTGAGGAAGGATGAGGGGTGGCTTATCAGTATTCCTGGAATTCCCAGCTTGTTTTTTCTCTCTGAAATCGGTTTAAAACCTCTTGAGGCACTTGCCAGAGCTGCCCCGCAGCCGTCCAAGTAGCCACTCCAGCAGCTGGATCAGTACAGCCACCGCTCTGACCAAGAGGGCTGCCAAGACCCATGAAACGTCTCAATAAGGAGAGGTCTGATTGTTTTTACTTGTCACAATAAAAAAGATGAAGCCTAACTGTTGCTTCCATTGTATCTAAGATTTTCAGACATTTCTGTCCACAACATCAGAAGGAAATTGGAATAGGAGTCCGTCAGAGACCAAAGTTGTTAATTATCACTCGTTATATGATTTATAGCATATGGCACATTGCTTTTGAACATTAAAAAACATTAAAATACAGGGGGAAGTTTAGAATAAAGAGGATAACAGAAGCTTCAACACCATTTACTCTTAACCTTTCTTTCACTCAACAAATATTTGCTGAACACCTGATCTGTTCCAGGCCCTTAGGTTGGCATTGAGGTTATAGTTGTGAAAGGAAGAGACAAAACCCATTGCCCTCTTGGAGCTTATCTTCAATGTTTTTATTTAATCCATTAATTCTATAGTTTCTTCAAGTCTAATAAATGATCCTATCCGAAATACTAAAAACTAACAACATTTCATGACTATGGGCTGGGCACTGTGCTAGGTCCTCGTATCTCATGTGAGGGCCCATTGATCCTCCCAGCAACCCTGTGATGCAGCAACTATTTTACAGATGAGAGAATGAAGGAGCAGAGGATGGAATTCATTCAAGTTCCACAGTTAGGAAGTGGAAGCACCAGAATTTAAATCCACAGGTTCTGGCCACAGAGCCTTGTCTTTAACCTCTCCACCCTACTGCTTCCCCACGATGTAACAAACATTCTGCAATGTTATTAATAGGTATTCCTGATTATTTTGTTTCTTCTGATTTAAAAATGAAACAGGTTGGTACTTTGTTTTTAAAGAACAATTTTCTGTTTATAAACCGGGTATACAACCAGCAATAAATCCTACATATGCCAGAAATATGCAGACCATGAGAGTACTTAAAAATAAATATAGAAATCACAGTTCTCAAATCTGAATCTGAATTTGGCAGTTATAAATAATCACACTTAAAGTGTTCTCTCACCTCTAAGCCAGCTTATACCGTATCTACAGAATGAAATATCATTTATTTTGGAGAGTTTGCAGAATCTTGAGGCCATGCAAAAGGACTGCTGGGATTACTGGTCTAAAACCTTCATTTTTGAAAGGAGGAACTGAGGTTGAGAAAGGTTTCCTAAGATCACACTTGAAAACCTCATCCTACTTAGAAACTTTGCAAAATTCCCATTTGTTCTTTAACCCAATTTGAAGATTAATGGACCAAGATGCAATTTGTATAGAAAGCTAAAGATAAGATAGCTACGAAATTCTCTTCCCAGCAACTTCCAGAATGTTTAACATGAATATTTTGATTTAAAGAAATCAGTGTCAACATTTCTTACCTGATATTTTGGGACAGTTTAGTGAAGGATTTAAATATTGCTCAGAACAGAGGGTTTTCCCATCTGGATATGATATCGATAACTTCTGACTAAGGAGAAGTGGCAGCACAGTATGCACTGTTAACCTCGGCATCAAACAGATCTGCTTGAATCTTGGTTTTGTATCTTAGTGACCTGGAGGTCTTGGGCAGATGTTTTTCTCTGGGCTTTAGTTTTCCCATCTATAAAATGGGAGGATGAATGTCTATTACTTAGGTTGTTCTATAAATTACATAAGACAATGCATTTGGGGTATTAAAATGAGAAAACACAGCAATAAAAAAGTGAGTGTGAGTACCCTCTGTGGTTTCTTTAATTATTTTGACTGAAAAGATAAATATTTAGCTTACAAGAAGAAATCATGCTGATACTTCATTTTGCATTTCTAGGCTTATTTATAATGTTTGTTCCTGTACTAAATCTCTCAAATTTCAGTAAAAGTGTCCCTGGGCACCTTACTAGAACGTTCTTCCAGACTATGGCAAAAAGGACAGAAAAATGCTTGATAATATGAAGTCTTTTTAAGTTTAAGAAAATCCTTCATTGTCTGGCTTAAAATAACATTTTTAGCATCCTGTGCACCCTTCCTCCTGTACTTTATATTCTAGTCATACCAAACCATCTGTTGTTCCCTAAAAATGCCATGCTGTTCCACACTTCCGTGTATTCACATTGCCATTTCTTCGGTCTCAAATGGCCCTTTCTTTCTTGTTCATCTGCCAAACTCTCACCTGTCCTCTTGAACTAGTGGTGAGCTCCTCAGAGGCAGGATCCACGCATCCCTGGCACAGTGCCTGGAACCTTGATTGTATGAGTACCATGCAAGTGCTTGTTACATGAATGAATGAGGCAGACGATCAAGCAGGACAATACCATTTTTCTTTAAATTAGATTTCACAGCAGTGTAAGGGAATTTATTTGTGCAGTTGTATACTGGCTCTCTAAGAAAGACTGAAGCCAGAGTTAGAAACTCTTTGACTGATGGATTTTTGTTTAACTGTGATTATAGTTTTATGGAGGATCAAATTTGAAGGACAACCCTTATTTGGATATATATTTTAAAGATTACACCTCTAATATATTATATGTCAGGAAGTTTATAAATCTAGATTTATTATTTTCAATGTGAAAACGAGATAGCTCTGTTACTAGCCAAGCATGTCAGCCATCATTAAAGTATATTACAAGGCACATAGCTGGAGCTTATTAACATATTTTCAAAATAACACTACATGATACTCAGTGGAAGATAATATATTTGAAATTTACCTTAAAACACTTACCAGAATATCACGTCATAAAAATCATCTATGGGTACATTGATGAGACTGCAAATTGCTAATTTTCCCTATCTTTTTGTTTCCACTGTAGTTCTGTGACACTAGAATTTATTACTCGACACTTCAATACCTTTAGAACCAATGAGATTCAAAACCCAGCCTTTAAAGTCTAAATCTTCCCCAAGGGCTAGAAAAATAACTAAAACTACTCATAAAGTGATCGGCTGAAAGGAGGAATAAAAATAATTGTGCACAATCCATTTGTCAATAGGAAATGTTTAGTTTGTGAAGTTAAAAGGAAAGCAAATTGGAAAAAATTAAAAATGGCAGTTTAGTCAAAATCTAAACTATTCTTTAAAGTTTAACTCGTGTTGTATCTCCTTTCTGAGGTTCTCCAGACCTATCACTTGATCAGTCTTCCTTTCTGAATAACTACACATCAGGCCTTGAGTCTGACTATTTCACGTGCACATGTTTTCATTCTTCTAAAGGACTATGAGCTCTTCTTCAAGAAGAGATTATTTTATGAGGATCCTTTCCTAGCCCTATGGTGCCATAACCATGGTAGATGCTTAATAAAATACTTGGTGATTTGCATTTGTTAACAAATGCCAATTGGAGCACTGCAATCATAATAATCAAGATTGTTTCATGTTATTGTTATATGTAGTTAAGGAAAACCCCAAGATATGAGTGTATTCAAGAAGGAGCATAGTGGATGTTGCTCCTTCTTGAGAGGGGACTAAAGACAGCAAGAATAGCACCCGGGACTAATTTTTCTTTCAAAAAATAGATTGTCCCCAATTCCCTAGTCAGTCCGCTGCTGAGCATGGATGAGCTACAGTAACCAAATTGGAACATTAAGATATGGTCCCTTTAGTTCATCATGACTCATCTCTGTGATGAAGCTGTGATTCTGGGAATCAAATGTACTAGTTTTTTTACTCTCATGACACCAAAATGAGTAACACAAAACTTAATTTTTTAATGACTTTATATTCAGTTAACTGTCATTGTAGAGCTCTACCTCTGTACGGACCCAGCACCTAATAAAATTTAATAACACAAAGAATTATGACAATCCCTTTGAGCAATGATAGCCTACTCTGAGTGCTTGGTGTGGAAAGTTTGTAGATCTGTTTCAAGCAATTCTCTAGATTGTTAAAAAGTCCTTCCCCATCCTTTAATATCTCCTACCTCACTGCCCTGGTCCACTAAACTGCCATGTTAGCATGATTATTGCCTGTTTTATTCTTTTCTATATCCCCAGAACAAGTGCCTGATACATAAAATGTTGAATTAATGCATGAGTCATTTACCACATCAGTTCTTTGGAAAGCTAGAAAACCAAATCAAGGACGTGAACTTCAGCTTTGTTTGAGATCGGAGCTAATGGTAATGGTAAAAGGAAACAGGGCCAGTGAGAATTAATAAGTCACCAGTTCTTTTAGCAACAGATTAAATAGGTTTTATAGTTGCCAGAGGCTAACTATTCCAAGGATATTTTCCACTGTGATATTACTGCCCGGGAAAAGGGAACCTTGTTGGAACAGCGTTCTAAAATTTTGAGGGCCTGAGACCTCTGAGGTGGAGCAAGTGTATGCGTGTGTTGGCATGGGGAGGAGTTAGGGGGGCAGAAGCGCAACGTGAATGGATTTGAGAGAATACCCCATAGACTTCACAAGGAGCCTCATTTCAAATGTACTGTCAAACCCGAAATGAGACTCTGGTGAATCATATTAATGGTGTGTATCATCTTTTAACTTGGCTCGAATGCTGTGTACTCTGTTGAATACATTCGTGTAATACCTATATTATAATATCTAGTGATAGAGATTTAAGATGCCACATTTTCTTTTTTTTAAATTGTGATTCAAGTACAGTTGTCTCCATTTCCCCCCTGCCAAATCCCCCACCCTCAATCCTCCCTCTTTAGTTTTGTCCATGTGTCCTTTATACATGCTAAGTGAAATAAGCCAGGTGGTGAAAGACAAATATCATATGATCTCACCTGTAAGTGGAACCTAATCAACAAAACAGACAAGCAAGCAAAATATAACCAAAGACATTGAAATAAAGAACAAACTGACAGTAACCCGAGGGGTGTGGGGAGGGGGATAATGGGGGAAAGAAATGGAAGGATTGTCAAGGAACATGTATAAGATGCCACATTTTATAAAAATTAATGAAAAATCCATTAACTCTTTTAGAAGATCTGGCTTCTGACACAACTCTGGACTAAAAAGCTACTTGGGAGAAAAAAGTAAAATTAAAAATATTCATTAAGAAAACATCCAGGACAACAATCTCCCTATAGAATCACAAAACAACTGGAAACAACAAAGCAATTGAAAAGTGGGTCAAAGGTCTGAACACTAAAACCCACAGCCAGAGACAGATCCTAGTTTCTATAGTGTATGAGCTTTCACAATTTAGAGGGCCTTCTTTAGAGGGGGGAAAACACTTCAAATGCACAATTAGGTGTAGAGGCTGGAAGGGCCTGTGCAAAGTGGGAGGGGCCCAGAAGTTGAAGCCATACATGTTTCACGATATAACAGACTCTGTGTATTGCCTGGTCCAGTCTATTCATGCAGAACTGACAATGTTTATAGAACTGTATTTCCAGGTAAATTTGAGTCAGGAAAAATAAGACATATGGAAAATAAATGTGGAACAGGAAAAGAGGCCACCGTAGCAGCAATGATACCATAGTAATTAGGCACTGAACTGGGAACAATAAGCAGTAGTAATGCTGACAGTAGAAAAATAGTCTATTTTGAGGAGAGAGAGGAGAAAAAGCTTCATCTTGTAGGAACTGAAGAGCTATTTAAATCTGAGAATCCAGTCTAGGGTCATCACTCTGTCATGCTAAAGGCTTATCAACCATAGGACAGCTAATTTGTTGCTAGGAAATTGTTGGCAATTGTGGAGCTCACCCAGCAGAAACTGAGTAAACACCTGGGAACATTTTACCAGGCTCCTTCCTCTTCCCATTTCACCTCCCTCCTACCCTGCCATGCACACACCAGTGTCTCTACACAGACACAACCCATCAGTCAAGCACATTTATTTGGATGAGAATTGTATGACAGAAGTGATTTCACAAGACCCTCCAAATTGCAGGCATTGTGCACTTTCAGACTTGTTATATGTATTTGTCAACTGGCTTCAGTCAGAAGTGATTTGAAAGTCAAACATTCCAACCAGCCTAGTTTGGAGACAACTGTGTCCCTTTCTCCTATGGAGAAAACACAGGTTTTAGGGCCATCCTTTTCCCAACATAATACGGCTGAGTTACCTAGTCACGAGGTCGTTGTGCGTAGAGACCAGTGTTCTTCATCTTTCAGTTGTTAATCTTTGGTCTCTCTCTCAGTGCCTGCTATTAAACAGGTGTTAAATAAAGGGTAAGAAATGAGCATTTCTTGCGAACACAAACGCTGGGGGAATATACAAGTACATTCAGCATGATGAGGTGCTTAATGCCCGCCATATTCAAGGTTTGAACATTACAGAGAGGATCTTGAAGGCTGCTAACAACTCAAAGGAGAGTCCTAGCATCCTCAGAGAAGAAAATGGAGTGGCAGCAGAAGTAGCCCTGACTCTTTACCGATCTAGGGTCAAAATTAGCCAATCGTGATCCTGGCACCTGTGAGATGACACTTGAAACCAATTTAGTGAGAAAGGTAAACGACCCCAAAGCAAACTTAAGAGATATTCACGGGAAAAAAAGTTTAAGAGTGCAAGGAGTGTTCACTCAACCCCATGTCCACTGCCACTCACATCTGCACCTGCCGTGCTATAGTGACCTGTAGCCACAAAACAAACAAACAAAACCCTTTAAAATCAAGTGCTGTGTCTGTTATTTATGGAGGAAAATAAGTTGATAATACATACCAGGAAGAAGAGCTTTTAACATTTTTTAAAGCCCCCCCATTTCAGCTATCTGAAATACTCAACCACAGCATACAGACTCATGAACCAAAACCACCCAAAAAACTTACTGTTGTTGAGATTTACAGCGTTAGAAAATTTTTACTTTTTCACCGGAGAAATAACTTTTATTCCGAACCATAATCTTTGTTGGCTTTTGAGTTGAAATAGCTCCATCCTAACTACACAAGGCTATCTCTACTAGTCACTTTTCTACAACCCATGAAATAGGCATGATATGAGCTCCCCCTACTGGTACAACATTTTTCCCACTTCATGAATCCAGTCAGGGACAGTGTCTGTGACTTGCAGGATAGAACAGAATTCTGACTTAGGGTTAAAGAGGAGGAAAAACTAAACAAGCATTTAAAAATCTAATAACAACCCCAAACTAAACAGAAAAACAACTCTGCTTACTCTAAAATAACCTCTAAAGTGTTAGTGAAAGGAATGTTCAAAGGACATACTTACAAATATTTGACAGCGCCATTGAAACCACCCCCACCCCCAAGTTTGGCCAGGCAGAGTGAACTAAATGGCTGTCACTCTCAGGATGCTCTGGTGTCCTCATTTTCATTTAGAAATATCAACAAGCAGATTTAAATTGCAGTGGTACTAATATAGCTTTCTAACAGCACATGTGGAATTTTTTCCTCTAATGGAACATGTGAAAAGCTACAGGCGTTACAGAAATAAAATTCAGTAGCATCATGGAGGCTGAACAAAATCTCCTGAGGGCCTTGGGTTATTTGCATTTGAAAGTGACTCCTCCTACATTGACATGTGAAGTAGGAAACCAAAGATGGAAGCCCTAAATTTTATATTTCAATGCTCTCAAATTAGTTGTCTCTAAGAAGAAAATCCAATGTGAGAATCAATGGCAAATACAGGTAAAGTGCAACTGTGGGGACATTCACACTTCAAAGTAGAACTGCTATAAAGGTATTGCTGGTGATAAGCTGTTACAGAAAAAAATAATGAAAGAAATAGAACTCCCACTCTTTGAGTCAGCAGAAGGGAGCTGTTTCATGGTATTTGCTATATTAGTAATGCTGCAGTTTGATTATATGGGATTCTGTTATCACAATCTGCTACATATCTTCTGTAGCATATAAATACATAAAGCCATTTAAAGGCCAAAGTACAGAGCTGTCTATTTTTTTGTATTTTACCTTTTACTACCATACCAGTAGTGATGCGTAAGTGGTATAAATTTAAAATGGTAAATGAAAAACAAAAGCATTGATATAGGCAGGCTTTATTGAAAAGTCACTGGTTGAAAATCCCAAAAGTACATCAGTCTGCTTTTCTCTTAAAGTCTGAGAAAATTGCCTAACATGAATACAACAGGCTCAATGCATGGGCTTTGGTTTTTTATAAAATGATGCTTTTGATAAAACATTTCATGTCTTAAAAGGAAGCCCATATATTCATTCATGTTGAATGTGGATGGAGAATTCATGCAATGCAAAGTGAAGCGACAAGACTGGTATCATTTTTCCTTCCCCGTTCCAGATCCTTGTTTATACTGGCATGCGAGAGTTTTGTTCACACCAATGTCAGTATGAATGAATGGACAGTAATGTGAGGAGACGTGGACACCAGTACACCTGTCTCTCCCTGTCTTCGTTCCCACCATCCTAGCCAGGTCGGGGTCATCTTCTTCCTTCGTTCTACTGTGATAATCTTTTTTACCAGTTTCCTTGCTTCCTCTTGTTTCATCTGTAATTCATTCTCCACAAATCAGCCACAGCAGTCTTTTAAAATATAAACCAGATTTATATTACTCCCCTTCTCTGACTACTCGCTGTTTACTCTCCTTGTCTACCATTTTCCTGTTCAATCACTGTGCTCGCTACCTTCTTTTTTTCTGGGTCTCACTAAGCTCTCCCTCAGGCCATTGGCTCGTGTCCCCTGTTGGCTCTGAGTGCCCTGCCTCTGGCTCTTGGTGCACCTTTCTTTTAGTAATTTAGGCAACCCATGCAGATCTCACCCTCCCCACAAACCCCCAACACTTTGCATTATGCCACCCTGTTTTACTTTAATGAAAGAAATGATCACCCTCTGAAATGCTCTGGCTTAATTCATTTTCTTGGTATGTCTTTTTCTTCCCTTTAGAATTAAGTTTCATGTGAAAAGATTTTTTTCCCTGTATCTCAAACATCTAAAACATGGCTGGGACAAAGTATAACAATATTATGCCATGTTATCAATACCAAGAAAGCTAGTACAGCATGGGGACAAGCACTACAATATCCATAAATACTAGAGGAATAAATATTCTGAATTAAAAAAATGTGCGTGTGTGTGCATGTGCATGCGCAGGGGGCTGATAAGCCAGTCTTATCACACAAAACAAACAACATAGATGTTTCTGTGACCAGTGAAAAATTCCTACTTAAAAGCAACATTTTATTTTTAATCAAATTAGTAAATGCTTAGTATAGTTTAATGAGAAAAGGGGAACTTTGGAGCTCTAGGGGCCTGGGTTTAAGTCCTGACCAGACCACCAAACTGCACGGTCATGGCCAAGTGGCTTAGCCTTCGTGTCTTTTATTTTCTTCAATGGGAAATGGAGATGATTATGTCATTCTTGGGGAGTTATGGCAAGTTTTTACTATATAGCTATAAAATACCTGACATACAGTAGGTACTCATTATAAATGTCTTAATTAGAGTGAAAGAGTGTAAATAGAGTAAAATTAGTGTTTAGAATGTTACACTGGGCTTGTCAGTTATTGGGGAAGATAAACTGTATGAACATTAAGTGATTCGTGTAAATATATATATGGAAATGAGCAAGCAGTGCTGTGTCTTTATCATGTTTCTATAATGGCTCATTTTAAAAGAAGCATACCTAAAAGTAATACACTATGTGAAACACTTGCCCATCTAGTCCTTTCCATTCCCAGTAACCTCAGGGAGTATTATGCAGCTACTGCATTTTTCTTTTGCTTGGCCTTGTCCTAGGGGTACAAAAATTAGAAACTTTGTCAAAAGGAATGCTCCCTCAGCATTATCAGTAAATACTGTGTGCTAGAAATGTCAGAAATAGTACTTTTTAATTCTCAGATATTTAAGGCTAAAATCCACTTAGGAAAAGTTAGAAAAATCTCTCTGAATTTAGAAAAACTTAAGTCTTTGTTGAAACAAATGCATTATTCAGTGTAACAGAATCTTTTTCTTAAATTCATTCAGCCAATTCTATGGCATCCATGCAAATGAGCTTTGCCTTCTATGACCATTTGCAGGTAGGTGTGTGAAGAGGCACCTGTCCTAGTTTCTGGTGCAGTGGCAGGTACAGGGTCTGCTCAACCAGATCAAGCCTTTAGCTGTTGGTTAAAAAAAAGAAATGGTTGAGCAGAACTAAGAGGCTCTGGATCTCAGTCTTTCCCCCTTTGCAGACATTGCAAATGTCTGTATTCCATCCTACCCATCTTCACCCCCTTATCCGGTTCTCCCCTCTCTCCTCAGATATTGTTCCTACAGAGAGAGGGATCAGTGGAGATCCCAATGAAGACCTATGTTACATAATGGCAGCCTCAAAACTCTTTACTAATTTTTTAAAATTTACACATACTGCCTGATGTACATTCAACACTTATCCAGAATTATACAATAGCAAATACCAAAATAACTTGTAATACGGATCTTTTAAAGACTTCCTTTACAATGTATTACCTTCTTGTAGAAATTCCCAAAAGATCCACATTAGGACAGGTAAATATTTGTAAAAGAGACTGAGAAAGGAGAATGACTTCAAAGTAATAAAATATATTTTTATATGGAAATTATTTTACATTTCCAGCTTGAGGCTTAGTAGTCTAAGGTTCAGGAGCAGACTCAAGCAGTTACAATTGGTGGACCATTCCCTAGGTCTCCATTGGCCCGGCAGCACAGGGTGATAGAGAGGAGACAACTAAAAGAATTTCAGGGGCCAGGAGACAAATGGATAGGGTTGGAGCAGTTTCCCAAGGTGTGCACTGTAGATTACTAATTTCTTTGATGTTTAATATCTTTGCTTAAAAAAATGTTTCATGGTCAGTTGTTCTTTTAAAACACCATTTAAACAAAACGTAACATGCTTCTTTACTGTATGGCTTCTCAGCTTTAGTACATGACTAAGACAACCAATCATTCCAGGTTGAGGAATTACCTGGGATGTAAGATTTTCAGTGCTAAACACCGGAAGAGGGACTTGGACAGATTAGAACAAGCTGTTGTCATATCCAGACTCTTCAAAAGTGGTCAAAATATGTAGCATTTCTCAATCTCATTTAACTGGATGTCCTCTGTCTAATATAATAGTATTTTAAGGCATTTAAGTTCTACAGAACACATTATCAAAAGTGCTGGGATAGAAGAAGGTTGTTAGGTCTCCTATTCAGCACCATGAAACATTGGTTTCAGCCTCTGTCTTGTCTGGCAAGAATGAAACCTACTTTTACTAATGAAATACCCTCTGGCTGCATTAAGTGCTATTTTAGACAGGTGAGGAAAATGTGGGGTAGTTAGAAAAAAAATCTACAACTGGAACATTTTTTTCCCTGGATTTTCTTTTCAAAACATATATGTGTTTGGAGTATAGAAACAACTGAGGAAAGAAATGCATTAAATGAGTAAATATTATATGTGTTAATATGGAAAGAAACATTAGAAGGTGGGACATAATAAAAAACAACACAGTTGACCCAAGACTGAAGCTATTTTAAATTCCACCATTTTTGTCGATTGGACACTAAAGTTCTTTTTTTTTTCCATGTTGAACACCACTGCTTTCTCTTATCTTCTGCTGACATTTTGCATTGAGAAATCCTATTCTCTCACACTAGACTGCTCTCCTGTATAGTTTCTCCAAACTCAAGTTTTTATCCCCCATAAATATATTTTATTTATTTTATTTATTACCCCCCCATAAGATATATTTTATATCTAAGCACTGAATTCCTACATTGCTCCCGTTTCATTTGTGGATGAGGGAAAATAGACAAGAAAGAAGTACATGGGGAAAACGAGGATATAGGTAAGAGCTGTGACTCAGAGCTTGTGAAAACTGTAAAATCACCCTGTAGATTTCTTGAGGAATGACCTCTTTTATGGACTTTCTCATGTCTACTTTGGATAAGTCAAGGGCCACAGTCAGAGGTGCCTGGGAAGTAGGTGAGTGGCCTCAGTGTTCACATATGCATTGATTAATTGGCATGATAGGAGCTGATATCACTGTCCTGCAAATTCATTCATCCAACCATGAATTTCACAAACACTTTCCAGCACCTCCTACATGCCAGGTAGAATTCTATGAAATTCTGCTGATTGCATCTTTACTTTCTGTCTGATGACAGTGAGGGGACTTACTCTAAAATCATTTCCTCTATGTACCCCTATACTCATAGCAGTGCAATTTACAATAGCCAAGTGCTGGAAACAGCCTAAGTGCCCATCAGTAAATGAGTGGATAAAAAACTGTGGTACCTTTACACAATGGAATACTACAAAGCAGAAAGAAGGAACTCCTACACTTTGTGACAGCATGGATGGAACTGGAGAGTATTATGCAAAGTGAAATAAGTCAGGCGATGAAAGACAAATACCATATGATCCCACATATAAGTGGAACCTAATCAATAAAACAAACAAGCAAGCAAAATATAACCAGAGACATGGAAATAAAGAACAAACTGACAGTGATCAGAGGGGAGGGGAGAGGAGGGTAACAGGGGAAGGAAGTGGAAAGGTCAAGTCATATACAAAGGACGTGCAGATAAGGACAATTGGATGGGGATTGTCTTGGGAATGGGGATTAGACAGGGCAGGGGAGAGCTACCGCGGGGGCAGTTGGGACAGCTGTAACTCAACAACAATAAAAAAAGCATTTCCTCTAGAATCTCCATCGTGTCACACGGAAGCTCCCTGTTTCTCCACCATATACCGTTGTGTGTTTCACAAGGTAAAAGCTGAAACTCAGAGTTTTACTCTCTTATTCCATTAAATTAAGAAACTTCTTACATGTAAAGAACTAATATTCAGTGTTTTATTTTCTAAGTAATATTCTTTGGTGACCAAAGTACATTTTATGTGGGGTAATCATTGAAATTCCTTGAAAACTCAGAAAAAGGAGATGGGCTTTTTTTCACTAGTTCAGTGTCAAATTAAATGAAGGCATCAAATGGATTTCCAAATGATTCTATTCTCTGGCCAAAGTCATTTGGTATCTTAATAAGTAATTTGGATGTAGAATAAAGTAGTCATATAGGGTTAAATGACCTCAATTACCTACTAACTAACTAACCAGAATCGTAAAATAACTTCATTTTTTTTTTCTTCGCACACCACTCAGGAGAATGAGGTAGATCACAAGTGAACATGTTGATTTACTAGTATCAGATGCCATGAACTTCAAAAATAAAGACTGTCTGTTATTGTAAAGATGATGGGCAGCGATTGTTGGGTTGCAAGCAGTGAAGTGATATGCTCTGATAAGTATTTTATACAAATCATTCTGACTGTGCAAGTAAGAAAAAATTAGGGCAAGACTAGAAGTAGGGAGGCCAGGTAAGAAGCTCTTTTTCAGTGTTATACCAGAGATGACTAGGGATTGATACAGGGAACTGGTGGAGGGTCTGGAGCTAGAGATCTGAGAACTATTCACAATAGAAAATCCTTAGAGTGTGCTGATTTATAAGATTGCACTGGCTTTATAACTCTGCCTCACTCTCTTTTAAAGCAGAGCTTGTCATAAGGGAGCTCTCTCTTTGTGATAGGCAAAGGGAGATTCCTGCATCAAGGCCTGAACATTGTTAGCAGCACGGACTGCAAAGCAGTGGGAGCAGGAGCACCAGGATCCAACCGTTTAATATTATCCCACTATTTAAAATGCAGTATAATAGCTCTACTATGAATTCCCCCTTTTCTCTAAACTGCCAGCTGTGTTTCGCTTTCATTATATTTAAAAATAACACCCACTTTCAAACATAACCACATTCAAGCTGCTATTATGGTCGTCCCTTGAGTAACTGAGTAAAATCCTCAACATTGTAACCTCTCCAGTCTTCTAGGATTTGATCTCAAACTGCATCTTAAAGCTCAAAGGGCTCAGGAAAGATGACACTATATAGGTCAGCATATCTTTTCACCAAGTTCCCACCACTATCACTTAAATCAATGTGTCAGAAATTCTACTTGCCAAGGGTCATGTTTTTCTATTAGTGCTACAGTCTCAAGGGAGGACCGTCAGTGTGTCTAAACCGACTCTCGCCCTAATTCAATGCTTACAAGATCATGCAGGATTTCTTAATTTAGCTAGGACCAGATAGGTGTATAGAACATCAATTTTGTATAGATGTCATCATCGAACTGGGCTCTCTCTTTAACTGATTCCACTATTAATGAGCATTCTATTTGTGGTCTTCACCAAGAGAAGCTAATGTTGGAAAAGCCACCCAGTTAGCAAAAACATAGGATTGAGGAGTGAGAAAAGCAGCTGGAAAATGAGAGAAAATGAGGGAAAGACTCGGTTTGTAAGAAATATTATTTAATTAGGAATGGATCCAGTTTAAATGATCCATCTGCAGAACAGGTTGTTGGAAGCATCAGCCCAACCTTATTTAAAATTGAGTTCATTCCCATTTTATTCTTCTCAGAGAGAGAGCCACATGGAATACAAAGCTAAAAGGTTTTTCAGAACAAGTTTATTAACTGACGATAACTGGAATAATTCTTTTGGTTTGACTCATTGAGCCAGGATGCTACCATTATTTAAACATATTGTTTTCCATTTATTCCCAGATTTTTAAAAATCCCACAGCTATAACAAGTGTATAATTTACCAGAGAAAATGAAATTGCTCTTTGTTAAGTACACATTGAAAATCATATGCTACAATATGGGTTGTATATTTAGTACAGTAAAAAAGCTATATTTTCAAATCCAAATTTGAAACAAATTAAATACAATTTGGCATGCTTTACAGCATACAGGGAGATTCCTATGTATCAAATACTGTCTGGAAACAAGTGAAATTTTCCACTCACTTGAAATTATCGAAACAGGAGGAGGACATCTTAAATAAAGCCCCACATACAAAAATACCTCAAGAGAAAAAAAGTGGACTTGACTACAGTGAAATCTAGGATATGGATTCAGTAAGGAATCACAGACAATGACCCTCATGTGGGTGGCAGAGTGACACATGTAAGATGACAAGGAATACTACAGAGAATACACCATATCTCCTGAACATCCAGTCTGACCAAAGAAACTTTGCCTTTTACTTGTACAAGTTTTCCTCCCTTTCTTCATTACCTAACACAGTGTGTTCCCAACACAGAGGTCAGAGGGATCTTGTAACATCCTCAGTCAGATCACGGCATGCTCCCGGGCTCCAGACCCTGGGTCGCTCCAGCTCACTCGCAGGAGGAGTCAAACCTGTGCTGGAGGGTCTGAAAGGACGTCCTCACATCCCACCCTCATCTTTGAGAACTCTCTTGCATTAGTTTTATTAACGTCCCTAATCTTGGAGCACCCCTGTTATGCACCTGCTTCAAAGGTTTTGCAGTCTTGGAATGTCCTTCCCTCGCTTATCTGCAAGGCTTGCCCCTTCATTTCTTCCTTATCTCTGTCCAGGCCTTCCTGAGCATCCCAAAACTAGAAACCTCACCCTCTCCTTCTTGTATCCCACTTTTCCCTCCTACATAGCACTCACTACCGTCTGATAGTTCAGTTTTTCCTTGTTTATTTCTTTACTGTTTGGGTCACTTCACAAGAAATAAGCTCTATCAGGGCAGAGATTTTGCTTGTTTTGGTCCTTCTTTAAATTTCATAGGACACGGAGGATGCTAGGAGACAATGTCCACATTTCCTCTTGTTAGCTGCTGGGAGTGGTACACACAGACACCTCACTGCTGCGCCCCTCTCCACGTCCAGTTTGCAGTGAAAGACAGCCACCTGGCCCAAGGTAACACTCCCTTTTTGTAGTTACCAACATCAGTGATGGAGTATAAAGGCCCAGACTCATCATCCAAATTCAGCATAACTCACAGGGACCATCCCATGTCGAGAGCTCCAGATGGGTCTGCTGGGACTCTTTCTAGCCACACCAGTTCAACTTTCCTTCTGCCCAATCCTATTGTCTTTCCTTCCACAGGTGCTGATTCTGAGCATGCCACTCAATAAACTTCAAATGCACAAATCTCAACCTCAGAGTCTGCACCCTGGGAATCCCTGCCAGGATCATAGGTGAGGAAGCTAAAAACAGAGAGTCTAGGTAACCTGCCCATAGTCACTCTGCTAGTAAGTGGTGGAGCCAGGATCAAACCCACAGAGTTCAGCTCTACAGCCTGTTTTTAACCACTGTTTTTTTTTTGCTGCTCAACACATAACCATATTTTTTCCTCAATAATTTAAAGTACATTAAATACTTTAGAGCAAATACTTACAAAAGAAAGGGAGTGAGGAGATGCATGGGGGATGTAGGGAGAAATGAATGTAAGAGAATAGATAGTAGTCATCATGTGCTATGTTAACTTAGGAGTTAACACGGGGAGCATGTTAACTTAGATAACAGACAGTAACAAAAACCTACAGGGGTTTGAGTTCTATGTTGAATAGCACAGATGATTTCAGAAACAAAAATGAGAGTGGGAAGGGAGTAAGGAGATGGGATAATAAAATCTCATATGATTGTTGATAGGGTTTATCATTTATATAAACTACAGAATATAGGGTTTAGTTATTGCAAGAAAGCTGTACAAGAAGTAAGGTGATCTTGTAGCTTATAGTTTCCTTCCTTCTTGAAGATCAAGGACCAGCTTAGTTACCATAACCACTGTTGCTGGGTCTGCGGGTGAGATGCTCATCCTTTCTCATCATCTTCTGTGCACTATTATTATTATTGTGATTAAATAAGGGACTATTATAATAGTGCTTTCTATGAAACATAGAATGTTTAAAAATAATTATACACGAGCATAAGCATCCTTTCAGACGTATCTAGTTCATGCTCTCCTATCAAGCAGAACTGTAATAAAATCTTCCTGCCCCCATTTTAAAAGACTCTCTCTCTAAAAATCTCAAATGCTCTGAGAAAAACTTTGCAATGATCAGACCCCTAATGGAAATTCTTCCTTGTAAGTGTACTGAATCCCTCATATTGTGAATCCTTCCTGTATCCTCTCTTTTGGTTTTCTATGGAAGCAATATGCCTACTTTTGCAGTTTTAAGAATAATTATTTGCTGTTTTAAAATTTTTAACATCATTTCTTATCTACTTATATAAGCACAGTTTCTCTGCTATTAGCACTGTGATTTCACTTCTTTACATGGTGCAAAGCTAGCTGTCTCCATTAAATATTGAGAACTGTAATTGTATTCATAGATTTCTTATTATTATCTCAGCATCGATACTTTACACCATGAATGGTAAAAATCACTAATTAAAAGAGTCAAACTTCTAATTAAGCTCTTTAGAGAAATTATACAATCAGAGTAACTGGGACTAAAGAGCAAAGGTAATATAAATTCTTTTAATTTCATTTTTAATTTTTTGGAGTTCAAAGTTCTTTACATTACTTTATTATAATCATCTTTCCTATAAGAAGATATTATTCTCTTTTACTGATATAATAAATGAACTCCAAGTGAGACTGAGAGTAAAAAATCAAACAGGCATCCTCCAAGCCCATTAAAATCTTGAACACAAATCTCCTGTTGGAAGTCCAAAGCCATGTCTATCAGACAGTACACGAGCACGTCTCTTTTCCCAGACATGGCTTTAAAACCCATATGGATGACTCAGACGAAAGTGTGTAGCACCCATTTCATATTCCCAAGCAATCTTCCCTGGAAATTCAGAAAATGATCACTGTTCTACTGGAAGAAAAGTGATTTTTTATTTTTAAGATGGTAGCCATATGGAGAAACAAAGTACAGCTATGTTGATAAAGAGGTTCCTTCTCTTCCTTTTTTATTTTCCATTATTCTCACTTTGTTTCTCTCCTTCTGTTTTGGTTTTGTAGCTTGCCAATTTCATTATCCATTGCATGTTCCCCATTTTTTCTACCTCTATTTCATTACTGTTGCAATATTGTTTTACTTTGAGGTAAAGAGAAAGCAAAATGGATTCCAACCTATGGAAAGCTGAGATAAGATTTCAGTTGGGGCTTAGATGGTTATAAGGCAGAACAGCAGCTCTAAGGTGTGGAAGAGAAAAACAGGGCTAGTTTCTGCTTGTCTCCCCATGGACTACCCTAGAAGAATCTCAGACCTTGCATAAGTGGTAGAATTTCTTTACTGAATCAGTATTTCAGCTGAAGCTGCTAACAATTCACGGTTGTCAGACTTGGCTGAAACGTGAACCCAGTGCAGAAAATACATGGTGAAGCATATTGTGTTTGCCAGAACTTGACCATGACAATAAGGTTAAGAAGGTACAAGGTGAGGTCAGGAAAAGAAATGAATATGGCAACATGGAACAACAAAATGACTTAGCCTTATGTAAGTATATTTTATGAAATGAATATTCAGTTGTTATTTATAATATAGGTAACATTTTACTTCCACAGAGAATTGCTTCTCTTTTGATAATCAGAATCAGAACCATATTTCTCATAGTGTGCTAAGAGGAGAATTTACATATAATCTCTTTGAGTGTAAAGAACTGCCACATTCATCTTTAACAGCACCGAAAATTCTGTCACAGTATCCAGGTTTTATTAGGCATGTTCAATTTGACTGAATTCCTGAGTATCATCAAATCCACATCAGAAACATAAGGATTTTTTTAAAAAATGATTTTTAAGTTCTCAAACTTTGTGAAATACTGTTTTTACAACCCACAAAATCAATAATGGCAGCCTAAGGTCCACAATTTGCTAAACATTTCTTGTTGTATCTAAGATGTATATGAAGGAAATATCTTAATTATAAACACCCGAATAATATATAAATCAAAATTACATAGGACACTTTTGAGTTAAATAAAGGCATATCATAATTGGTTTTCTATACCAAAGTTACCATAACAACAATTCCTGGGTAATTAAAATAAAAACCAGGCTTTCTTTTTACAAATAATGGACATAAATTTAATGTCCGATATGTCTACTAATGTACATATCTGACATTAATCTATTAAAGAATTATCTTAAAATTATATAATTACATAAGTTATATAAATAAGCCTAGTGCTTCATTTACCTTACAAAATAAAAATATACCCATTTCTCTATGCCATGTCTCTTGGACACATTTTATTTTAGACATTATAAAACTTCCCATATGATGATACTAAATTTTAATTGTGGATTCCTCCAGACTTATAGCAGTATAATACATTTATCATTGTTTTAATAGTTAAAATATCATTTTCATTTTACTGGACTTATATTTTTTTTAGAAATCTAATTTATCAAAAGTCCAATCAATCCAGAAATAGTTTTAAAAGAGAATAATGCAAAATATGCATAGACTTGTCTTTATGACTGAAGACTGTGAGAGAAGAGAGAAAAGCAGGGGTTAAAAATTATCTTTCTACCACCCACATGCCCATAGACTTTGGGAGGAGGCTCCTTTCATACTTTTTTCTCACCGAGGTCTGTGTTACTTAAGGAAGTCTGTAGGTGGATAAGACATTATCATCCCTCCTACACACACACTTTTTTGTATTTACAACATTAAATCTCTCTCTCACTATACACACACACACACGAAACACTAACTCCTTTCAACTACTTTCTGAAATTTTTGAATTTTGCACATCATCACATATTACCTTCCTATAGAATGCATATATAGTTATAGTTTATGCTGAATTTTTTCAACTTCCAGTCCATTTGAAAAGGTTATTTGCTATAGATAGTTGCATTTCTAGCTAAACATTTTTGTTTGAAAGCAGAATTCCATAAACAATGTGTCTTAGGTTCAAAACTAATAATATAAAATTATTCTTTGTATTGATGACTTTTTGTAAGCACTTAAGGAGGATACAATCACCAAAATGAGAAGAGCTAAGATTATTATGCAGCATTTGTTTCTTCTCACTCTACAAATTACTTATATGAATGAATGCACGTTGTAGATCATGTTGGAGACACAGTAAACATGTTTTACCTAAATAAAATTAGCCTTTCAAATTAGCCTTCTTAATATCATCATTAACCATAGAAAGTGCTTGCAAAGATGCCCCAATATTAATTAAATACACATTATTGAGAATACATTCTATAGAGGTCATTTAGAAAAATCACTAGCTAGAATTGTTGGATTAACCAATCCCAGTAATTCAATCACTTCTGGGTAATTCAAAGGAAACTGATTCTGACTCTTCTGATACCTTGGAAAGAGGAACTCTGTCAGAATACAAAGGCAAGTCCATCTTCTGTATAGAAGAAGTAATGACTCAAATATATTTTATATACAACCCAATGGATATGTAAAGTGGAATTGTGCAGGTCACTCTAACCTAGGTTTTCAGGTTCAAATTCTTAAGCTTTTTTGCATATTGTAATACAGTAAAAAAAATTAAGAAATTAAATACATTAGTATTTTAGAGCAAAGTAATATAAAGATTTTTTAAAAATGTAATTCAGAAAAAATAAAACTGTTCAGTCTCTTATTTAAAAAATAGTTAATGCCACTAGGAGTAAATATTCATTAGCATAACTTTCAGAACAACTACTTTAAAAACATATGCATAAAGGTGAAATTTTATTTGACTTCACTTAGAAAAGCATTTTGGGAAATTTACGATGGAGATTCAAACCATAAATAAAATCTTGTCAGTAGATACATCAGATCAAATTTTAAAAGTTTCTGACTCTTTTATTTTATACACTTATTAAACACAATGAGAAATAAGCCAGGCAGTGAAAGACAAATACCATAAGATCTCACCTACAAGTGGAACCTAATCAACAAAACAAACAAGGGGGCAAAATATAACCAGAGACATGGAAATAAAGAACAAATTGACAGTTACCAGAGGGGAGGAGGGAGGGAAATAAGAGGGGAAAAAGGGGGAAAGGCTGTTAAGGAACATGTACAAAGGACCCATGGGCAAAGACAGCTGGGGAGGCAAGGATTGAATGTGGTCGGTGGGGGGGTGGGAAGGGAGGGTGAGAGTAATGGGGGAAATGGGGACAACTGTAATTACACAATAATAAAAATAAAAATAATTTAAAAGCACACAATTAAATAATGAAAACATATATGTATCTTATTTTAGTAAAAATAATTACAAATTAGTTTAATCAAAGAAGTAAAGATACCATCTTATTTTCATTGGTCTAATTTTTTTTCCTAATTTTTAATTTTTATTTCATTTTTTATTTTAGAGAGAGGGGAAGAGAAGGAGAGAATCATACATGTGAAAGAGAAACATCAATTGGGTGCCTTCTGTATGCATCCCAACTGGGGACTGAACTTGCAACCCAGGCGTGTGCCCTTACTGGGAATCCAACCAGCAGCCTTTAGGTTTGTTGAATAATGCCCAACCAACTGAGCCACACTGGCTGGGCCATTGGTCTAAATTTTGTTTAGTTTTTCACTTTCCTTTAATAAGCTCAATCTCTTTCAGTTTCAATTTTAATTTAATAATTAAGACCCTGTTTACAAGATAGTTATATACATGTTAATATTAATACCTGGTAATTGATAGCAATATTATAAAAAGATACTTAAATGGTTTCCTCATGAGTTATTTTTGCCCTGTCAAATGTGCTCGAAATCTTCTGTTGGAAAGTTTTGACATGCATATCTATTTCAAAGATAATCCAGACACAAACAAATAAACAATAAAGATTAGTTGGAGATAAAATTCTTAAGTATAATTTATAAATATATCAAATAATTTGCATAGTATATACATTTACTTAACCAAGAGAATAATAGTTTTTGTTTTTTCCTTTCCTAAAATGTGACTTGTGAATTCCTCTCAGATATCTATAATGACAAGTATATAAGTACATGTCTACAAAACATCCACATGTAAGCCCTTAAATATATCAAAAGACATCTCCTACCTCCATCTCCAGATCCGGATCCTGCATCTGGGAGAGAAAAATAAACAGCTTTGTTTTTGCTTGAAAAACATCTTCAAAAATATTTATGATTCTTTGTAGTTTATGTTTACTTTCTTCAATAAGATAGTGATATAATTGAGAAAATTAAGAATATTTACCCTGAAAATGTATATTCACATTAATTTAATTTAACTTCTATAGCATAACTTATAAAATGAATGTTCTATTACTTATATGCTTAAACTTTATAAAAGAAAGTATTCTCTAGCTTTGAAATAATTCCTAAACTTCACTATGTAAAGTCTCCCATGTTTATTTTAATGACAAATTTGGTGCCAGTAACAAAAAAATTGAAAATGAGATGCATATAGTAATCAATGAGATTTAGACATTAAACAATCTAAGACATGTAGCAAATAAAATCATAATTAAGAGTTATATTATGGATAAATCACATATGCACAAAGAAAAGTAGTTTAAAAGTAAATATCTTTTTATATAATTGTTAATACGTTTCCAAATACCACAACTGTGGATGAGTCTATCTGACACCAAGAGCATCTTTTGTTTTTGAAATCAGTAGAAGCGTGAGATTAACTTTGCCTCTGGCTTAAAATGGAATATACCTTAGGGGATGCTTGCAATACAAAAAAATCCCTTCTGCATATTTCTTTCTCCATTTCTTCTCGTCTCTCTCTCCTACATAATTACAACTGGCCAGAGTTCTCTGTTTCTGAGAACTCAGCTCCCAGAAACACTCAGTTTTGTTACTGGAGTCAACACCCTTGAGTTTCCATCTGCTTCCTCCTGTTAAGTGCAGACATCGTCTTCTCTCTACTTCCCTATTCTTCCCATTCCAAGTACGTTTGGTCATGTATTTTTGACATTACTGCTGGGAAATAAGACTAATACTAGTATTCTCTGCCTGATATGCCCTCCCTTAACATTGAACTCTCAACCAGAGTTTAAGAACTATATCAAATGCTACTTCCATAAATTTACATTTGGTGTTTTAGTCCAAATTAAAATAAAACATTACTTCTACTTGTTTGCCAGCATGGCACTGTCCGAAGAAGCACTGCATGGAAAGAGGCGTAGCACAGAAAATCCACAGGAGGCTGACACATATGAAAGAATAGATGCCTCCCCGAGAGGCCCCCTTGTTATGTTAGGCTTTAGCACTTCCATGAAAAAGCAGTAGTTTGAATTGTCAGCCTTGGTGGAAATTCATATTAACTAAATTCACAGGGTCCAACACTATATAAAATCAGAATATCAAGTCTTCAACTAACTGCTAGTGTGACTAAGTCTTGTGTCTCTGGGCCAATATCCTTTCCTTAAAGACAGGGTAGTTGGTAAAACAATTTATAATAAAAAAAACCCTTTCCTGGTAAGTGTAGGAAAAAAAAAGATTTTAATCATATGATCTGACTACTTAATCATAGTAGATCAAGAAGGCTGATGCATTCATCTTCATAGTAGAATAGTCTTGTTAACTAAACTGATAATCATAAGTCACAGCCCTATCACTTTTGGAGAGGATGACGCTTGAATAGTCAATGTGTATCAAGTCTCCTTTTAATATATCTTCACAACTAAAATTTTAACTGATTTTATTTGAATTAATTTGAAAGTGAATTCAGTATCACTTACAATAATCAAGGACTAATAACAGGTAATACTAGTATAGCACTAATACATTCTACCTGTGTTTTAGTTAAATGTGTATAGTTTCTTATTCTCTTGTCACTAAGAAGATAAACTTCTTTACATCAAGGTCCATGCTTGTTCAGCTTCCTATACTTACATGCATATAAGAAGAAATGCATAAAAGCTTAAGGATTCCAAGCTATAATCTTTAGGAAGTTACTCATTGGATGGCATAAGAAATGTCATTCAACCTTCCTACTAAGCTTATTCAGTCTATTGAATGGCTATAATAATGTGTATTACATTTGGGCTATCTTGAGGATTACTATAAAATAGCATTTTTAAAATCCTTATCACTGTGTCTAGAACATAATTAAAAATTTGAATGAACATCTTGCCTGTTCATCTATAGGTTTTCTAATAAATGTGTACTGCTGGGGAAAATCAAGAAAATAGCAGTAGAATTTTGGCTTGTATTTCCCACGTATGTTTCCAAAAACTCATGCAGTATGGTTCTCAAGGCAATTTGCATTTGATTTGACACATATTGTGTATTTAGAAAAGAAAGGAGGAATACATTTTTTAAAATAGTCATTTAAGCTCATGGCATCATTATGAAATAGTGATGGAAAGGTTTAATGATTTGCCTACTATGAGATGAGTCACCTTGACGAACAAGAGATAAGTAGCCTACTAAAACTTAGAGAGAGGAAACACCTAAGAAAAGAAGTCATGTGGTTGGACTCAAATCTGGGCTCCCAGTCAATGCATTTCTTATAAGGCAGAGATGTAAAATTGACAGTGAGGCTTATTGACCAGACTTGCCAATAGAAAGCCACTTTCTAGACAAAAAAAAAAAAATGATGTTTAAGTTCAATGAAATACAGTGTGGGCAAAGTAGGCTTACAGTTGTCTGCATAATTAGTACAACAGCTTTATTGAACTGTTTTATGCATACTCACAATTGTGAACCTATTTTTGCCTACCCCTGTACAATAAAGTTATATCTTTTACTGTCTTTTATTCCTAGAGGTCACAACTTGCTACCTCCACTCAGTATCCAACAGCATTTAAAATAAATGGCAAACATATGAAGAAAAAAATAAGAATCTCTTTTAGATAAAAAGTCAGAACTCCAATTTACTTATAGTCACACCAAGATAATCAAAGTTACTTTAGTCCCACTGTCATTATTGAGATCAAAAATCTTTCTGATTTACAAGTCAATGGAAGATTCATGCAACAAAACTGGCTTACTAATTAAATCTTGAAGAAATCTAAGTCTGTGAATGCACTAGGGATGGATTAGTCAATTGTGACTGAATTTTCCACTTGGTCAAGTATTTATTTCTATAGTATAACCAAAACATTAGGGACTAGAATGGAAAGATTTGAATGGACCAGAAGAATTGAACCAATTTGAATGAACCAAATGCATTTGCTGACAAGAACTCTGAGGCTGGCAAGAGAGATTCTGCTACTAAATGCTGTTACCCATAATCATAACTTCATGACTGTTTATTATGAGGACTGTCCACTGATTCTCATTTGGCTATTGTCAGAGACAGATACCCTACATAATCTTGAATGAACAAATCCTTTCCTTAGTACTCTCTGGTATTTGCCTACATCATTCCTCATTTCTGGGAGTCAGAGCTTTTTTTGTTTTTGTTTTTTCCTATCCCATTTGTCCTAAAATCTCATTTTTCACTTTTTGTTCAGTAGGTATGGTACATTGATTTTCCATAATTTGTTTGTTCTTTGCCTTTCTTTCTAGTTCCCCCATCCTTACTCTGAGAATAGCATGCTGGCCCTCCTCCTTTCCCACAGAACTCTCACTTGTGGCTGTCACTTTCACTCATTACTTCTCAGGTGCAAGTCAACGGTGATGATCTGCTTGCTCTGGCAAGTAAGAAGTGGAGCACCAGTCCAGTTTGCCTCCCAATCACCCTCCCAGAAGAACATTTGCACTGTGAGGCAAAGAATCACGTAGGTGAAAAAACTACTTAAAAACTAAAACCAAATGCAGAGAGCCTGCGTAACTGTTCATGAGGAATGATGCTTTTCTATTCCCCTAATTCTTGGAAACTTTGGTAGTTTCCAGTACACCTTAGAACATTATCAATTACTAATCATCAATAGGCTTAAGATAACCTTTTAGGGAACGGGACTTTCTCTTTGCTCATGTAACACCTTGCCCTTGCCAGCACACACATAACTTTTAACTTAATTCTTCAAAATAGAAATACTTGTTATCTAAGGGGTAATTTTCAATAAAGTAGACTTTCCTGGGCACTATTCTATATTTCTACTTTTAATATGTTTATTATTATTTTTTATTTTTATTATGTTTTCCATTATTATTTTTCCTGAATATGTTTCTATCATCCAACTCTTTAGAATCGATGACATTCCAGAAAGATACATATTTGCCATTAAGGATACCTATCATGGGACACTAAAATTTCTTTAAAATATGTGATTTCAATGCCTCAAGGCTGACTTGAAAGCTCAGCTTCATTTTAAAGCACTACTTCATCAAGTTAGGCTCTGTTCCTCTTGTTTATTTTTCTTCTTTCCTGTAATGCTGTTCAGCTCTGACCACCACTGTACACAAAAGGAAAACCTGAAAAGCTAGAGAGCATATAAAGTCACTATTCCTCCTCACTTTCTGTGTAGCATTATTTGCACACTATAACTACAAAGCTTTGTGGAATCCCAGGCTGACTGTTTCAGAAATGACAGGCATCATAGAAGCAATGTCCACCATCAATACAGCTTTCAAAATAATCTACTAAGGGGCAGGAAAATCATTTTGTAGAGCTGCTATGGTTAGCCACATCTTAACTTCCAAACCCAAATCTGCAAAGCTACCCTCCAGCAGACAATGCTATTGTTCAAAACAAACAAACAGACAAACAAGTAAATGTGCTCATGCATAGACAGGCTTCTATACATTTGACACCTGGGTGCTCAATTTAGGTTTATAATTATATTATTCAATTGCCTTCACTTCATTAAATAACATATGTATTAAAATCTATCAATATCCTTATGGTAGATTTTCTCTTTCTTTGGGAAGTGATTTGAAATGCAAAAAGACATAGAATAAGAGTAATGCATACTTTGTACAAAAGAATAAGAGGCTTGTCTGGCCAATATATAGTCTGAATTATTTACCTCAAGATACAGAAAAAGCAAGAGACATAATTTTTGGGTTCAGAATTCATTCAGAAGGTTTAAGGAGGATCACATACATACCTGTAGCACATGATCCTTCAGACACAACAAGTATCTCGCTCTGCTGTTTGCAGGCAGCCTGCCGCAGGTAACACTCATTCTGGTAGCTCTCCCCATTGGAGCCACACACAGGCACGTAGTCATTGTTGCACTGAGAAGCACACAGATATAATCCTATGGTTAGTACTGGAGTCTGCGGGCCTCTGACTTCTTGAACAAAAACAATTATTTACAATAGAAAGCTCTTGTCTTCCTTTTCAGTGATCCTCAGTGTATCCAATAAGTCTTTGACTTTGCAGGGGAATCATTCAAAGAAACACAAAAGCAATGTCAAGTCAGCCAACCAGTCATTTAATTCGAATGGGGGGGGAGCAGCTAAATTGATCAGGCAATTCCAACAAAGTGATCAGAGAAACAATACTAAAAGGAGATACCAACAAATATATCAGTATTATTTAATACTGCTTTTAGAAAAAGTAAAACATGCTACAATATTAAAGCTATTCAAAAATAGACAATGTCGATGTCTGGAGAGCAAAAATGTATAACTGAAATGCCAGAGAATTCGGTTACCTTTTAGCATGTTTTTCTCTGTTGAATTTTAATCTTTATTTCTAAACATTTGGATAAGACATTTGGATTACTACTTAATTTTCATTATATCATTATATCATGGGATAAACTGTATCATGGGGTACAGTTTACACTGTATCTACATTATATCATGTAGAGAGAAATAGACTATGAAATACAGAAAAAAAATCAGCAACTACTGAACTACATGTAAACTTCACTGACTATTTAAAAGTATGACTATCAATATATTTCATAAAGAGAAAAGTTCATTTTAAAAACAGTCATTGCAAAACATACACATTTTACAATAGAACAAAGGCAACCTACAGGGTATACTCATCATAGTATAATCACAGCCTAAGGCATTAGAGACACTTGGCTGAGTCCTGTACCTGCTAACTGTGCCAGAGGTGTGATTATCTCATGATTACTACCACACATGTGCTTCATTGATTAACTATAACACAAACAATGACAAAGTTGATTATTTACAAATACTCACCTATGCCAGAAACTGAGTAAAGCAAATCATACATACACATGTATGTGAAAACGCTTTGCTGTCTTCTACTTCTTATTAAAATATTTAGATACTTAATGTGTTGTAAATGCATAATAATTTGTATTAAACCAATGATCTAGTGAGATGGCTAAAAACGTTTTAATATATATGATAACAAGCCTAAAGTTTTATCGTAAGTCAAATTCTACTCAGGGATTTATCCTGAGGTTTATATTGTACTCTATTGCCTTACAATTCTGTACTTTCTCCTCCCCAGTCAAACATCTTGCTCTTTGCCTTTATGTAATGTAGGATTAATCATCCTAACAACTTAAAGTGGTATAAACCAATGTCCTCTTAAATGAAAGTCATTTTAAGAGCCTTACTTTGTATTAATTAATGAAAAACTTAAATATAATGTTTTACTAACAGCAATATATTTTTCTGCCAGTAGTAAATCCAAATTCTGTGACACTAATATTATGATCAACATAATTGCTAGCAAGGTGATTTAGCTATTAACTCATATTCATTTAAATATTAAATATTATTATATGATTTAAATATTTAAAATATGGCATATTTTATAAATCTTTATTTCAACAGTTTCTAATTTAGACATTCTGGAAGCCCTCTACATAACAATTCCTTTCTACAATTCCAGTAGTTACACTACTGGCTCCCAGACTCCGTCTGTCTACATGATTATATTTTAAACACACTGTTTTGATTGGAAGTTTTTGCTAATGAGGATCTTTAATTCAATAGCAATTCACTTCTGACCAGGTGATTCATGGGTAGGGGCAGCTTTCCATATGTTTTCCAAATACATATGCTTACATCTGAAAACCGACCAACTGAAGGACTGAACATCTTCATCATTACTGAAGAAAAAAGGCAATAGCAAAATGTCAATGAAGAGTTGAATTTTCCATGAGCAGTGCTAAGGAGACAAAACCACATAAATACTCAAAACCATGGCCAGGTGGTTGGATAGGGTGCTTGACAAAGGTGGTGTGTTCAGGACCAGAGGCAGGAGAATATAAGGAAAATTTATCAGAACTCACTAACACTACAATGGTATCTGAGCACATGGAGGAGAGACTATAAAATAGTAAACAGCTGGTAACATTATACTCAATAGATTTGTGCACCCTTTCAATAGACAGAAAACAGTCATAATCAGTGCAGATGACTGGACTACTTAGCTTCTTATGCTAGGTTCCTAGCATTTTTGTTATTGGTTATCTCTTAATCTCTATCTCCAATTTTGGTTGCAATACTTTGTGTGTTGATTATTGGCATCCATATTTTCTTCTCTCTGATTCCAAGAATTTCCATATTTATCATTGTCATCTATTTCTGCAGATTACTCAGATGTAGTGAGTGGACTGGGAGTGAGGTGTGGGAGGTATTTATTATCTCTGTCAAGTGCTAGTACATAATGCTGATATGCATCTTAAAATATGAAATAAATGGGTAAAATACTCATATGCCACTTCTGAGGGATGGAGCAAGCCAGATGTGAGCAATGCTAAAAACAGAGCTACTAAGTTCCAAGCACAAGCCAACAGGGAGATTTGTAAGGAGCTGAAAAGAGTTCAACGGTAGATTATCAACAAGATGGATTTTGCCCTTTAGTACCATGACTTGCAAACATCAATATGAGTAACACATACTCTACCAAGTTCTAGAGGAAGCATACTCTACCAAGGGTGTCCAACCTTTTGGCATCTCTGGCCACACTGGAAGAACAAGAGTTGTCTTGAGCCACACATTGAATACATTGTGACATGTAATCAAAAAAATCTCATAATGTTTTAAGTAAATTGACCATTTTGTGTTGGGCTGCATTCGCAGCCCATCCTGGGAGGCATGTAGCCAGCGGGTCTCAGATTGGTTGCCCCTGTGACAGTTAAGGCTCTGGAGTGGAAACCTAGTCCTAGGTTCTCCCACTTCTCTCACTGCCTTGGTGTAGGACTTTGTGCATATTCCTCAACAATGAAATGTTTAACAAGTTTAGAGCTCAGTTTCCCCATTTGAAATGGCTAACTGGAACATTTAGGAGGATTAGCAGAGTTGTGTTTTTAAAACACTTTGCAATATTCATTTATAAAAGGAAATAAAAATGATTTGCCTTTCATGATATGTATTTTAGCTAGCAGAGTCACCACCATCTAAAATTGACACTAAAACATGTGTGTCTACAATTAGAAAAATAAAGGAAAACAGGATAACCCTAGTATAAAAATAGGCTAACTACTACATTAAAATATGTCAAGTTGTTTGAAATAGTTTTTAGTGGTAATCATGGTGTTGTTCAGTTTCAGATGAAGGGACATATTCAGATGTTAAGTGACTTGTGAAAGGCTACATAGTTGGCTGGCAAGAGAAAAAACAAGACTCAGGCCCAGATGGTTAGGCCCATAAATGTATGTGTTGTACAAACTTCCTCTCAGGGAAAAAGTTATTCTATTTTTTGTAAGATGTTTTAAAATCTTAAATTTACTTTACAAATATGTGTTTTTTAGAATGATTTTGTTCCAAAATGCCCACATTGCTTAAGAAAACAGCTATATGCCACATGGGTAGATGCAATGACTTGATACTCTAGAATATATGGAATTCATTTTGCTACAAATTAACAAAGGATTTATATGAGAAGTTTTTCATATGATTTATACTTGCTTGGTTAATAAGAATTTTATTTAGCTGAGATTTAAGTATCTAGAAACTATGCATAACTTATATTTTATTATTGTCCACACCTTCCACAGAGTCTGGCATGTAGAAGGTTCTCTACAGATGTTAAGTGAATTCTGCTATATTCCTAGTTGTCAAAGGTTTAGGGATAATGACTTAGAATATGGTATGCTTCTTGCTCAAAAGAGAACAAGATAAAAATCCCACGTATGTCCCAATCCTTTGATCATTCCATAGGTATCTTTTACTTCTCTGTGACTACGTTTCCTGATATGGAAACATTTTTATGGTTTTAAGAGTGGGCAGTTTGTGACTAGAGGAAGAGTGACTCTGTGACTCCTGAAACTAGAGACTAGGTCATCACAGGACACAGCTTCTACCTGGCGCTTTCCATCTCTCTGGATGCCTGTCTGAAACCCAGCATGTGCTGTGAGGAAGCCCAAACTAGCCCACACAGTTAGATCCACATGGAAAAGGACCAAAGTTCCCAGCCAACAGTCAGACATAAGAGTGAGAACTCTGAGATAAGTATAGAACCAAACCTTTGAGTTCCCTGCATCACCTTGGCTAATGCCAGAGGGAGCAGAGATGAACTGCTACCATTAAGCAATGTCCAATTGCAAATTCTTGAACAAAATAATGTTCACTGTTTTGTGCCACTAATTCTGGAAAATTTTTTAGGCCTAGTATATAGGAAAATTGCAGATCTAAAGCATGGCTTATTAAATAGGTTTTCAGGAACAATTACAAAAAACACATGGACAAAACCAATGCGGGGGTGGAAGCAAGGGAGGGAGGTGGGTTTGGCTGGGGTGGGGGGTAAATGCAGACAACTGTAACTGAATAACAATAAAACAATTAAAAATGTATTTAATGTTTGAATAAAGTAATACTCAAAATACATAAGGCTTCATCCTATTTTAAAATTATAATGTGATAATTGATAATTATTTGACCAGTGCAATATATGAAAAAATATGTGCCTTCTTTTCTTCCCTCCTTCCTTCCTTTCACTTTTCCTTCTTTATTTCTTTTCTCCTTTCATCCATCTTCCCATTCATCCATCTCTATATCCATCCATCCATCTATCTGTTCATTTATCCATATACCAACTGTTTCTAAATTTTCATACCCACAAATGATTTACCAGATTGACCAGCACACCGTTTGCTGTGTAGATAGGAATGTAGGATACACGAAGTTGAAGCCCATTTCTGAAACTCATACCATCACCTAAGAATTAGTTAAATTACTTTTGATATTAAAAGTTCTCCACAATAAATTTGTACTTTTGTTGTTGCTACTCATGTTTTTATTTGCATATATCATGTCCTGGAAAAAAACAGATTTGGTGTCAGAGGACCTCAGTTCTTGCTTTAGGATCACCACTCAGTGGTAAGTTATTTGTATTTCTGGGCCTTAACATCCTCATCTTTAAGAAGAGAAAATAACTGTTTCACTCAGTTGTGAGAAATAAATGTGATCCAACAGTCCCTCCTTATCCATGACTTCAGTTACCTGCAGTTAACATCAATTCAAAAATATGAAATTAAAAATTCCTGAAATAAACAACTCATTACTTTTCAATTGTGTGTTTTTCTAAATAGTGTGATAAAATCTCAGGCCCACCTGCTCCATCCCCCTGGGATGTGAATCACCCCTCTTCCCAGTGTCTCCATGCCGTACACGCTCCCTGCCGTACAGGCTTCCTGCCCATCAGCCACTTGGTATTGTCTTGGTTATCAGATCAACTGTTGAGGTACCTTGGTGCTTGTGTCCAAATCACTCTTATTTTCCTTAATAATGACCCCAAAGTTCAAGAGTAGTGCTGTTGGCAATTCAGAGATGACAAAGAGAAGCCATAAAGTGCTTCCTTTAAGTGGAAAGGTGAATACAGCTCAGTAAGATATTTTGTGTATGAAAGAAAACACATGAACATAATTTGTATTTATTGTTGTTAATCTCTTACTGTGCCTAATTTATAAATCAAACTGTCATGTATATGTAGGAAAAGGCATAGTAATGTATAGGGTTTAGTACTACCACTAGTTTCAGTCCCACGAGGATATGAGGGACTACTGTAATATGTTTGAAGGGTAGAATACATTTATTTTAAATCATCTAAAAGAGGTGAAGGCAATTCTATGTTCACTTTAGTGCTTCAACAATAATCCAAATTGGAAAACATTATAGATTATAAACACGCACGTTCATTTATCTTTGAAATTTCTCTCTCAGCCAAAAAGATCATAGTGTGTGTCTTATTTGAATGAAAGAATTATGACCTCATGTCTTTCAGAATAGCACACAGAAAAATAGATTTTCAGAATATCTCTTTTTCATTGGATACTGGGAATTTAAAAAAAAACAACAAATTCACTGAAAAGTATTGGAAAGGACTGACTCAAGATACTCCTGACCGAAAACAGCTTATCTATTATTTTTGGTACGACTTGTACATTTTCTTTGATCATCAACTTAATTCAGCCACTCTAGTTCATGGTTTGTGCAGAGTCTAATTTTTCCACTAGAGAAATATTTATTTTCTTCTGACACACTGACAACGATTGTAAAGCACAAGCTAATAGCAGCAGTAATCTAGTAACAAGCTTAAAATGTTACAGGCATTAGGAAAAGAAAATTTACATTTTAGTTTCTGACTTAAACTTGTAGTCATTGCCCCCCATAAACTATCCCACTCAACAATTATTTAACTAAATGAAAAATTTAACTGGTTGGTCGATGCATGAAAAACATGAATATATTTGCTGATAAAAGTTTGTTGATAAAAGTTTTACCAAAATCCTTTGTGGAACCTGAAAATCAAGTACCATTTCTTTAAAAAGAAAGTTATACATTTCCTTTTAGTAGTATGCATCCACTTAGAATTTTGTGAACTCCTTTTTCTTTGTGAAATCTTGTTAGAATTATGGCTTTCCATTTGAGAAATATTTTTCTTGATCTATTTTACACTGTTTATGAACTCACTTCTTATGTCTACCCTTGGTTATGAAAATAAGAGAAATTTATAGGAATCACACATTGAAAGCAGAAGAAATCCAGAAAATTCTGTGGGCCATTAACTAATGAATCACCCAACTGTATTTTTCCCTTAGTTAACATTTGGGGAAAGAATGAATTGGAGAGTTCTCACATTCTATCTCTCTCATGCAGTCTCTCATGCAGTTCATTGAAAGACCATAATTACATTGCCAGTGTAGCTGGAGGCTTTACAGGTTGGTGTCACATTCACATTAAATATGCAAGTATATGTTTGTAATACTATTACAAAATATTGTAATAGTCTAAATAGTACAGTATTAAATATTGTCTAAAATATTGCAGTATGGTCATAGCAATACTTACCCACCAGGAGGTAGTGTGCTTTGCAAGTATCAGTTTTACTGCTTTTTTTAGAAAGAAAAAAAGTACTGTCCAAGTAGCTTTTAGTTTATCTATAAACCAAAGTATATTTAATTGTAAATTTTCTTAACTCTCATAGAAAGATTGAATTTGATCTGAAATATTTAAACTTCATCAATAATCTAAATATTATACACCATAATAAATACTTAAACCTGAATTTGATTTTAATGTTTTTATTTGCTCTATATCCTTTTAATTTTTTTTTAGTTTTGCTTACAATCTTGGAAAAGTTTCCACTGATCCCACATAGTTAGTTCATGCACAGAACTTTATGTGAGAACTCATGTATATTTAAAGTAATTCACTAACACTCAAAGGTGAATAGAAGATATTATTAGTATGACATTAGTGATATTTGAAGGTATATATGATTATATAAACATTTTGAGAGAAATGAAGGTTTATAACTTACATGGTAGAAAACATTTGTTAGATGATGACTATAATAATGGCATTAAGAGTTCTATTTTTAATAGTTACTAATAATCTAGTTTTGATGATAATATCACTACAATCTCTCTCTTTTTATTTTCATTTATTTTTTTAACATGAGCCAAAGTACATATTTCTCATGTTTAAGAAATCACTCATGGCTATTTGTGCTATTTTGGATTTCTGGGAGACCCGTTTTACTGGAATATGGCACTTATGGAGTGTTGACACATATGAGCAAACTCCATGATTTCTAAAACTAGCACAGTAGTTTTGAAGTCACATTAAGAAGGAGCTCATTTAAAAACTTAACCAGATTGCCAAGATAATAAAACCCAAGACCATTAAAAGAGAACAATATGATCAAAAGATGATAGTCCCAACCAAAAAGAGCAAAACTACAAATCCACACTTATCATCCACTGGTTATTGACTATTATCCTCAGTAGTTGGCTTATAAAATGCACAGAAACATAACCTTCCTTTGACATACCAAAGGAACAACCTGAACCTTTGTGCCTCTATGGCATTTACAACTGTCATATGCACTTCTCCCAAAAAACTATGCCTTCTTGACATTAGTTGGCTCTCTCACCAGTACTTTGCTTGGTGCCAGCTTTCCTTTTAGCTTGCATAGCTATAAATTGCCAAGTGATGGGCTGTAAAGGGAGATCCTTGCTTTGTAGTCTCCTTAATGAATTAGAAGGTGCAAATATCAGACTTCTTACCTTAAACTGACAGACGCAAGTCACAGTGTCTCCAATTCTTAAACATTCCCCATCAAATTTACAGGTGTTGGTGTCACAGAGGAAGAGATCATTTTCTCTGTCATCATAACCTCAAATTTAAAGAAAATAGCCCAGTCATTTAAAAATGTTATAGACTTTAAGAAAAAATAGTGATCTTTTGAAACTTTAAAAGAATTACCCAAAATTTTAATTCTAACAACCACATATGTATTGCAAGGTCATTCTACTGATAACCTAAAAAAATCTTGTTAAGAAATCACTATTTGTTTTTTTCAGCAGTTCCTTTCTAGTCAATTCTCTCTTAATATCCTTTTTTTTTGATAGTGCTATTTTACTTTAGCTTGGGTTAATACTGGCAATGCTGAATGAATGTTCAATGTTGGCTTCCTAGCTTCCTTATTTTTTTCTCATTAAGTAGACTATAGTTTATGACCCCCACTCTCCACATTTTATTTAAAAAACTGGTGATGGTCCCTGAATGCTTTTTTTCCATTTCTGTATCTTTAATCATTCTTTTGCTTTATGGCCTGAAACAACCTCTTATTTGGAATTTCTCCAGACAAAGAGGAAACAAAGCCTCAATAATAAAGATAAACAGGCACAGTGTTTTCTGTGATGGTCTGTCTGGCTCAAATGAAGATTGATCACCTCTAAGTTAACAGGGGTGGGGACGTGGGGGTGCCAGGTTCTTGACAGGCAGCCTGGAAAACCAGTTCATTCTCTTTAGTTTCTGCAGACCCCTTTAAGATATCTGGCTAATGATGAATTTCTTCACTGCCAACCTCAATTTCACATTTAAGTTAGTTATTACCTAAAACAATACTACAATTAGGGATGAAGCAAGCTAGTCATATGGACTACAAAGCTATCAACATTTCAAATAACTGATTTTACAGGTTGTTTAATATTCCTCTGATAAAGTACTTGAAAAGTGATCAGGTACCTGCTAAGTGGAAATTTGTCTTTCTGAAATAACATAATGCACATGTGAACCACAAATAAGTTAAAGAAAACATGTTGAGTTTTATAAAAAATGCCAAATTTAGAAACTGTTAAAAACAGAACAAAGCCAATCTATTGACCCAAATCTAATAGGGTTGCAAAACTTAACTTGTATTTAAAAAGCACAAACTACAATGATGTATCAATTTTTCTTCATGGAATTTATATCACTAACAACCCAGGACTACATATCCTTTCATCCTATAAGTTACAGTTGGTTATTATCTTTTCTACAAAGTTACATACACTTCTGCTCACATACATTCTTTGAAAACCCCTTTATTTACAGCCAGATTTAACTACAGAAAGATCATATTTAGAGAAGATGAAAAATCACATACACAGTAGCTAAAACTGGAACATATCACACCTAGGGAACAATACCAACGCGTGTTAATGGAGTTTAAAATGCCAGTGAAATCACACCACAATCCCTCCTGGTATACTAAGGGCTGTCATACTGAAATTTGAAGCCAGCTCAGAGTGCAGCAACTTCTATCCGCGGGCCCTATTTCATTAGGAGGTTTCAGCAAAGCAAAGCCTGCCAAGCTCTGGCGTTCAGACTCTGAAGGGACCCAAGCGAGAAGGAAGAGCGCCTGATTCACTCCTAGGAAGTCTGTTCAGAAATGGAGGAGTCAGCGCCCAAGGGGTCCGTTCCGTTCTCCGCATGGTTGCCTATGAGCCTGGCTGGCCTTGGTCATGCCCACCCCGGCCTGGGAGACCTAGGAACGACTGTTTTTCAACTTCCCTCCACCATCTAGGAGCTCTCGGAGGCAAGAGAGAGGCATCTGTGGGCTGCCAAAACAATGTCTTTTGCAGCCAAGGAGAGAGAGGGAGGGAGGGAAGAAGAAGGGGGAGAGGGGGAGAGAGAGAGAGAGAGAGAGAGAGAGAGAGGGAGAGAGAGAGAGAGAAGGTTGGTATTGAATCTCGTGAAATCAAGCTCCTTTAGAATCTGCGTGACCCGGACTAGTGCACTTTTGCCAGGAACCAGTGTTTCCCCTGCAGTCACCATTTGATTTATTGCTTTCTTGGTCGTTCTTTCTCATAAAGTTATCTCTAGCTCATTCTAGCTAGACTTTTTTCTTTAATGATGCTAAAGATTTTGTTTTAGTGTTTCCCCAAGGATTGATGCTCTTTTCAGTGAGCCCGCAAAGCCATCCCATTTAATATTTCTTAAAATCTTCGCCATTCTAATTTAAGTGCAAGGATGCAAAGATTCCTACACCTGCACTTTCTGCTCATCCCAGGCCCCTCCCGCACCCCAGCCTTCCCTAGCGGCCTGGAACAGTTCTCTGTGCTCCTTCGGGTGGAGGTCAGTAGTCTCTGGGGTTTGGGGCAGTAGAAGTTGAGGGGCTAGGGAGACGCGCTAGGTTAAGCTGGTCTGTGCTGGAAACGCGCGTTTTCTGCGGGATTAAGGGTTCGGAGGCTGGGGTTCTGGACTTACCAGAGCAGTTCCAGCCGGTAGGTGTTTGGCAGTCACTTAAGGAGGTAGGGAAAGCCGCAAGCTTGACCGGGCGGGCTACGATGAGTAGCATGATGGGCAGCAGCAGCAGCCAGCAAAAGCCCTCGCAAAGTGTCCAGCTGCTGCACTGCCGCGGGGACTCCCACAGCACCATGACTAGTTCGCGCAACTCTGCAGCAGCAAACGGCTTCCGAAAAACACACTCTCGTTGGGGCCCGGCAGCGGGCTACTGAGCATCCCGCGGACGGCGGCAGCAGAAGCAGTGGCGGTGGCAGTGGCACCTGACGGCGAAACAGCAGCCAAACCCGCGCATGATCTCGAGAGTTTTAGCAACATCCAGTGACCCGGCTCAGCTCCAGCAGCGAGAGGGTCGTTGGCTGAGAAGCTATGCCGGAGACCTGGGAAGCTCCTGCCATAAGAAAAGGGTCTGGGAAGCCCGGGGAGCAAGAGACCAGAGTCCAGGGACAGAGGAGAGGAGCCCTAGGAGGCAGGGTGGAGGAAAAGTCAAAACGCCCCGCAGCCAAGCAGCCGCCTCTCGCGTTCTGCTGCCCGCATCCCTCTGGCGTTTGGGAAGCAGCAGGTCCTTAGCCCGCCCGGGATCACGTGGGAAGAGGCAGACGGCCCCTGATTGGCGGAACGGGATGCAGGTCCCGGGAGGGAGGGGTCGGCAAGGAGGTGCAGGGAGGAGGCGACGGCGGATGCCACAGATGGGCTAGCTCGCCAGGCGCTGGCCCGAATGGGGCTAGAAGGGGAGGGCTCAAGTAAAAAGCGCAAGCTTCTGGGTGGGCTAATCCCACACCTGTATAGTATACCACCTGCCCTTTCGCTCTCCGCCCCCTACCGAGAGCGGGCTCTGCTGTAGCGCCCCACTTCTGTTCACGACCCCCGGCTGCGGCCGGGTGGCATCTCTCAGAGCTGTAGCTGGTGAGGGCGGAGGTAGCAGAGAAGCGGTAGCAGCAGGGCAGAGAGGGGAAAGCGGGCGCAGAGGAAAGGGCGTCCTGCTGGCGCCCTGCGCTCCAGCGTGCGGGAGCGCGCCGCCTGGCTGTAAACGAATACAGGCTGGGAATACGCTGCGGAGAGCCCAGGGACAGTTCTCTAGGGAGAAGCAGCGAGCCGGGGACGGTGAAAGGCGGTGGTGTGAGCACAGCTCTTTGGCCGGCCTGGAAGCTGCAGCAGTTCCCGGAGGAGCCTGAGACCCCGAGGCTGCTCGCCAAGCTGGCTCAGCCAGTCTTCCAGGCTCTCTCCTCTTCCTTTTCTTTCTCTCTTCTGCCATCCCGGGCCCCCTGCAGTCCCGACCCAGCTCGAGGAGCAGAAGGTTTGAAGACCTCTCCTCATCCCACGCTCATCTCTGGCCAGCAGCCCATTTGTGTTGCTACCTGGGAGGTGCGGGCGAATGTGTTTAGAAGGTCAGATTTGGTAGGGACAAGTGGTAAGAGAGAGGAAGGTAAGGCTCCTCTGCATCAGCAACGGGTGGGTTGCCGGGCGCATTCTCCGGGAAGCGGCGTCTGAGAAGAGCGGCTCAGCTGGACTCACCGCGCGGGGAGTGGCCCTGGGCACTTTGCGCTGGTCTCTGCCCGGTCACCGTGACCTGGGCGAGGAGAGAAGGTCTAACTTGACAGGAGTGTCTCGCTCTGCGCTTTTCTTTCTTTTGCTCCTGCCGGCGTTCGGCAAACCGCGTAGCGGGACCCGCCTTCTGCCTGCTGCATTCTTCACGCAGTTAGACATACTCTTTAGACTAATGGTATTTTAGTCCTTAGTAACGGGACCCGCAGCTTCCTGGGACACGGATGGAAAGGAACATCTTTCTCTCTTGACCCTGGTAGTTATTGCAGTGACAGTGTTTTGGATGAGTTTCCTTTTCTACGTGATTGTTCAATGTTTAATGTGTGATCCTTCAATGATTCAGGATTTTTTTTCTGTCCCCGCAACCTCCCTCTCTAGTTCTCTCTCCTTCCTTCCTTTCCCTTCCTCCCTTCCTTCCTCCCTCCCTTCTTTCTTTCCTGAACCCCCATCTCTTCCTTTTACTTTCTCTCTTTTTAATTCTTGCCATTCTCCCTCTCCTTCCGTGTCACCTGAATTTAGAAGAGCATTGTTCGATAACATCTCACGGGCAATTCGCGTCCATCACCAATCACTTACAAGAGGCACCAACACACTTTGAAAACAGGGATTAGCATCGTTTACAGGCACAGCCAGAAAAACAAAAAACAAACAACAACAACAACAAAAACTGTACCCTGTACCAGAGCTATCTTTTTAAGTACTTTAACCTCCATCCTCCTCCCATTTCCTTGCATTTTAACTTCTCCTTGGAGAGATGTGATCACGCAGCACCTCAGTGTCTCAAAGAAATCTCATTTTTTTCCCCGTGTGAAACCCACTCCTTTATCTTATATACCCGCCTCCGCTGGGAGGTTGCCCCCCCACCACTCCCCCGCCCACTTCCAAAGATTTCTGAATCTCAGTGTCTCTCACTCCTGACAATTAAGCAGCAGATCCCAGCATTCTAGTCGGTGGCATCTCGCTCCTCACCGACGAAGACTCCATTAAAACAGATCAATTTGACCAGACGTTGGAGGCATCAGAAAATCGGCTTCCAGACAGTGCAGCTGAATTCTTTAAGGAAACGAAATGCCCATTAGATAGAGCTGCCTGCCGACATTGCAAAAAAAAAAAAGGAATCAGAGATGTCTTTTGCTGCTGCCCCCTTTCAGCAGAGACAGCAACATAAATATACGATTAATGTACATCAAGGTTTAACAAGTCCCCACTCAGAGTGAGAACATGTCATTTTCCATGGCAAGGCTGGTGCGCTAACTAATCAGGCTTATGAAAATAAGTTAGGCTTGGAACTAAAGGCAAAGTCTTTATAAGTGTTTACGCAGTAATTGTAATAATGAAGCAGGACCTGCTAGAATATCAGTGCTTGGCTATATAAGTAGAATTTTACAGAACCTCTTATCAGAGTAAAACTGTTATTGAATTCTCTCTTAAGTAAATTTTTGGCACGCTTTCTAGTAACATGTACTCTTCCTAAGACATTTTGCCCAAAGTAACTTAAAACTCCAAAGGAGTTAATTACCAGTTGTGACTGGTTAACAAATGCAGTTGCTTCCACGGAGGTTCTTTAAATTATTAAACAGTTGGAAGTAAAGCATTTCCAATAGGAATGCTGTGATTTTGCTCAGCTTACTTTGTATTTAGTGTTACAGTGCCACCAAGAAACAAATTCTGAAACTGGCAAGCACCACCAAGTGGCAGAAGAACATCATTCACCAAACAGGCCATAGTATTATTGAACATGTAAATAAAATATATATACATTATTTAGCCTCATCATTAGTAAAAAGGAAGTAGACAGGCATTAAATTTTATAGCAGTGAAGATCAGATCAGTGATTGGATTAGTGCTTCCACTTTTCTCCTAACAGGATTCAATCATATTATTTATTAGAATTAAATTTAAAACAAGGTCTACTGATTGTACTTTGCATTGGGTGTTTATATGATTACTAGTAATACTACACCATCATTTCATGAATTTGCAAAATTGCTCATTAAAAATTCTACACAATATTTGTTTTCATTATTCCTGAGTTAAAAGTTTATTTATGTCGTACACCCTCTAGATGACTCAGAGGAAGTAAAATAAAATTGTAATATCATTAGGTAGAAATAGCAGAGTATTTTCTTCCAGAAAAGTTAAAAAGATGTTTGCATGCGGAAAGGAATTCATTAGGAAGTGGAGCATAAAATGGCGACTCAGGTCTTGAGCTTCTTGTCCTGTGAGAAAGGAAACTGTGACTGAGAACACGTCTACTCTGTCCATGCAGCCTCTTTGCCTGCCCGCATTATGGAACACCAGTAGCACCTGAACTCCCTAAATCTCAGCAATGAGCAATGAAATTTAGTGTTTCATGCTTGGAATTGGTATTCATTACTTGAGGGGCCTTCTTTAAAAAAATAGATAAATTCTAGATCTCACTACTAGGAATTCAAATTTAGAAGTCTGGGGTTGGACCATGGAATCTATATTCCAAAATCATCCTTCAGAGCTAAGATACTCCCATATGACAAGTTAAAGTATATCTGAATTCTTGCTCAGTTTTCATGGGACTTTTGGCAGAGAGGTTTCTCAGGCAGGATAAAGACTTATAGTCAGTGTATATATCTGTCTATCTACCATTAGAAATTGAATTTTTGTACTCATACATTCACCAATATGAATTAAGATAGACAAATTTTAATTTAAGACAAATTAAAATCTAATTTGTCTGACTCAGTAATTTTGTGTTTGTAATAGGTTTCCTCATTTGTAAAATGTGGATAATAGTGACACCTACTTTCTATGGTTTACCTGAAGATTAAGGCAAATATAATGTATGTTTTAATTTTGATGACTTTACGGAAAATGCCTACATAAATGAATCAATAAATATATGAATATATGTGTGCCGTTATACTGAGATATAATCAAAAGTAATTAAAGATACCAAGTTATGTGTTTATAGTGCTAAATATGTACATAATATGTTGATTACTGATAATGAAGTATAGTATCATTTTCATATCTAACACAATATCATAACATTGTGTCCCTTAATTTCTAGCCTCTCTCAGATAGAGAGATAGATATTTTTATGTCAGATAAGTAGGTAGACAGACAGATGGATAATAATGTTCCAAATATTTATTCCCTTAGTTTTTATTTATAATTTGTTAATATTAAATGTCTATTTTATTGGTAACTAATAAATATATTAGAACATTAAGTGTTTAATTTGTAGATCAAATGCCATTGACAATGCTCCAGGGAAGTCATCTTCATTTCTGGTTGACTTTTTTAACCAAGTAATTAAACTTGTTATTTTTCCAACTTTTGATGTACAAATAATAAATAATGGTTTAAAGAAATAATTTTATAACATAAAAGTTTTCTTATGACTTATGGATTCCTGTGCCCTTAATTATTTTAAATAGTTTATGTTTAGATTTATAATTTAATTCCTGGAGAAATAGTTTATTTCCTCTTACGGCAGTGGTCCCCAGTCATGAGTATATATTATATTCACCTGGGGAAATAAAGCTACTGATGTAGAGTCTCTATTGCAAATCTGGGATCTCTGGAAGTGAGGCAGAGGCATTGGTATATTCCTTAAAGTTTCCCAGGTGACTGTAAGGCATGCTATTGTTGTTGACAGCCACTGCGAAGGGGAAGGTGAAAGAGTGGGTATTTCCTCCTTATCCAAATTATCCAAGTTTCAACAGGTAAGAAGAGTGATTTTTTTCACTTAAAACTTTTAAAATAAACATCTCACAAAAGTCTTTTTGATTAAGATATTTAACCAAAACAATATGCAGCAGTCAATGTTTGCCAATAGTTGGATATTTAATTTAATCACATTATTTTAGAGCTTAGTTTAAAAACTTCTTCTTTGAATTTATTCATTTTTAATGTTTTATTATTTATGCTATTAGAGTTGTTCCAATTTTTCCCTCTTCTCTCCCCTCCGCTGAGCACACCCTCCACTTCTGTAGTCAGTCCCCATTTGGTTGTCCATGTCCATGGGGCCTTCATATATGTTCTTTGACTACTAATCCCTTCACCTTCTTTCAGAGAGTGCCCCAGTTCCTCCTCCCCTCTTATAGCTGTCAGTCTGCTCCATGTTTCCATGCCTTTGGTTCTATTTTGTTCATTAGTTTATTTTGTTCATTAGATTCCTCTTATAAGTGAGATTGTATGGTATTTGTCTTTCACCAACTGGCTATTTCACTTAGCATAATATTCTCCAGTTCCATCCATGCTGTCACAAAAGGTAAGCATTCCTTCTTTTTTCTGCTGCATCGTATTCCATTGTGTAAATGTACCTCAGTTTTTTAATCTATTCATCTACTGATGGGCACTTATGTGGTTCCCAAATCTTGGCCAGTGTAAATAGCACTGCTGTGCATGGAGTGGTGCATAAATTCTTTTGAATTGGTGTTTCGGGATTCTTAGGGTACATTCCCAGCAGTGGAATTGCTGGGTCAAAAGGCACTTACACTTTTAGCTTTTTGAGGAAGTTCCATACTGTTCTCCACAGTGGCTGCACCAGTCTGCATTCCCACCAACAATGTACCAGGGTTCCCTTTTCTCTGCATCCTTGCCAGCACTTGTGGTTTGTTGATTTATTAATGATGGCCATTTTGACAGGTGATACAATAAGGTGATATCTCATTGTGGTTTAAATTTGCATCTCTCTGATCGCTAGTGATGTTGAGCATTTTTTTTCATACGGAACTCGTTTTTTCCCCTTCAGAACCAGAGGCTTGTATTAGTTTGAGAAGAAACTGCTTTTCATGCTCGTCTTCGGCTGGCTGCTCAGGCCTTCTATTAAACTAAATTAGAATTGGACTGCTCTCTGGGCGTTTTGAAAAGTATTAGTAACAGTAGTTCTTGCAATTTGTGTTATTAGCATTTCACTTATTTCTTACAATAAAACTCAATCATTTTTTCCATTACCTGTGACACTGAATTTTTTTGTTTTTGTCCTCATGTTACTTGTCAGTGGCATGACAGGTTACTGGAGAACTAACGTTCTCAATAATTTTTGCTGCTCCTTCTACCCAAGTTTTTCTCTCTTCTCTCTCCCTTCAGCCCTCACCAAAAAAAAAAAAAAAGAAGAAATAAAAAGAAAAATTGGAGGGGAAAGGCATCTGTTAGAAGATAAATTTGGGAAATGCTTTACCCCTCAGCTCACTTGTAGCTTCACAATGTACATTTGCATTTTAAAGCTCTGAGGAGCTCTGCAGTAAAATCAAACCAAAGCCCATCAAATAAAACTAAACTCCTGTTTAACTTTATTGAACTCAGATTTTCCAATATTATTTGATCATGAAATCTCTTTTAGCAAGAAAATAGAACAATAAACCATGACAATGGATTTCCAAATAGCATTCCATTAGTAACAATAGTTTAAAGAAACAAGGCTTTTAAAAAATTGTGTCAGCATGTTGGATGGAAGAGCTGATCATTCTCTCTGACTTTTCTTTTCACAGAAACTCCTAATAGCCAGCTCACAGTAGGGTAACAACTTTATTTTCCTACGTGACTTTCCCTGTCATCATAAACGTTTTGGGAAGACAGTTAAAATGTTAGCTCCACCACCTTTGACCTTAAAAATTTTCCTCAACATTACTTTATGTAAAATTGAAATTAAATACTCTAAGTTCTCTAACAGCTATAGTAACAAAGGATCAGATACAGATTGTGCCTGATAACACTGCTTTCTGGAAAGCTGTATCTAACATTGTTGAACATGCTAAAATTTTTTAAATAGAATAAATAACTCAATAGATTTTAAGAGAATTTAATTGACATGTGTATACTACTATATTTATCTCTTTACTTTGCAACATAAATCTGGACCCTTAGCCACTCACTGGTTATTATTATAGCTTCCAATATAATAACAAGGTGAGGTTGCCAGACAGACTAGGTATCTGTGAGCATAGGAGTTGGAATTTTTACCCTGACACAAGCTGCGTATCCGTGGACCAGTTATTTTGTTTCTCTGAGACTGAGTTTTGTCTCGGCCAGACTTGCTTTTGTTACTTGAAAAACAAAGAAACTTAGACTGGTATAAGGAGAATATGCTGCGCGGCTCTGGGAGAAGAAGAAGGCAGGTTTCAGGAAGGACTGAAATTTGTAAACAGAAACTCATCTGGAGAGCTAAGGCAAGCAGTCATTTCATCTTTCTGTGGTATGATAACATTTTTTCTTTAACTATGTCCACTCTTCTTCCTCTTGTCTTCTAATTATCTCTGCAATCCTAACATCCCCATCTCAGATGTGTTTATAAATTGCATTTAGCTACATTAGAAGTCTACCATACACTATATAGATATTATTCTGAAATTGTATATAGTTTATTTTTATTTTATTATTTTTTAATCCTAACCTGAACACATTTTTCATTGCTTCTAGAGAGAGAGGAAAGGAGAGAGGGAGGGAGAGTAACATCAGTGTTAGAGCAAAGCATCAGTTGGTTGCCTCCCTTGCACACCTGACCTAGGATCAGGGCAGGCTAAGGATCCTATGCACTTATATCAGGGGATCACACCTGTACTGTGACCAGTCTAGGGATTGAACCCAAAACCCAGGTATGTGCCCTGACCAGAAATCAAACAAGCTGTAGGTTACAGGATGACACTCTAAACAACTGAGCCACAGCAGCCAGGGCAATTGTATATGTTTTAAATTTTAGCACATCTAAAACAGAGAAGAGATGTCTCCAAAACAAATTATTTAATGACAGTACAACTAGCTTTTTAAAAAGTTTATGTAAATTCTTCAATTTACTTTTTATAGTCTGACTTTTGTATATAAAGATTGTCTTTGCATATACAATAATTATTCAGATAATATTAAAGTGCAAAGATCTTTAATTTCAGCTCAGGGAGATTATTCTTTGTGTATACCTTAAGGATGTATCAAAATGCTTTATACATAGTTGTCATTCAGCAGATGATGCTAAATTAAATTAAAATGCTAAAGCTACAGAGAAATGCAAATTAAAACTACAATGAGATATAGCCTCACACCTGTCAGAATGGCTACCATCAATAAATCAACAAACAACCAATGTTGGCAAGGGTGTGGAGAAAAAGGAACCCTATTGCACTGTTGGTGGGAATGCAGACTGATGCAGCCATTGTGGAAAACAGTATGGAGTATCCTCAAAAAATTAAAAATAGAACTGCTTTATGACCTACTAAGTCCCTTTCTGGGAATTTATCCAAAGAAACTGTAAACACTAATTTGAAAGAATATGTGTACCCCTGTGTTCGTTGCAGTGTTATTTACAATAGCCAAGACTTGGAACCAGCCCAACTATCCATCAGTAGATGAGTGGCTAAGAAAGCTGTGGTACATTTACACAACAGAATACTACTCAGCCATAAAAAAAGAAGGAAAGTTCACCCTTTGTGACAACATGGATGGACTTGGAGAGCATTATGTTAAGTGAAATAAAGCAGTCAGAGAAAGACAAATACCACATGATTTCACTCATATATGGAATCTAATGAACAACGTGAATTAGCAAGCAAAATAGCGATAGACTCATAGATGGAGAGCAGAATAGCAGGTTGAAAGCTAGTGGGGGTGGTGGTTGGAGGGCATGAAGGATTGAGCAAAAGAAAAAAATAAAGAAAAAGAAATAAAAATAAAGAGCACTCCAGAAAGAGTGCTCCAGGAAAGGTAGTAAATCACTTTGGAATAACATGAGAGTTCTGTGTAGACCTATTTTATTAGGCAGGACTTATTTTTGAATAAAAAGCTGGTACTGAGAAGGTGAAGTTTAGAGTGCATTAGGGAGCATTTCAGCAGTGGACACTGCTTCTTTCCCTAGGTGTCCCCTGAGGGGTGGTCTTTAGTCTCTGCGCCTCATGTGAGCAGCGTTTTTTATCCATGGTCTTAGCCTGTAATTGTGTCTTTACTTTTTGGTACTTTTGCATTTCCCATTGCTTCAAGTCAGCAGATCACCCACTCAAGTCATCAGACCATAAAACAAAGGCAAATTGTCTTGATGTGAAATGTGAGACGTTCAAGTGATGTGAACAAAGAGTGAAAGGTAAGCAGCAGGTGATATTTGGGTCTCCCTCTTTCTCTCTCTTTATACACACACACACACACACATAACATATACATATATGTGTAAATAAGTTTATGGGCATATATATCACATATGATGATTAACACCATAAAAATATCAACCTTCCATTCTTTATATACATGTGTGATATATATAATAAATTGAAAGGATATATAAATATAAATTTTTGTATATTTGTATATGCGTATGCCTGTGTATATCCTTTTGATTTAAAAATGCCTCACAATTTATTCAGACCCTTATTTATAACATTTATTTTATTTTATTTGCTGATTAAAATTAATGCAGCAGTGATACATGATATACTGTCCTCTCAGCAGATAGCTACCCCATTCTCCCAACAAAGAGAGAAAAGGTCACAATGACACCGTAAGTATGCTTTTCGGGGCAAAAACTGAGGCAGTTAGCAAACAAAGCCTTACCTTTTGGTTCTTAACTACTCTCAATGAGGAATGAATTTAACTTGCGTACAATATGGGGAATATTAGAAATACCTTTCCAATTTAATTCAGATATACTTGCACATGAATGTTGCAGTTAGAACATAATTTCTTACAAGCTAAATGTAATCCATTTGCTGCCATAGTATATAATGATGCCACTGAAATCTAATATAATATTAGTTGCTGTACTGTAAAATTCAATGGACTGTGGGTTTGTCTTGAACTCTTTCCAAGGGAGTTTAATTATATCATACAATGATAGTTGCATTTGTTAGACGTACAAAGAATAGTGTTTAACATGACACACCAGTGTAGACAGAATAAATTAGCTCTTTCCTCTCGTAAAGCTAAATCTTTATTTTTTGGGGCCATACAAACTTTAAAAATGGGTCTTTTTCTCCTGCAGAGATGATTGGCTGTGAATCAGCCATCACACAAACAGTTCTGGGGGAAGGACCGGGACTCCAAACTTGTGTTAGGAATCTGATTTTAAGTTCAGGTTCCGACCCTTGAAGCCATGTGAACCTCATCTCACAATCGTCTTTCGATAGGTAACTTGGCAGTTACAATATGAGGATTAAATGAGATCTGTAATCCGCAAGGATCTCGGTAATAGGAAAGGCACTATATGTCACCTGCTCAAGTGTGTACATATCAAAAGAATTTTATGTGATTTATTCTTTGCTGCTGAAGTCTTGAGTCAGAAACCATCACTGGTGACATCTCAGCCCCTGACACTTCAGATTGAGAAATTACTCCTAATTGAAGGTCATAGTAGACATAAAATGTAAATAGGTGGACCTATGCTAAGGTTAAGTATATTACAAATCAGTTTACCTGTGAGACTTCTGATTTTATAGATATGGGCTAATGAATTCCAGAAAAGTAGGAAACTAGCAGATAGGATCTGTAAACTTTAAGCACACTAAGTCACTTTGTCTAAAGCAGAAAATAATGCATTTTCTTCATAATCCATCACTTGCTGAAATTTTTATCTGTGATTTTCCCTTAAGTAAATAAAACAATAATTTAGAAGTTTTTAAAAAAACTTTAAGTAGGAGTTTATAATTGATTTAATTTTTAAAATAGTTGTAATATATGATACTTTGAAGAGGTGAGGAAACAAAATATTAGTGAATGTGGAAAAAGCCAATGTGAATTTTATGACCAAATATACTTTTAGTAGTTAAACTGTTTCATTATGTATTAGTACTAATGTTAATCATATTTACACAGCTCTTGCTTTTTACAAAACTGTTTAAATAATCCTCATCATTCTTATAACATAAATATTTTTATTTCCATTTTAGGGGTACAGTTATTAATATTAAAACATTTAACCAATGTTCCAATTTTTTAACCTAAGATTTAATGTTCTTGAAGAACACTCATTTTTTTGTGTTGTCAAGGTAACTACAAAGAGCTGAAAGAAAGCTTCTCTAAATAGAATACATGGATTGTAAATACCAATTTTTTTAACTGTTATCATACGGTAAGTGATTGCTTCCTTGTTGCACACATTGTCTCACTTGCAAAGTTGTACTGGAAGTGGATGCTAATGACCTGCATTTGGCTTGTGCTTTAATGCAGTAGAGTAGCACGTTTCTTAATTGCATATTATTTAGAAAGGCCTACCATTTAGAAGAAAGCTTTATTCAGAGGCATTGCACACACAACTGGGAGGATATTGTGGTAAAAAGATATCAACAATAACTCCATTAATGTTTAGCTTATACCTGCATCTAATGGGCACTAATGCATCTTACATGACATATGTGAAGATAAATTTACAGCATTAATAGACTTACATTCCATAACAATAATCTATTTCTCTAACAAGTTCTTCTCTAATAAAATATTGCCTTGCCAGTGTCATCTGATTGAAAGGCAAAGAGTTAGCAATGCTGCTGTTGTTGACATAACAACAAAATGCTCTTATGGTGCACAATGTATATTTGTATTATATATGAACATATTAGAAAGTTTCCTTTCATGAAAATGTACATTTAAGAAATGTTACCTGTCTGGAGACACAGGTCATCTTCATATAGCTTAGGATTTCAGTTCAATTTTTAAATGTTACTTATTTTTACTCCATTTCCTTTCAGAGGAGATTTAAAAGAAATTTAAGGCACTTGGTTTCTCATTTTGATACCTCTGAAATTGTACACATGAAGAGGCAATCAATCAGCTCAAACATTTTAAAATCTGACTTCTATAGACACGCCTGAAGTTATTTCAGTTACAGATTCCTGATCTTAAAATAACTTATCATGAGTTTTAAACATATGAAAGTCTAAGTAATGTTAATTCTAACATGAAATAAATCTTAAATGTGTTTTCTCAATTTCAACATTATAATGACAGCCTGTATCAAAAGTCTCCTGAAATCTCATTAATTTCACTACCCATTTTACTGTGGACTTGTGGTTCTTTTTCTATATATTAGCCATACTTATATTTTAGAGAATCTCATAATTGAGAAGTGTTTAATAGATAAAGTTCTTCAGAAAAATATTCATAAGCTTGCATCACAATATTTTTGCATACAGTTTCAGGAGATTCAAAGACCTCTTCCAGATCCATTATGGCCCTTAGGATAAACACTATTTCATCTGAGTCATCTTTCAGTATTTGAGGGGAAAATAGCCTCACCAAATTATACAAACCATTTTTTTAAAACAGCAATTTGGTATGAAAAGATGATAGCTTATTTCCAAATGACATGGTTCACTTTCTTTTTCTATTATATGGATCTACTTTTTGATTTTTAAAAATAGGAACCATTTCAAGTACTTCAAATGAGGGGACTGGTTGCAAATCAGTGAACTAGTTAGCATTATAAATAGTTATATTATTAAATTGCATAAGGTTTCAAATTGGGAAATATTGGTACTATTTATGAAAATATATGAAATTATGTTGAATGCACAACTTATTACCAAAAACATATTTGTCTATGATATCTGTGATCATTTCAATATGTGTATATATGTCAATCTAACTTAGCTAAGAGAAAAATTTATATTTCACACGCACACATAACACAGGTGTATAAATATATATCTTTTATACATTATACTGGGTATGTATATATATGAACATCAGTGTCCCACTTCTTTCATTATCCAATACTCCTTAAAAGTAAATTTTCTAGCAAAAATCAGTGTTACTAAAAGAAATTTGTAGACTATTTTTAAAACTATGATGACTCTGAAAATATTTCTGTGAGACTATCTGAATAAATTATGTCTCAGAATCTAGAATTAGATGATCATTACTAAAATGTATGCAAACAGTGCAAAAGTCCACTCTAGTTGTCACTTAGTAAATTACTTGGTACATTTTTTCTTAATTTACATTACTTGTTAGTAGAACATCTAGTGAATTTATGATAGGTTAAAGTAAATAAAGGAAAGGAGCACCTCTTATAAGATGATGTAAGTAAGAATACCATTTTTATCTTGCATTTAGTTTTCAAGTCAGAATCTTGTATTTCATTCTCTTAACTTTCAGCTTCACTTTTTTTCTACATACCCTTATGCTGCAAATTTAAAATCACTGTCTGAGTGTTTTCATTTTCTAGGCTAGGTTAAGGTTTAATTAGGGAACATTAGAACAATAAAATAACAAAAATATTAAATCCCCTATCAATGATCTTTGGTAAAAATAAGAAAGACTGTGTTTCTGTGGGATTATCCATAATTTATGGATTGCTTTTCTTTTCAGTTGTTGGTTTGCAACCTCAGGAGAATCTAGAATGAAATAGGAAAATGATTCCCATACTGGAAGGGTAAGGAAAGACCAAAAAGGCAGACAGACCTCTCCATCCAGATTAGTAGGTGGCAGTTTTCATTAAGTAAGGGAACTCACATATAAGGCTTCTCTTGGGCACTCAAGATGAATAGATCCCAACACCAGCCCACCAGGATCTTAAAAGTTTACACTGAGGTCTTAATAGGGTTCAGACACATATATCATCCACATGGAAATGTGGGGAGAATGTATATTCCAAAGACAGGGGAGGTGGTGATGAGCCTTCAGATGCTGGCATCCAGCTCTCTGGTCAACTGGTGGTCACTTACTCTTGATGACCTCTTCCAGGATTAACACTGATTTATTTTTAAATCAATATCTTAAATCCATCTTTCTCACCACCTGGGTGTCATACACGGAGTTACATGACTACACACTGAAAAGTATTTATATTAGTGTCCAAACATGTGGTAGGATGGTACATTCATTTATTCCACAATATTAATGCCTACTATGAGTGAGACCCAAAGTTACCTCTGAGGATGCAGCAGGGAACAGAATAGAAAGTCATAAGTGGTTCAACAGGGAAATGGGCTCAGTGGAAAAGATAGATATTAAATAAGTAATTACACAAAAAAGTAAGGCTGAAAATTTTCATGATGGAATAGCGTGGCAGCCTACTGCCCATAGTGTATGTAATACATGGATCTCATGTAGGGGCTCAGGCAGCTCTTCATTCTTTTCTTCATTCATTTATTTAAACATTGGAGTATCTTGGGGCTACCATTTCCCTCCCATCCTTTTTCCACCTTCTGCTTAGGGAAAGTTGAGGTGATGTCACTGTGTAGGTAGGGGAAAATAAAGACACACGAGTGTTCATGGTGGGGACAGTGAGTGAGTGGACATTTTGTCATTGACTGTGGAGATGATAAGTAAGATGAGGGTTAAAAATGTGCTACTTGATCCCTGATCATTGTGGCTCAATTGGTTGGGCATCATCCCACAGAAAAAAATGTGGCCAGTTTGATTCATGTCAGGGCACATGCCTGGGTTGTGGGCGAGTCCCTAGTTGGGGCACAAGAGACAGGCAGCCGATCGATGTTTCTCTCCCTTTCTTTTCTCCCTCTCTTCCTCTCTCTGAAAAAATAAATAAAATCTTTTAAAAAAGGTACCACTTTAGTTTTCAACATGGTGTTTACTGGTGACTTATCAAGAATGGGATGGAATCCAGAGAGAAGATGGTGGGTTAAGAGGTGGTGTTAAGAGCTTGACTTAGCTTCATCTGATCAGAAAGAAAGCTCTATGAGAATAGGATTCTGCATCCCCATCAACTAGAACAATATGTAGTATATATTGTACTCATAAGTGTTTGTCAAATAAATGAGTAAGTTCTGGATGGTAAGCAGAATTTACATAATATAGATCATGCAGGGTCTTGTACATCATGTAAAGACTTTGGACTTGGGCTTTCTAAGTATAATGTTTTCAAGGGTTAATTCAGAACCTGGCAGATTAGATTTTTGTTTTAAAATGAGCACTGTGGCCCCTGAGTATACAATGGATTTTAAGGAAGCAGATAGGCCAGTAATAATGCTTCTGTAGTTTTCCTAACTGAAAAAAACAAACAAACAAAACCCAATACAAAACTAAAACTAGAGTAATTGAACAGTCAAATTTAAACCAAATGACCAGAGAATGAGTGGTCAGAAAGTGAAATGTTTTAATCTTTGTTGAATGGTCAGAACAATAACATCATTATCCATATAATAAATGATGGACAATGACATCTATACTCTTTAGGCTACTGATATTTATAGGTGACAGAATTTCTGCTGTTTAATCATTTAATACATATGACTCCTCTGTGATTGAACTGAACTTGCAGAGACTATTTCAAATCCGTCCTAAAACCTGAAATCATTTGCTTTTTACACAAATTAATCATTCTGTACTAATTTATTTAGCTTCTACCACAGTCCAAGTACTATGTTACATATTAGGGATAGAATGGTAAACAAGATATACACGGTCTCTTGCCCTCAGGGTTTAGAAAAAAAGACAAATTTGGAATTAAAATCAAGTATAAGGAGTAGTACAAGGTCTGTCCTGAAAAAGTCCAGCCATTGTTAATATAACAAAAATGGTGTTCATGGCATCAATGTAACCTGGCAGCCAAGGAGAGTGGACTGGAATGCACATGTGTGAACCATGACAACTTAATTGTACTAGGCAGTGGGGGTGATAGGCGCCAGTTGAGTGAACGTGTGTACTGTGCAGCTATCACATTCAAAATGACTGAGCTAGTAGGCAACAAATCTGCATCAAACTTTGCATTAAACTTGAACATTCCTCCATGGAAACTATTCAGAGAATTTCAAAGGCCTCAGCTATGGGTGGCTGGTGACTGGCAGCTTCATCACGACATCACATCCACTCAGCATCATGTCTCATGCAGAGTTTTTTTGTGAAACATCAAATAACCCAAGTGACTCAGCTACCCTACAGCCCAGATTTGGCACCCTCAACCTTTGGCTTTTCCCAAAACTAAAATCACCTTTGAAAGAGAAGAGATTTCAGACCATTGATGAGATTCAGGAAAATGCAATAGGGAAGCTGATGGAGATTGGGAGCACTGCATGAGGTCCTGAAGTGCCTTCTTTTAAGGGAACCAAGGCATCATTGTCCTATGTATGATGTTTCTTGTATCTTTTCAATAAATGTCTCTAGTTTTCATATTACATGGCTGGATACCCTCTGTACAGACCTCATATGAAAAGGTAAGAACCAGAAAATGTTTGAGGACAACATAAAACATATACATTAAACCTAGTCTAGCTAGCAAGTTAGGAAAGCCCAACTGGAGGAAAAAAATTAAGTTGATAATTTTTTATCCAGTGTCAAATAGAAATGAGTAGGGGTAATATTTTTGGTAAAGAAAAGATGGAATATTAAATCCAGGATTTATACATAGTCTTGCTCATTAAAAGGAATTCAATGGCTAGAAAAATATGAGCAATGATGTTGTCTGGGAGACAGGCTAAATAGAGTAGAGTCTTGTAATTCATGTCAACGATCTTGATTTTTATTCTCAGGACAACAGAAAAATGTAAAGGCATCAAGCAGAGCAGCAATGCCACTTATAATTTAGAATTGTAAGCCAGATGTTACATTGGGATTTTTTGCTTTTGAAGATTTTGTTTAGCTTAGCCTGAGCTCCAGTTCCGACATTTGTGATGAATTTTAAAGCCTTCTCCACAGATTCTGCAAATATCAAAAGTCACTATTTTTTAAAAAAGATTTTATTATTTATTTTTAATGAGAGGGGAAGGGAGGGAGAAAGGGAGAGTAACATTAATGTGTGGTTGTCTCTCGCACGCCTCCAACTGGGTACCTGGCCTGCAACCCATGCATGTACCCTGAATGAGAATCGATCCGGTGACCTTTGATCCTGGTCATCCTGGTCAAGGAATTGATCCTGGTTGGCAGGCCAGCTCTCAATCCCCTGAACCACACCAGCCAAGGCAAAAATTACTATTTTTATGCTTCTCTCTGATTCTGTGTTCCAAACTGCTTGAGGATTGTATCTGCACTTCCACCAATGGCACAAGGATTTACAACTCAACTGTTTGATCTATTCCATAAGCAACCCATGTGTTGACCAGTTTATGATTCAAGTGGGCTTTATTATGTCTTTATTAGGAAGAAACTCATCTCAAAATAAGGGCTCTTTCACCATCTCCCTTGTTCTGTCTCTTTTTAAATCTTCTCTCTTTCCAGCTGCCAGAAGCAATGTCTTCCTGTCTTATTTAGAACTATTTCACTCATATTTAGAAGTCTTAGAGTCTTATCTTCTACAATGAAACACTTAGCAATGTATTTTTTCTAAACAGTACGGTTTCCTATCTAAGATGAATTTTGGTGACAGCTGGTTACATAGACTATATTTTATTTGTTTTTATCTTGTAGTAGAATTAACACTCTAACTGCCATGTAGAAAAAGTATAGCTTATTAGAAAGATGATGAATGGAAAGTTTCACAAAGGTAATGTAATCTTTTTATATAAAAAATGAACACATTTAAGCTCAAAGAGTTCAAGTAACTTACCATATTGTTAATGGCAGAGTATAGACAAAAGTTTAGGTTGTCATCCTAGTTGAGTGTTCTTTTGGTTGGTATCATGTTAATAAATCCTTTCTACATGTATATCCTTGCTACTAGTTCCAAATTGTCTATGCATCTCAGCCAAAAATATTTCATCCATTCAGGGAAATGGTAAAGGTAATAGTTTTTATTGCACTAGCTTTGTTGTGGAACCATTCATGCTCCTTCAAACACCAATTTTAAGACATCATATGTTTATTTCCCATAGTGCCATCTGTTTTAATGTACCATTGTGAAGTTTTGAGGTCACAACCCAATAAAAAAATATAAAATTTAGATGCAACACTAAGACCCTTTCACCAGCAGGAAGGGACTTCCTCATCTGACCTCAGCTGCTGAAAAAGACTTTGTAATAAAGAATTTCTTCAGGGTCTTTATTTTGAAAACCTCTATCTGATAATAAGAAAGCATGGTCATTATTTTATCTTATCAAGTAAGATCATAAATACAAAGCTGTCTCTAAATTCTAAAAGAAAGCTGAATTGTGATTTATTTTTATCATTAAGTTTATTGAACCCACATAGAATGCTACAAGGTAAAGCAGCAGAATTACAAATATTCCAAGTTAAACCACTGTTATAGGTAATGTCTATGACAACAAGTAAATTTACTTTCTTCTATTTGTTTTGTTTCTTGAATTATTTACTTTTGCTTTTTACAAACAATCTTTTGTTCTGTTTCAAAGATTATGGTGCATAACATAAGTACATGACTTTTCCACACTTACATTCTGCATATTAAATTTCCTGAGAGTAAGAAGTAAAAGTAAAAATTTAATGACTGACAACTTTTTTGAGTTTTCCCCCAGACAGAAGACTTGTATAGTAGCTGTCCTTAAATGCTAGTTTTAAAGTTCTCATTGATCCTTTATGGTTGAGGAAACTTACCTAAACAAAACTATAGAAAACAGTTTTTTTTAAATTGGAGAATTTCAAGACCATTTATCTTTATATGATCTGAATACCAGTTAAAAAAGTGAATTGAGGGATAAATAACATACAATGTATTTAAGAGTTTTATTATTTTTATTATTATTATTTTTGTTTAATAAAAAAGCTTTTTGGAAGAATGTTTAGCTATTTTATTATTCTTTGATAGACATCAAATTCTATTTAGCCTTGGTGTGAGTCCCAGTTCTATCACTTAGTAGCTGCATGACAGTGAGCAAGTTATTTAACTTCTCTATTTTTGATTTCTGGTATGTGAAAAATGGGGTAATAAGATGGCTATGAATAAAATAAGACTAGATAACATATACTGTAATAAACAATACTAAAAAGCTTTGTTTAGTGCCTGGCATATAGTAAATGCTCATTAAATGTTAGCTGCTGTTATTAATATGAGGAAAACACTGAAGGATATAGACAGTAAAGTCTTAAAAGAGGAATTCTCTTATTTCATTTATATCACAGAATGTCATAATTGCTATATTTACTAGCATAAAGAATGGAAGATCAGTTTACTCAGCACATTTTTTAATGAGTTGGCAGCAGAGGTTGAGTTATCCCAATATAGGGCTCTTTTTGTTTGTTTGTTTGTTTGTTTTTATGCCTTCTTTACCCAGCTCCTGGTATATGACTATGTGGTTTTTAGGCCTTCAGTTTCCTTTCTAGTGTTTCATTTATGAAGAAAATTATATCTAAGTTATGATAATAAGAACATTAAGATAATAAGCTTTTATACTTAGATTAATACCAAGAGTGTTACAAAATTACTTGTATTTAATAAAGTGCAAAGTCATTAATATATCATCTATTTTGAATCCTTACTGGAACATGTTAGATTATCATAATCAATAATGATAAAATAACTCTTAATTCTGAGAAATTATAGAATCCAAAGCTTTTTCTTAAAATTAAACAATGTTTCATTTATTGTGTTTTAAATTATGGAGCACATTATTCACAACCATCATAAATCCTGAGGAAATGCAATACTTATTGCACCCAGGGAGCCAATACAAACAGGGACTGAAAAAATTTACCAGGCCTATAATTAAACTATTTTAAGCCAATTAGTTATTCTCTAGTAAGCATTTCATTAGGCAATAGCATTTTGTGTTTATATAAAAATTCTTTCCTGCTAAGAAACAAAGGAGAAGCAGTAAAATGTTTTGATGGATATTTATTTACCCTTTTAAATGTTGCTTAAAAATTAGAAGAAAAAATTAGTAGGATGTTTCTACTTAATAGTTTCAGACACATTAGCCCTTTCCCTTTAGTAAAATGAAAGAACTTAGCAGGATTCTTAGCTATAACCCCTAGTGTGTAGTTCACTATTCAGATCGTGCCAGGAAAGAGAGGTGACATCACTTTATACAGGTCTAGCTAGTGGCTTCATTCACATGCTTCCTTAGGAGAGCAGGTCGTCCTAGATATTGCAAAGCACTGGTGGTTTCACCATTTAAAGTTATTCAAGTTGAATAAAATTCCCAGGGTTTTATCTGGTTGTCTTGCTGAATATCTTAATAGTATTAAAATGAAGGAGGTTTGTTTACCAGGTTGACTTCTTTTTTCCAGTTAAAACATGAAATCAGAACAGATGAGATTGCAGATTTGGCTTAGTGAGAACTGAAATTGTTTCATACACTTTTTTTGTCTTTAGAAACAAAACAAGCAGCATTAATTCAGCCCGAGTCTGTACAGTACCAGTATTGTCCATCATAGCTCAATGATGGAGTGTTAACTGCAGCTGCAGATTCAGTATCTGGGCCTTTGTTGTATTTCTTTCTTTTTTTTTTTTAGGAAGCCATTAATAGGGATTCTCTTTTCGTTTAGGGCTTTGCCCCTTTTTATTTGCATGTGCTCTTTCAACAAATTCTTAATTTGCTAAAAACTGGCATCAGTAATAAGAAGGGACTTTAATAAACTATTTTGTAATTAAGCTTGAATTAACTCTCATTTACATCCTATTTCCTTAAGAAGATGGGAAGAAAAGATTATATGTTGTTAAATTATGATTGTTTTTATTGGCAGCTATTTTAAACTTCTGTCTTTCTATTGACTGGTGAGTTGTAAGGGATTTTTGTTATTTCCCTCCTTGCTGGGTAAATCATTATAATTAAGTCTCAGAATGTCTCCTGTGTTAGGCGTGATATAATTTAGAATCTCCTGGGTTCTTATTTGCCCAAAATGTATCTGATGCTCTTATTCTTTAAGAGTCTTTCTCAGACTCTCACAAGATATTTAAGGCATTAATTAGAGATTTTAAAAAAGTTCTTTGTTATCTCACACAGTACTTTTGTGAACAATGATCATATGTTCACTCATCAGACAATAAACAGTAACAGGCTGTGGGTCACACACCTCTCCAGTGACATGGCCAAGATGAGCCCCCGAATGTCAATACAACCTGTTCTTTGATATCTCATAAAGATTCCCAGTGCACTTGATCTCTTGTTGTTTTTTCCTCCAATCCTCAGTTCCAATCATTCACTGAGTGACACTTGTTATGTTAATTGTATAAACCACAATACACTTATTGCATGAAAGCAGAATAAAGCCATTCACACATGCCAAGGTTTAAGCACACTTTAAACAATGAATTTTATTGTGTTTTTTTGAACAAAAACACTTAAACTTTCATATCTTGTAAGCTAAGAGATTATGTACCTCTCAAACCCATTTTAAAAAAGCTAAAAAATATGGAATACTTAAAAATGCTTGTCAGTTGGTTTTGTTATTCTTTATACTCATTACCTTGATGTCTTTAGCTCTTTATAGTTT
>CM052541.1:31309742-31378951 GCA_028533065.1 Trachops cirrhosus | reverse complement strand
TGGAATACTTAAAAATGCTTGTCAGTTGGTTTTGTTATTCTTTATACTCATTACCTTGATGTCTTTAGCTCTTTATAGTTTTTAATCACTTATCTAATCTTTTTATACAATTCTACATTTTTTTGCAAGAAAAACAAATGAGTAAACCTTAATTAGATTTATTAAATCTGGCAGCTGCTTCCAAAGTTATCACTGTCTTAAATATTTTGGTAAAATACTTTTAATTTTAGTTCTCACCTCTATGAAAACAGCACATTCTTTTTTGCGACTATAAAATATGATCTTACCTAGCAGTGGAACCTAGTGGACAAAACAAGCAAATGAGCAAAACAGAACCAGAGACATGGAAATAAGGAACAAAGTGACAGTGACCAGAGGGGAAGGGGCAGAGGGATAATGGGGGAAAGAAGGGGCAGGGGGGAAGGGTCTAGTCAAGGAAACCATGGTAGTGGAAAACAAGGGGGGACTGACTGAGAAAGTGGTGGGGGGTGGGGTAGGGGAGAGCAATGGGGGAAAATTGGGACAACTGTAATTGAATGACAAGAGAAAATAAACAAATAAAATAAAAAATGTTGCAATGGACAGAACCACTATACTATGTAGTGACCAGATTGGCAGAACCACCATACTAGTTACCAAATAGATTTCACATTATCTCAAGTAGATTTACCATTATTAAAAGTTACATGGCATTTACATGATACAAATAAATACTTGTATCAATGGTGTTTGTAGCTTGTCTTCTAAATATATAATCCCATAAATATATTTTAGATGCTACAATGAAGTGCAAAATAATAGATATATATGCAATGTAGTATGTATATATGTAATATATATGTAATGTACCTATAATGTATACGTAGTGTAATATACGTAATGTATGTATAATTTTTTCATGTATTTATATATGTATATATTAACATATTACTCCCCTGTAATCTTAAAATAATAACATATCTAATGAAATTTTGCACGTACTTTCAAGAAGCATTAGTAATTATCATGAAAGTGACTAAGTCCACATCAAGAGATAAGGCAATGTGGAATTTCAATCATGGTTTCAACCTCAATTTCAATGAGAAAGAGATCATTAGGTATTCATAAATCTTATGTATCAATAGATCAGAATGAGCTATTAAGAAGAAAATGTGATTTAGATAAGGAAAGGTTTTCTGAAGAAATTTAAAAATCACCTGTGAGGAAACACAGCCAAAGATAATCGACCTCCCGATGGTGAAATACATAATAGAATAGACACTTCGGCACTTGAGTGTTTTGTTGACTTTCTTCTTTTTAGTCTGAAAACAAAATTTTTGAATTTCTAGTCCTTTCCAACTTCTTACTACCTTTGTAAGGAAAAAGAATTTATATTACCAAAATCATTTCCAAACACTAAAATAGTATTCCTGATCTCAGCTAACACAATTGCCATCAATGAAGAAAATTGAAAGCATTATTTTGATATGCAAATTAGAATATCAACCAGCCAATTTTGTGTAACTTCATATATTTTGAAATGTCACAACAAGGAATATTTAAACTATAGAATGCCAGGTGTGCAATCAGAGACAGGCTTTTTTACTCTAGTAAGAGTATTCAACATGATTTTGTACTTTAACTTGATATAATTGAACTAGGCTATTTGATGGCATTCCAAAGAAATCACATTTAAAAGAAGCTAAGAGAATGGATTTGCATTATCTCTATATTTTTCTAAGTCTATTACTATCATCAATGTTCCCTTGTTCTCATTTGATACTCTATTTTTAATTTTATTTTATGGGTGTGAAGATAAAGCTTTCTATAAAAGTGATTAAGAAATAGAGTAAAAGGTAATTTAGATGCACAGGCACAAAAGATTTTTTTTGTGTTTAGGAAATTTAAAAATTTACAGAAATTCATTAGCTTATTTTATCTGATTTATGACAATGTCTTTGACCCACCAAATTTTTTTAAAAAATTTTTATTGTTCACATACAGTTTTCTGCCTTTCCTCCCCACCCCTTCCCACCACCCCAGCCCTCACCGCCTCCCTCCCCTGTTTCTACTCCCCTTGTTATTGTCCATATGTCCTTTATAATTGTTCCTGTAAACCCTTCACCTAATCAACAAAATGAACAAGCAAGCAAAGTCTATACTTGAAATAGACATTGAAATTAAGAACAGGCTGACAGTGATCAGAAGGGAGAGGGGAGGGGATAATGGGGAAAAGGGTGACCCACCAAATTATATGTCAGCAAGAAAACACCTGAACAACCCATTTTGATAGAACTTTCAAATAGTTCATCATTAGTTCATTTTAACTATTAAGAAAGGGAAACATATGTGATTCAGAGAAATCCTAGTTTGGGTGAACTGGATTTTTAATCCTTATTCTGATTATGTCTGCATGCATCTGAACAAGTTACTTAATCTTGGATCTCAGTTTCCTTATCAGGAAGATGGAAGAAGTGGCTTTTATAACCTCTCTATATAAAAAAAGATTATGCTTTATCCAAATGTAAAATACATTGCTTTTAGTGAAGGCAAGGTAAATTATGATGTTTTTCACCTTAGCCTGTTGATACTAGTGCCAAAATTTCATCTGAGTGGCAAGACCCAAATTCAAAAGACTAAAAGAAACCTACTATTGTGTCTTCTCAGGTCAACCAACATGAGCTTGTTAGGTTTCTTTTGCTGTAGTGGTACCACAAAAGGTGCAAAGAAACAGAAAATATATTGCTTCTAAGGAATTTGAAATGTTACTGTATATATAAGATCACGAAAAGCATTGGAGATCAGGAATACTATTTTAGTGTTTGGAAGTGATTTGGATAATATACATTCTTTTTCTATGCAAAGGTAGTGAGAAGTTGGAAAGACTAGAAACTGAAATTCAATATCAATGCCTTTAAAGAGTGATATTGGCATATTCATTTGCTATCTTTTAATTTCCAGCACAGAAGTCTAAATATTTTGAACTGATGTATACAAAAAAATGGTCACTAGCTGACAAAGAAAAAATCACAAGGGTTCAAGGATATAGTTAGACCTCATATATGATTAAAACTGAGATTTCAAACACTGTATTCCCAAACTCTCAGTCACTCTCTCTGTCTCTGTCTTCTCTCCTCATGTCAATTGCATTCTTTGATATTAGCCACTTCAACACAGTTGCTAGGAGATGGGTCCCAAGTCCACCTTTCTTAGAACTGCTATAAAGGCTATGAATGACCTTCTTTCTTGTACCAAGTTAAAAACAAAACAAAATAAGACAAACATACCAACTCACAGAAGACCAAGAAGGGAACAAATTGTCCAGGCAAATGAAGATAATAATATGACTGGCCTGGTATCAGTCAGATGCTTACACCTGGTTACTTCATGTGGGCCAAATGACAATGGGATTTTCAAGAAGAAGCTGAGTTCAACTTGAACCACAAGGTTGAGCAGGAGGCAAGGAAGGGGCCGGTACTAGAAAAGAAGGAGTACTGTCCTGGGTAACTGGAAAAAAAACTACCAATGAAAATAGATAATGAGCTTATTCAGAGAACCAAATGATCAGCCCCAGCTCCCGAACAAGTAAGGCATTATCAAATAGCTGCCGACTGGATGTAATCCAGCTGGGTAACAACACCAGTTGAGGAACGACAAGAACACCAGCTTGGAGGAGTGCAGGTGCAAAATGTGCTTGGGAGCAGTGAGAGGGTCAGTTTGGTGGGAACACTATACAAATCCAATCAAGCAAGTTCACTTCCTCTGAAAATGCTATTATTTGCATTCCCTCTTTACTTTTCCACTTTATAACACATTTCCAATGTCTCTATCTTCACAGGTTTCTATGTGGTTGCTCTTTTCCTTTGTCATAAATGATACGACACCTGCAAAAAACACATACACTTGTTTCCTGAAGATACCAGGATTAGTATAACCTGGAAAGACACAGCTGAACTAACATAAAGGATTTTTGGCTATTATGTTAAAAAAACAAAGACAAAAACAAAAACAGCACTCAACTTTAGTTTCCTAAGTCACTTTTAGCAAAAGGGCAGAGCTAGAGTCAAAAGTTTACCTCATTGGTAAATGGGTTTAAAATTATTGCAGGTGTCAGGCAGGCATTAGGCAGCAGTAGTTCACTGGTAATTCTAATGAAACACAAAGAACTTAGACTCGATAAAATAAATAGAACATTTTGCTCTCCATTGGGAAAAGTTATTTCCATAGAAATAATAACTGTTTCTCTCCTAGATACTAAGGAAGCTTAAATGTCAGGTGAAAATTTGCATGCTTGGTTTAGTTTAAAATATACATTTTTAAACCAAGTCATTATTATGGCTATTTTGTTTTTGATTCCATTTAATGTTTTCTAAGAACTTTGACTTGTGTTTTATATCATGTAAAAAATTATGGCACTCAGTAGGAGTAGAACAGCAATGAAAATACAGCTCCAATTAATTACCTTTAATATGAACTGTTTCTTGAGATAAAAATTATTTTCTCACCCCCCCAAAGTATCTTTTTAGTATTAACCTAAAAATAAAAGGCCAAAATGATAGGTAACAAGCATTTATTTGAGATAAAAAATAGCTATTTTGGAAACATGGATTCAGGCACAGACCCAAATAGTGTTCCAAAGAAGGAAGTAAAGAGATCTTATAATATAAAGTGTATTCTTGAGAATAGCCAGTTCTTCATTCTTAGCTGTAGAATTGGTCCAGGGCAGTTGTCAGGCAGATGCCAGAGCATCTAGAGGGTAGACACCAGTAGGTCTGGTCACATCCTGCGTGCTCAGGGGTTGTCCAAGTGTTATCCCTAAGAAAACAAATGTTCAGGCATTGACATAGGACTGGAAAGCTCAAAAGAGTACAGGGATAATTATCTAGGGATGAAGGCTGAGTAACACCCTGGACTCTCAACAATTCTCAATCTATATGTGGAAATATCAAATTTCCTGTTGTTTAATAATATTGAAACAAGTGAAAAATATGAAAGCAGCACCAAATATATTTTGGAGTATCACTCAAATTAAGCCTTAATAAGTATTTTTAATAAATTTTGAAATGAACTATATTTAAATAAAATAATATCTAAGTGTGTTCATTTACCAATAAACAGTATATACATATATATACACAGTCATACATGGCTTAACATAGGGGTTGCATTCAGAAAAATGCATGGATTGGCAACTTCATCCCTGTGCTGACGTCACAGAGTGCTCTTGAACAGTCTGGGATGGTCTAGCCTGCTACACACCTAGGGTATATGGCACAGCCTATTGCTCTGTAGGGGAGGAAAAGTAATTTTTCCTCTGTCCTCTGGGTTTTTGGCTGCGACATCCCTGTAACAAAGATAAACAGGAGAAAAGTAAACTAAATTTTAGTAGCATATATCCCTTCGGTACCCAGGAGAACTGACTAACTCACCAACATGGCTGAAGCCACCAACTTAAACAGCACTTCCTACTAAAGACAAAAGATGTTAAGGGTGGGGGAAGCCAGTTAGGGAAGGTTATCAAGAAAAGTACAGTAAACATAGTCTATTATGAAGATACAGTAATCTGCTTTCTACATTCTTAAGAGCTTCAGAAGATAAACCCATTATCCCCTTCCAGGTACTGAGAGGGAGACAAATGGGGGCTTCTCCTAAAAATGTAAATATGTTTTACAAAGGGTAACTTGTTTTTCAGAGCTTCTCCTATGTCTCTTTTTCTTACCAGCCTAAAAAATTCTTATTTCAAACATATTTTGGGCTGACACATTCTGTTCCCATAAAGCTGCTAGGCTACCAACCAGTGCAGAATTTACAGTACTGTATACTATAGGCAATTGTAACACAATGGTAAGTATTCGCGTGATGTGTTGCACTACAAGTTTACTCTGGACAGCTATAAAGTTGAGGCTGGAATGTTAAAATAGGGAACAAAGACCTGAAGCTCTCCCCCACCCCTTCTCCATCTTGGCTGGAACATCACAGCTTGACCTTCACTGGCCACCTGTTTCGCAGCTTCCACCTCAATTTTCTGTAATTCAGAAGACCAGAAAGACATCACTATCTGGAAAGATGCAGCAAGGACGAGCCTCGAGGTTTACTGTCGCCCCACCAGCATCAAAAACCAAGACTACCTTATCCCCACCTTGCCCACGTTTAATAAAAATCTTCCACCCTGACCCCCATCAAGACCTCTTAGTCTCTGAGGTCACCTGCTCTCCCTTCTTGAGTGTGCATACTATTGCTTTCATAAGTTCACCGTGTTTTGCTAAATCCTTCTATCGTGCTCTTGAATCCTTTGTTGTTCTGTCACAAGAACTTGGATCACGTTGAGGCCTCCCTTGACCCCCCAGCTATCACCCGACATCAAAGGCACTAAGCTGTAGCAACTTTTGAGCTCCGTTTATAATGTTGTGGACCACCCACTTGTATAAGGGCTGTCTTTGAATAAAACATCGTTATGTGGTACATTACCATATAGGCATTCCCTGCTTTTCAGAAGTTTATGTTATACCACTTCACTTTTATATAAGACCTACATTAGTATATTTTTGCAAATTAAGAGGAATCTGAAGACTTTTGCTTTTATCAGAAAGGCAGCAGGCCACAACAGCGCTCACGTGTTTGTTTTGCACTGACCCCTCACAGAGCCCCTGTGCACCTTGAGCAGCTAGAACGTCACAGATTTTACTACACAGTAGTGTTCATTTAGGATTTATGTATCATTTCATAAAATTTGGTGGGTTATTTTGGGGTCTGGGAACCCTCACAATTTTTCTATGCAAATTAATAGTAGTTGCTTCTTTGCTTTACATCATTGCAGCTTACAAAATGTTTCATAGGAGTGCTCTACTTTCAGGGAGTGGGGAAACCTGCATATTATTTCATTGACACTTCACAGTGACCTTGTGAAATAATATTACCCCCTCCTGGAAATGACAAAATTGGGAGTGCCCTTAAATTCTCTAAATTTCAAGTTTGTATGTGTAAATAAGTAGTGAGCCCTAGATTTTGAGCCAAAATGGTTAACTACAAAATCCACATTTTCATCTGATCTCTCATGCAGCTTCTTAACACTGAGATTTAAGTACCAAACTGGAAAAGAAATTTTAATTTTATGAACTCATTTACAGACTTTGAATGCAGTCAAATACATTTTACATTAAATCCAGGGAAGTAGAAAACTTTGCTATTTCTGGAGAACCCCAACAAAAAAAATAACCAACATTTTGAGACTATTGTGCCCAAAGTGATGAAAAGATTACAGAAGAGGCACAAACAAAGTTTTTTTCATCATCCAAAAGATGCTGAAAGGAAAAAGTTTTTAAAAATCACTTAAAAATGTGGATGAGGGATCAACAGACAGCTTTTTTATACCAACAGTCACTCAATTTCATTGCTACATTGTGAAGAAGAGTCTCGCTGCTTGTGGTTTTCCTTGAAATAAAACTTTTTTTCTGTCACTTACACATGTATCTCAATTAAATATTTTTATGCTAGTCAAACAATAATTGATGTCTGAACATTGACTACAATCTACCGGCTTGTAAAGAACAGGGACGTATGGAATACTGGTGGTGCAAGAAAAAATTCCATGGGAATACAAATGGGCAGGGCGATAGTAGTTTTAATGTGAAGTTTGAAGAAAAGGCTTCATACAGAACGTGAACTTGAAGGATGGGAGAATTAAATTCAGGAAGAGAGGTCGAAAATCACAAGAGGAAACATGTGTGTAGGCATTAACTCATTTAAAAAAGGGGGACAATGGGGCCCATAGAAATAACAGATTCTCCAAGAGTTCTGCTGCCTCCTAATAAACAAAGAGTCACATATCTTCAAGGAAATTGCAGAAATTTAATTTGGCTGGAAGCTGAGGAAAAGCAACAAACCTAATATTTAATGACCATATAGAATATAGAAAAGATCAGTATTAGGTATTTAATATGTTTCCTTTTAAAATTATTACAATGACCTTACAAGTTAATCAAATCTCTCATTATATGTATATTTTTTCTGGCAAAACACACAAGTCTAAGATTTACCTGTTCAGGGTCCAATATTACTGGATATTGAGGTTGAGATTTGACCCCAAGGCCATTGAATTCCAAATCCTGTGCTTTTCTTTCCTGCAGAAAGAAAAATATCTTACCATCTCAATATTTCCTAAACTATGTCCTTCAGAATACTTTCTCAATACATATTTCATTAAAAAGAAAGAGAGAGAGAGAGAGAGAGAGAGAGAGAGAGAGAGAGAGAGAGAGAGAGAAAGAAAGAAAGAAAGAAAGAAAGAAAGAAAGAAAGAAAGAAAGAAAGAAAGAAAGAAAGAAAGAAAGGAAGAAAGAAAGAAAGAAAGAAAGAAAGAGAGAGAGAGAGAAAGAAAGAAAGAAAGAAAGAAAGAAAGAAAAGGCATTTTCTGAAAAAATTCATCTGGGAGGTATTTTATTCTATATTCACTCTCTGACTATTCTAATTCACACTAACATCCTAAAGGGTCTGAGAATTATAGAAAAGAAACATGATTAACTTTGCTTATCATATTTCCCAAATGCATTTGACCTTGGAGACTACTTTTTTATTAAAATATAACACCTATTAGTCTCCCGAAATTAGTGTTTCCAGGGACATCCTGTGGAAACACTACCTTATTGGGAACAAACATAAAGTGCATGAGCAGTACTGTTAAGAATTCAAGAGATAAAATCAACAGACTAAATTAGCACCAGACCACAGAATGCTCACAATGAAAGCTGAGGAGAACAGTTTAATTATGTGAGTAGGAAAGAATTTTTGAAGGATCTTGGGAAAAAAAGTGATGTGTTAATATAATACTCAGAATACTCCATCTATCTTCAAGATTTAATAACAATTACAAATATTGCAGGGATATTTTTTCAGATATCACAACCTCTGCTAACATTCAGTGCCTCTATTTTTTTAAAGAAAATTTGCACCTCTTGAATAGAATGAATGCCAGACTTTACTAGAATAGTGGTTCTCTTTTTGGTCTCCCATCATCTATGTTTTTAAAATTATTATTTTAATGGATTTAAGATTTACCATCATGAATAATTATGAATACTAATACTCAGGATAACTTTAGTAGAGGTAGCTTTATGCTACTAATAGCTAAAATGTTTTCAACCTTGACATATCAATTGAAGTTTGTTTTTCTATATACTTTATGAATCACTTTATTGATAAATAACATTTTAAATATAAAGTTCATAACTATTTATGTTATACCTGCCTATACCACAGAAGTATAAACTTTTTATGGAAAAAAGATTGTTTATAACCAAGCTTCATAAACCACCAGAATGCCAAAATTCCATGTGGTTCATACAAAATGGAATAAAGTTCCATTTGTTTTGATATAAAGTTACTCAAAAAATGTGGTCATTGGAGGAATTTCTCAAAATTGCCTGGAATACTGGTGAAAAATTCAGGTGGTGGGGCTTCCTCCTAGACCAACTGAAAGAGTTTCGTAGAGTGGTAGGGGGTGGATATAGGCATTTAGGAAAGTTTCCAGGGGATGCAGTTGCCCAGAAAGATTTGGAAAACCCTGACCTATTAAGTTAGAGGAGGAGGGGAAAAAATCTCATTCAAATTTCAAAAGTAGTTGCACAAGAGCATTAAGCCAGTTAGTTAGTCAAGACTTATTAAGCAACAATTGCTCATAAAAACTCCCTTGAGACTCCATAAGCTACCCCCATATATACTTTCAAAATTGTAGAAGCCAAAGTAACAGCATAAATGAAAAAGACAGTTAACATTGCGTGTAATCTTATAAGTACACAGGGCACAGGTATACAAATATTAAATATAAGAGCCTCTGATTTTTATAGTGATAAATTGTTCAACCATCACATTTCACAGACCTGAAAGCAAAGACTCCAGAATCTAAATGTATCCCCACAATCCAAGCATGCCCCTGACTCAAGGACTTGAAAAAAGTGGTCTGTCTATGAGACTCTTTCACTAGTAACTTTTCCTGGTTTTCTCACAAAGCAAAGCATAAGGCAAAGCCTATGTTTAATGACATTATTTGGGAGTGCAATCCCAGAAATTCAGGAGAGAGAAAAAGAGAGACTAAGAGGATGGGAGACTGAGGCAGGGAGTAAGGAGAGAAAAACAAAGCAAGGATGTGCTACAGAGTTGACCTTGCTTGGTATCATGTGCAGCTAATGTCTTCACCTCATGGGCCCATCTTTGGAGTTCATAAAAGACTGTGTCTTGGGATTTGCTTCTGAGACAATAAAGTGAGAGTTTATCCTTCAGATACCAACTCCCATTGGTCAAAGTAGGCACCTTGAGGCATCGACTACTCTGAGTTTCCAGACTGCACACGGATACCCAAGCAATGCAGGCAGTGTCTCATATCTCAGCACCAACAGGAAACCACTGTGTAGAGGGGGAAGCAGGAGCTATGTGAGTGTTTCTGGGGTAGTGCTGTGTCTCTATGAAGTTGGTCAGAGTCCATGTGAAGTTAGTTTTCATAGCGATAGCTTAGGAGAAACAAGTATCTAAAAGACCCAGAGAGGTGAGGCTGAGAGGTTCTATGAGAGGTTCTAAATGTCATTTCTCTACAGAGACTTTCCTACCCACTTACCCCTTACCCTGTATAATATTTGTTGTAGCAATCAATAACTGGTGATATTATATTACATATTGTTTTACAAACTATTTTCTTTTCTTACTAGGATGTAAGTTCCACCAGTTCAGAAACTTTGTTAAGGTTATTGACTTCTCTCTAGGGCTCAGCACAGTACCTTGAACACAAGTGATACTCAGGAAAGACTTGTTGAAAAAAATGAATTGAATAAGTGACTTGCCCAAGGTTGCTCAGCCAATGACAGACCAGAATTTCATTAACATGGCTTCAGATCATTTAACATTATCCATGCTGAGAATAATATTTTCTCAAACTATTATAGAAAAAGAATTATAATATAATGAATAAAATAAAACAAATAAGTAATATTTTATATGCCATATGTATTCACAAAACATGCTTTTATGTCTTCATTTATCTATGTCAGCACTGTCCAATAGAAACTTATGTGACAATGAAAATGTTCTATGTACTATCCAGGATAGTAGCCACTAGGGGACTATGGACCACTTGAAACGTGGCTAGTGAGACTAAGTAAACAGATTTTAAATTTTATTTACCTTTAGTTAATTTAAGTTTAAATAGCTACATGTGGCTAGTGACTATTACAATAGATGGTGCATCTATATGATTTGACAAATTAGTATTTTTAATTTCTGCCAACTTTACAAATGACTCAATTTTGAAGATTTACATCAAAGAAAAGCAATAGTTTTAACCACATTTTGTATTCTAAATTTCCCTTCTAGAATTTTTGTATGAGGACTAAATAAAGGAAGGAGAGTATTATTCAGAACTAGCAGTGCTTGGCTGGGTGGGTGCAGGATTCATCGGATTGTTTGAATATTCCAACAGGGTGTCCAACCCGTGGCCTGTGGGCTGCATGCGGCCCAGTGTGGCTACGAATGCGGCCCAACACAAAATCGTAAATGTACTCAAAACATTATGAGATTTCCTTTTTTGTGATTACAGGTTGTAATGTATTTAATGTGTGGCCCAACACGATGATTCTTCTTCCAGTGTGGCCCAGAGACACCAAAAGTTTGGACACTCAAGGTTTTCTATTTTCTGCCTGAATTATCTCATTGGATTCAGTACTAATGAACTAGAACAAAGGTTCCTGCATGGAGTTTAAAAGTCTGACACTCAAAAATTTATTTCTTAACTCCCTGAAAATGTATTCTTTAAGTCTGAGGATACCTCTGCCCAGACAGCTTGGTGACTTGGCCAGGCCCAGTCTCCTGCAGGCAGGAAACCTCAGACGGGCGGGTGGTGGCGAGGCCGGGGTGCCGTCAGCCTTCTCCAAACCGGCTTTCAACATCTCCCACCCAGGACTCGTGGAATGGTTTTGAATTGTACATAAAACTAGCTTAATGAATACTTGCAATACTACAGGGTGGGGGCAAAAACAGGTTTACAGTTGTTTGTATGGGAAATAATACAGTAATTAATAAATAATACAAGAATAAACTATGTTTTGTGTACTCACAACTGTAAATCTCCTTTTGCCATGCCTTGTATTTAATTATCTTACAGATTTCAGTCTTCCTGGAAGCAGTCAAACTGTCCTAACCTTTTCTAAAAGTGAGATCGATGTGGAGATAAGAATATTCCCTAAAATATCTCCACAAAAAAGAACAAAGGAAAAGGCACTGGGCTGCACAGGCCATTTTGATTTTATTCCTGTATGTTTTGTGCATATTAAAAGGAGAGAGTGCAAGGCACTCAGGCAAAGGAGAGATTCCATCATAATAAAACTATAATTTGTTATAAGCCCAAATAACAGAGGCAGTAATGTAGCAGCACTGAAGGAAACATGTGATAGAAAATTGCAGACAGCATTAGGCTTAACCCAGTTAAGATGGCATACATTTAATGACCTCCGGAGAAAGTTAATTTTTAAACCACTCTCTTTCTCTCTACCTGGAAATATCTCTTTATGTCTAACTTAAATATCTCATGGTGCAATTTAAATTCATTTCCTTTTTGTGATGCCCAAAGGAGTAAAAAGTATAGACTTCTTTCCTTTGAGGGGCAAGCCATAATTTGTTTAAAGATCGATAAATATGCAGCTTCTCAGATTTCTGCAGGCTAATGACTCTATTTAATGTTTCCTTAGAGGTCTCCATTATTGTCATTCTACCCTGAACTCTGTCTAAATTCTCTGCATTCCTTTTAAGTTGATGAGCCTCACAGTCATTTTCATAGACTGCGACCCTGTCTGCCAAGTGAATGGTGCACGGCACTCCACAACTAGGCTTGGCTGCCACGCGTGCCCTGTCATTATACTTAATCTGCACTGTGCCCTGTTCTTCATTCTCTTAATGTACTACACTGGAGTGGAGTCAAGTATGAACAGGAATGCCAAGCCTCCGACTCCACTTCAGCAACACTTGTACATCTGTAGGCAAAAGCAGTCTTTCACCTATTTACCTTTCCCACTTGATTTTTTTTTTCTCTTTATTTTTGGCACTCTTCAATGGAACATTACTGGGATCTGGCTGTTCATAGCTTGGTTGCTGTGTTTTAAATTTTCCCCTGTGCTGTTCCTTTGAAAACCCTAACAAATAGATTAGAATACCCAGTTTGCTGCATTTTCCTTGCTTAGTGCTGTTTCTTTTTTAAGCCTTGAGAAGATGACCTGACATGGTGTATGAATATATGCTTTTCATTTATATACGCTACCTCTGGCTTTTATGGCTCTATTTATTTTTCTTCAAATTATTATTTTATCAGTTATACATTTTCCTTACCATTTCACAAGCAAATCTCCTTTTTTTTCTTACAGTTGTACAAAAATATCTTTTTTTTCCTTACAGTTGTAAACTCATGAATAACTTGGAGCTTTTAAATATAGAATGGGTATTAACTGGACTCAAATAACTATTTTGCCGAGGCTGGGAAAGATTACTAAATTTAGAGAACTGAGCACAAACACAGTAAGGAAGCTTTGTGAGTGAACACAAATTATATCTCTCTAAGTGTTACTCTGCGTTTTTGCTTCTATCTTTCCTCTTATGAATATGTTATTATGAATTACAAATTTTCACTTATTTTGTAATTTTGAATAGAACAACTAAGGTATCCCTGGGAAGTTTTCTTTATATTTGGAAATTAAGCACTTAGGTGTGGTGTGTCCAATAGCTTGCACTTGATGACCATGAGAGCACACTAAAGAATGCTGTGTTAAAAGATTGATCTGTGCAACATATAATGTGTTGTCAAGGCATGTTTTCAACCATAAGCTAGATGTCTCTTATTTCGCAATGTCTTCAGTGTTTTTTACTCCAAGTTCTGAAATGTTGATAATTTTCACCGTTTTTAGTAAATTGTTATAATTTATTATTCTCATTAGGAGATCCATTACATTCGCAGTTAAATTTAAATTTACTAGGTTTCTTAGTATCAACACAATGCCACCTTTTTAAAAGATTTTATTTATTTATTTTTAGACAGAGGGGAAGGGAGGGAGAAAGAAGAGAGAAACATTAATGTGTAGTCTCCTCTCACACGTCCCCTGCTGGGGACCTGGTCTGCAACCCAGGCATGTGCCCTAGACTGGGAATCAAACCGAAGACCCTTTGGTTCATAGGCTGGCATTCAATCCACTGAGCCACACCACAGCCAGGGCCAACACAATGTCTTCTAATAAAACAAAATTTTTATGCATTTGCAAATGTTACTATTTCTCCTTAAAACATTAGATTGCAATAGAAAATGCTAAATACATAATTTCATAATTTACTTCAGATCAAAAAGGTACTTTACCGTAAAACCTGGAGACAGGTAATTGCTCTCATTTTGTTTACTGCCCTTATTAATAGCTATTCCCTTTTGTACTGGCAGTTATTAATAGCTAATATTAGATTAGTATGGACAACATATGCTTTTGTGAGAAATTAACCTAATAAATAAATAATACATTACATGGCATTCAGACATATAAAACTTCCACTGCAAGGTTTTTCTGCTGGAATAAATGAGTTATTCTATCAGACACTAAAATTGATTCTTAAAAAAAGAGGCATTATTACAGATGTGAAAGTGGTTAGGGTTGATGTTCAGCACAGTTGACATTACCCATAAAGAAAACAGGTGATTTACAAAGAATGCTGGACCAAAAATTGAGAAAGCTTTACTTTATGAATATATTTACTATATAAATATCAAGCCAACTGTACCATAGTCAACGTGTGCGGTGAAAGAGGGACAGGACCACACACTTAATATTGTGTGATCATGGATACACTACTCTGAAGTTTCCTTTTCGCTAACAGAAATGGTAATAATATGGTTTTATGTAATTAAATAAAATAAATGTAAACATTTTGATGGATATACTATTGACCAATATAGATTTAAAAATAATTAGAATCTACAATGTGTGGAGATATGTATGAAACAGCAATGGTTTTTTGTCTTCTGCTTCTTGTTTAATTGGCAAAAGACATTAATCAGATAATTATAATTTACTGTAATTGTGACGGGTGGTTTCAAGGAAAGGGAAATTGGGCCAGCATGGTACCTCCCTCTGGGACCTAGTCTAACCCCACGGGTAACTGAAGCCACAGCTAAAGAAGTAGCACTTACAATGGGATCTAAGTCAGTTTGACGAAGCCTGGTAAAGAAGCAGAGATGTGTCTTTCTATCAGAAAAAAAGGATTAGGTTCTGAGATCTGAAGCTGCTTTTCATGATCCAGGAATGATATGAAGGTTAGTGAAGTTGTGAGAGGCTCTTACAGTTCTCTTTTCCATAACCTACCTGTTTGCGAACTCCCTAGTACTGTTTAGGGTCTTCTTCTCCTCTGGCTTTTTATTGCTTACTATGTTGTTTTGTGTATCATAAAGAGAGGATAATTGCTGTATTGAAGTCTGGCTATTTTAGGTGGGCAGGCCCAAGCTAAGTATGCCTTCCTAAGCTTCAGACTTAGACATAACTATATTTTCATTTGATAAAAAAATGATAGCATACATTTATATTAATAAGAATTCATTGACTGCCAGACTGGAGCCATTAGGAATTACAGGAATCTCATGGGTTTATTCAGACATTTTAAAATTTATTATTGTTGGTTGTTAATAGCAATAAAAATGTGCATTTATACTTAGAGCTGCATTCTTTTTTCTAAATTATATTTTATTGATTATACTATTACAGTTTTCCTGATGTTTCTTTCCCTCTTTGCCCCCCTCCACGCAGCATCCCTTACTCCCTGAGGCAATCCCCCCACCATTGTCCATGTCCATGGGCCATGTGTATAAGTTCTTTGGCTACTCCATTTCCTATACTGTACTTTATATCCCCATGGCTATTTTGTATCTACTTATTTGTACTTCTTAATCCCTTCAGTTCTTCACTCATTTCCCCAGAACCCGCCCCCGACTCATCTGGCAAGTATAAAACGCTCTCTGTATCCATGATTCTATCTCTGTTCTTAGTTGCTTAGGTTGTTTTTTTAGATTCAACTATTGATAGATATTTATTTTTGCATTTTAGTGTTCAAAATTTTGATCTTCTTTTCTTAAATACATCCCTTTAACATTTCATATAATAATGGTTTGGTGATGATTACCCCATTTAGTTTTTTTCTTTTCTGGGAAGCTCTTTACCTGCCTTTAATTCTAAATCATAGCTTTGTTGGGTAGAACAGTCTTGGCTGTAAGTCCATGCTTTTCATGACTTTGAATATTTCTTGCCAATCCCATCTAGTCTGCAAAGCTTCCTTTGAGATATTAGCTGGCAGTCTTATGGGAACTTCCCTGTAGATAACTAGTGTCTTTTCTCTTGCTGCTATTAAGATTCTCTTTTTATCTTTAACTTTTGGCATTCTAATTATGATGTGTCTTGGTGTGGGACTCTTTGCATCCATCTTGTTTGGGACTCTGTGCTTCCTGGACTTGCTTGTCTATTTCCTTCACCAAATTAGAGAAGTTTTCTTTCATTATTTTTTTAAAATAGATTTCCTATTTCTTGCTCTTTCTCTTCTCTTTCTGGTACCTCTATAATGTGAATGTTGGACCTCTTGAAGTTGTTCCAGAGGCTATTTATACTATCCTCAATTTTTGGATTCTTTTTTCTTTTTGTTGTTCTGATTCATTCTTTTTCTGTTCTGAATCATTGATTTGATTGTCATCTTCAACCACTCTACTGTTGTTTCCCTGTAAATTATTCTTTATTTCAATTAGTGTATCCTTCATTTTTGACTGGATCTTTTTTTATGCTGTTGAGGTCCTCACTAAGTTTCTTGAGCATCTTTATAACCAGTGTTCAGGACTCTGAATCTGACAGATTGCTGAGCTCCATTTTGTTTAGCTCTTTTTGTGGAGTATTGATCTATTCTTTCATCTGGGCCATGTTTCTTTGTCTTTGCATTTTGGCAGCCTCCCTGTATTTGTTTCTATGTATTGGGTAGAGCTGCTTGACTCCATGTCTTGGTAGTGTGGTCTAATGTAGTAGGCGTCCTGTAGGGTCCAGTGGCATAGCCTTCCCTACCACCTAAGTGGGTACTTGAGGTGCACCCTTCTTGTGGGCTGAATACACCCTCCTCTTGTAGTTGAGAATTGGTTGCTGTTGGCAGGTCAATGGGAGGGATTTACCCAGGCCAGTCAGCTTCAAAGACTGGCTGGGACCACTCACCACCAACTTTTGCCCTCCGTGGAGGACCAGCTGTGCAGGGGCATGGTGGTGGTGCTCCAGCGTGGTCTGTAGTTGTTGACTAGGTGCGCTGGCCCTGGGGTTTCCCAGGTGGTGCAGCCCCAACCTGCCACCCCACCTGAGCTATAAAGCAGTCTGAGATGGCTGCTACTTGTGCTGGGTTTGGAGATTTCCAGGTGAGACCAAGCTGTGAATCTAGGCTGGCTGCTCTTAGTGCAGGACCTGGGGCTCACTGAAGCCAGCTGTTGCTTGTTTGAAAGAATTTAAGAAGTTGTGCAGTATGAGCCAACACCAGCCATTCACAGGAAAAAGCGATTTGGGTGGGCTCATAAGCTGGGTAGGGCAGAGTCTCTGAAGATCTCTAAGGCGGGTCAAACAGCGTTAGCTAGTTTGACAGTCTGAGATATGGCACTGGGCTGCTGGTTCCCTGGTTGTGCAGGGGAGGACTCAGAAAAGGGACAGCGGTTTCTGCCTACCCCTTCGTCAGACACTCCAGCCTCTCCTAATATGCCACTGTTGCCCTTCAAGCTCCCACCCAGTACTGGAGTTCATAGACAGTGAGTTTGACTACGTGAGTCCATGTGTGGGTTCTTGAAGAGAAACTGCTCAGGGTTCCAGCAGTTTTTTCCACTGACTCAATCCCCACTGATTTCTGCAGCCAAAAGTTGTGGGGCTATTCTTCCTGGTACTAGAACCTTGGGCCAGGGGCCTGGTGTTGGGCTGCAATTCCTCACTCCTGAGATATCCTTTCTAAATTTTTATCTATCACATGTGGGTGTGGGATCAGTGCCTTGCTGGTCAGTACCACTCCTACCATTTGGATGGATGTGGTTTCTTTAATTCCATAGTTGTCAGACTTCTGTTCAACTAGATTTCTGAGTGATGGTTGTTCTATATTTTAGTTGTAATTTTGGTGTGGTTGTGTGAAGAGGTGAGCCATGTCTGCCTAAGTTGCCATCTTTACCAGAAGTCTTAGTGCTGCATTCTTTACCAAAGCAGTTGGGATCTCTCTGGTTGGAAGTATTCTTTAAAACATGAGGATTTTTATTAAATATATATATCTTCTTAATATATCTAGATAGATAGATAGATAGATAGATAGATAGATAGATAGATAGATGGTATAACTTCTCTCTTTTCAATCCTCTAAAGAATTTCTAACTCAAATTTTTCTAATTCTTTATATAGGAAACTACTTTAACATTTTGTTTCAGAAAGATAAAAATTGCTGAGCTATCTTCCAGAGGACGTATCGGTAAACAGTGTACTAATTATTTTCAGTTTAAGTCTACGCGAATGTGAATTTTTCCTTATTTATTGCATTTCAGATAAGAACTAACACGATCATAAGCAATTTAGCAACCATCCAGCTTTAGGCCAAAGGACTCAGTAAATGTTTATTGCAATTACCCTAAGCAGTCACTTCTAAATTAACCCTTTTCTACTACTGCCCTTTACCATAGTGCCCTCAACATGGAATTTAGAAAGAAATTAGTGAGTGTAGCAAAGCTATCAAAAACCCAAGTTGTTTTCACTTTTATACTTCTTTGGTATTTTGCAAATCCTAATTACATATTCCATATGTTTTGCGAGGGCACAAAACATTAAAAGAACTTTCTTGATTGTTTAGTTTAAAAGCTTTATTGCTAAACAGCAAATATATTCAAGCTAAAATCTATCAAGTCAACCATCATTTAAATGAACAGAGAAAGATGTGACAAATAGATGTACTAAAATCACTTCTTTCAAATCAGTAACATCAGTACCAGTTGAAGTAGACTCTAACTGAAATGCATTTTCATTATCATTTCATTCCAAACACAAGCTTTATGCAATTACCTCATTAGCTAAGAATGGGCAAACATGAAAACACATTATTTCCATTGACATTTAAAAGTTTGGATATTATTGATATACACTGATTGATTGCCTGGGCTATGCAGATAGATACAATTTTTTAGGAGTGAAACTGCAAATCTGCCTGTGACTTTTTGTCATACTGTGATTTTTTTTTTGAGAATGTCATGCTTTCTCTTCCTTATCACACTTTCTTATGTCATTACATCCTGTGATTTCTTTTTTCTTGGTTCTCTCTTTTTACCAATTTGGTTCCTAGTTTTCTGCAGTTTAAAATCTTCCCAACCTTATAAGGAACTTTCTTCTTCTTCCATTTTAATGGTTTAATCTTTGTTATTTCATTATTCACATTGGTTCTCAGTTTTACTTGACAGTCCTGTAAAACAGTGTATTTCTTTCGATTGTCTACAATGTTTATTATAATACACTGAATAAGATAATGCTGATCATAATATGATCTTCCCTCAGTTGAAAGCACTGACATAATCTTTTTTCCCTTTACTGATATTCTAATCTTAAACTTATTACTTTGTATTTTAATTCTGTTCCAATTTCATAAATATTTAAAAGTGTTACATGATTTTCATATTGTTTATTAACTATTCCTTAATAATTCAATTTTTTCCTTATACTTATTCTCTGTTCCAAATATGAATAAATGCTGCTTGACATTGTCAAGTCTCCTACTCCCTGACATATTTAATAAATTCAAATTTAGCATGGAATCATTTCACAGGTATTATGTGGAAAACATTATAAGGCTGCTTTCTCTTCCACTGGCTGATTCAGTGGTGGTAATTTTGACTGTTAAAGAATTATCCATATTAACATGAAATGGTTATCAAATTGTCTACCAGCCTTTTCAGAAGAATATTTTCAGGTTAAATAGGGTTCTGAAGGACTAGAATATAAATAATTTATATTTCAGTGGTACAGTTTATTGTTATTATTTGGATACGGTGGATAAGATGTCATAACAGAAAAATTGTCTGCTCTCCAGGGTATTGAAGGATTCAGAGTAGCTGGGAGAGAACATCAAGGGAAACGGTTGTCAACATTTGGGTCTCAGGTGAACAATGAAGAGCCTGTTCCTTTTTCTAATTTTGCTTGAGCATGGCATGACGATGGAAGAAAAGCACTTCACGTTTTCACCTTTCCTCTGAACCTCCTGCTCTTCCATTTGAGTATCTCATGTCTTCAATTCAGGACATCCCTCTGTCTCCTACATTTCTTTCTTTTTGTCCTTTTTCCATGATTCTGATTTTTAATTTTCTCTCTGGAAATAATATAAATGTTAGAAAATATATTTTGGCACAAATGATTATAAATTTACCTCATGACCAACAAAGATGAGTATTTCTACACATGACCATATAGATATACTTATAATTCAGTTCTTTGAAATAACTCTCAAATTCCCAACAGATTCTTTATAGTATTCATTTTTCCTCTAGGTAATAATAAAGTTATACAGAGATTGGTTTTCCCCAAGAAGTTTGTTAATATATTTTTTTTACTTGTAGAAGAATGTATTATTAAGATGGAGTGTGTTTCTTGATTCTGAGTTCATAAAATTTTCTAAAATAAGACTTTCATTCTTTGTGTTAATGCATCAAATACATGTTTATTATAATAGGTTAATATAATTTTCTTCTTCCTTTTTCCTGTACTCAAAATCCTAATGCTTGTCTTGTATCTTAAAACTGTATCCAACAACGCTTTGTGAAAACAAAACTTGACTAAGTTCATTGCAATTGTTTTTCCTTAAAATAATTTAGTTTTTCCATATCAACAACTAAAATAAAATATTTTTAAATTTTTATATGTACTATTAATAATTAAAATTAGGAAATAAAATATTATATCATATCTAATTATCACTGCAAAGAAAATTTCTGAAAGATTAAACAATAGACTATTAGAGTTTCTTTTTTGAGCTGGGAACTTGGTGTCTAAACCAGAGGAGATTTATTATTGTACTTTTCATTGTTTCATTGAAATGGTTTGGCTATTATAATAAAGCAATTGGATTTTATTTTTGAACAATGAATGATAAAGATCACTGAATATGCAAAATCTAAATGTGTGTCCTGAACAGTAAGAAAACTACCAAGGTCACTACACTAACATATTTCTTTGCTGAATAAGCCACATTTTCAAGAGTGTACTTATATTGTATGTGCCCACACACAGTTGCATTGTAGTTCAAATTTTACCAACAAATTGTTCATCATTTATAAAGTAATATGATTTCATGTATGTCATATTTACTCAAAAGTGTAAATTATGGACATCAATTATCATTATTTAGAAAAGTATACTAATTTTTTAAAAGTGTTATTACACAGATTTGTGACAAATATTGATTATATTCCTGACTAGCTATTCTTTTCATTCATTACAGACCAGCTTCAAAGCCGGCTGTCTGGTCCCATACAGAGATAGCTCATGCCAGGAATATTATAAGACATCACAAAAACTCAAAGAAGCTGAAAGCCTCCCTTCTTTTGAAAGAATAATTTTGTCTCTTACATCCTTAAAGATGAGCAGGCTGTGGTTCCTTAAGATAAAACAGAGCCAGAAAGAAGCTTTACAAAACTCATTGTGACAACCTCTCCCCTTTGCTAGGTCAAACTTATTCACATCTGTTGAGAGAAATACAGACAGCCGCTTTAAAAAAAAACTATTATGACATTAATGCTCTTTGGAGATGAAGTTATTGGCTGCATATCTAAAGAAAATGATTATATTTTAAAGTACAAAGAGTTCAAAAATAGTTTATGTTGGGAAGAAAATAGGGATTGCCAGTGGTACTCTCATGTTACTTTGATTGCACGTTGTTCGCTGACAGCCAGATGTCCTCCTTTGTCACTGAGTGCATTGAGAAATTAAGATTCCATGCATTTCTCTAATTGCTCCCTTGCAATGAAAACTGTCCTTTCTTGCAGCCATAATCAAAGACTGAAACTACACATCTGTATTATTGCAATTATCTTTATCAACAAAGATTAAGAGATAATAGTATTATTAGTTTGATGATGAGTGTGTGAGGAGAGTAATTCTATTTTCTCCTGGCAAGTGTCAACTGCCTGTGTTAAGTGAACCTCTGAAGTTACTTTTTTTTTCACCTGCTTAAGGAATGTAGATACATATAGAGGGTAAAGTGCTCTTGGCTTACTATCTAGTCAGTAATTGCTTCAATATATCCTACTAAGAAACACATTTTTAAAAGTCAAAAGGAGATATAATAAATACAGCTTCAGTCATTGCCCAGCAAAAAGGCATGTCATGTTGAGTAGTCTGGGTCCTAAGAAGGAGGGTGCTAAAGTGTAGAAATTTTGAGTGTATCCAAAAGAAAATTAAGTTAAAATAAATTTTTAAAAATTCAGACAATAGCCTATATAGTCAATTCCCTACCAAAAGAAATAGCGCTACTCTGTGGTAGTTTAGCTTGGTCACCTGAAAAATAAAACATTTAATATATTAACTTCATTTGTTTACCTTGAAAAGTTTTAACTGGAAGCCTTGTACACTTAAGGTCCAAGCTATTTTCTGCATCTGTATAACTGAAAAGGTCAAAAAACTTAATTACCAAAATTCAGATAATTTATTTAGAACTTAGAGAAAGATTATGTATGTAATCTTTGTGTTCTATAAAAAGAATAAATTTAACTAATTATAGCTCTTTATAATTTATATAGAATATATAAAATAATTTTAAATATAAAATAATATATAAAATAATTTTTATAGAATATAAAAAGAATATAATTTAACTAATTATATCTCTTTTGTATTTTGTAAATATGAGGGTGTATGTTAACTTTCATTTAGATGAACTATTTCATTTGCTACAGCTACCCCTTGTATGATTGATTTTGTGGTGCTGTTTCTCTGACTTATGCTAGACAATCCAAGGAAGATGAGAAAAAATAGACAGGTTGGCATTGTGTGTATTTTTGAAACAGGCAAAGAAGGTATTATTTTCTTACAATAGAAAATCGAAGTGTACAATATAAAACTATAACTATAAATAGGAAATATGAATCAATAAAACCATAAAAATTTGAGTCCAAGATTTTAAGGAGAACCTTGAGAAAATGGAGTATATCTGGAGTATAGCCATCAAGATGATAAGGTCAAAAGCATGTCATATGATAAATAATTAAAGGGGATGAATATATCTCCTTTGAAAAATCATAGATTTAAAATAAAAAATATATACATGCAAGGATGGACAAAATACATTTACAGTTGTGAGTACATGAAACAGTTTATACTTGTATTATTATTGTTTTTTAATTATTGTGTTATTGTTCATATGAACAATTGTAAACTTACTTTTACCCACCGCTGTGTATATTTAGCCGAACTAAATAAATACAGACACCCTAGAAGAGAAATCACAACTAGCAGAGAACAACTACACTTACAGGGCAGCAACTTTTGGCTCCTCAGAAAGCATAGTGTTCCAATCGTTGCTTGTGCTTCTCTGATTTGTTCATGTTTCTTCCCATTGCCCCTCTCTCCCTCCCCAGTCTGAGGCAGCCTGTCTTTATCTCTCACTTGGACTGTTAACAGGAGCCTGTTTATTGCCACCCATGCATGAAGTTTCCCAACCCCAGTGTTTATCCTTCAGTGTGTTGTCAAAAGAACTTTCTGAAGTTTAAATATGAGCCTGTCTTTCTCTTTAGAAATCTTCCATGGTTTTCTTTTAATGCAAGGATAACATCCAAATCCTGAAACACATTCAAACCCTTCACTTTCTAGCAAGAAATATATTTCAGGTGTCTTGTTTTTTTCCTTCCAATCACTCCATGCATCTTACATGTAACTTTTGGAAACTTGATTTGGATTATCGTGCACACTCACGCTTCTAAAGATTTGCTACTTCAATGCTTATTTGCACTACACTTTTTTTTTTTGCAATTACTTGGCAAAAATTCTTTTGGAGCCTACCACAAATACTTTTTAAAAATGAGACCTTTTCTGACTTTCTAAGGAAGAGGTAGTCCCTCCTTACCTTATGTTGATTTGATTTCACTTTGACACATATCTTACTATTATCTGGTTACTTCCTTATTGGTTCATTTCTCCAAGGAGAAAGGGAGCTCTCTGGGGCCTACGAGACACAGTATTCACGTTGGTCACTGAAGCAATAAGACAGCGTCTGAAACACAGTTGATTTTAAATCTGTCTTTGTTTGTTTTTAAGTGTAAAAAATGAAAGTGCTCATGCAGGACGTAGATGCTGTTTGAGAGATATCAGAGGAATTGGCTTATTAACATCAGGCTGGACTTGGAATCTTCCAAGAACAACAGCAAAACATTAAGGTTTCATGTTTGCAGAGTAATTTCAAAAAGTTAGGTCATCCATTCACACAGGTAAACATACACACACTACTGCAACCACCAACAGCACAAGGGTCTCTCCATAGAAAATTATTAAAATCAACAAATATCATGAAATAATTAGAAACACAGTAGTTTGGAATTTTTTTTTTTGTATTATTGCATGTTTGTCTATGGAAAAAATCATTAAAAGAGCAGATCAACATGTGATATGAAATTCAGGTATTCATTAGATAGTCTTGACTAATTGGTATAGTAAAACAGAAAATTTTAAGTATGGATATAACTTCTTTACTAAAATATGGCATTAAAATTTTAGCTCTATTAATATATATTATTAAATAGAAAAATTCAAATGTTTACTGCTTAAGAAAAAAATGGGAATTTTGTAAAAGTCATATAGAGTACAAAATATATGTAAGTCTGCCTGAATGATAACTAGAAGGGAAAAAAAGAATTCTCAGAAATGTATAAAACAAGTTCAAAACATAAGGGAGAAAGAGTTTATACTAATTTTTGGCTTCATTTGAGATCAGATGAAAGCAACATATATTAAGATAACACCGATGTATGTATAAAGGACCCATGGACAAAGCCAAAGGGGGAAAGGATGGAGAGTGGGAGGTGGGGGTGGATGGGCTGGGGGGAAGCGGTGGTGGGAAAATGGAGACAACTGTACTTGAACAACAATAAAAAATAAAAATAAAAGGACCAAAAAAAAAAAGATAACACCTATATAGGTGTTGCATTCAGCAACCGCGAGAACAGATGCCGGAGACTTTCAGGGTTTCAGAGATGTTACTTTATTGGCCAAGTTTTACCTGCGCAGGGGCAGACTATCAAAGTGTCCGGAGACGTGGTACCTGCAAGGGCTGCTGACGAGAGTCGCACAACGCTTACAGCTAAGTCCTTATATATGGGTGGGCAAGCAAGCATTATACAGAAGCAGACGTGGCAGTTAGCTATTTGCTTACAAAGTCCGTGGGCGGGAACAGGGTTGGTCATTGGCTCAACAGTTGTAGCTTTACAAACCAAACATGTTAGGTTGCATCTGTTTTACAATCCTTTGTTCTTGCTAAGTTTTCCTTGCTCCTTACAATAGGCATAGGGGAAACTGCATAAAAATAGATAAAACTCAAAATCTAATTTCCTTATAAAGCAGTATATGAATATGGCCCAATGTCCACTATAGTAAAGTTTTCTGCCCATTCTCTATTTCATTTTCATATTTGGAAAGTGTATAACATAACTTACATGAGTTAAAAACAATAATAACTAATTGATGTATTTCAACTTTGCCTACGATAAGGAAATACATGAACCCAATGATATTTGGTTAAGAAAGCTGTACTAAGCATTCTAAGGCTATAGTTTACATTGTAACACAATCTATTTTTCTCTACTTAAAGAAGAACAAAGAAACATTTTTCAGGAGAAGAGATAGATGTACAGATGGATGTGAACAGTGACATCTTAACTTCTGAATTAGTTCTTTATAACTTAGTTCCCAGATGTTTGTTTCTCATGCCCCTGCTATCTTGAGGAGAATTTGCTATTGTCTGTCAGTGAGTCATACACTGTCTTCTCAAATTGGGAGAAAAGCAAAGCTGTGGTTGGGTATAGTATGAGTCACTAACAGACAATGGAAATCTCCAAGATAATGCACTCAGAGCTACTTTGCATTTTGAAGAAACTTGATCACTTCTTTTCTTCCCCTGACAATGGCTTCCAAATATGCAAGGTTTTACTTCCTTGTAAAAGAATGTAGCCATTGAGAACAGGTAACCCATTCACAATGATAAATGATAAATATGTTTTAAATACAAGCCATCCTTTTCCTTTATGGCATCCTGTTCATCTCTCACTGCAAACCACTTTTTTTTACTGTGTGTACAAGTATCTTTTTCTCTCCTCGAGGTACTGTACATTACATTTGACAAGGCTTACAGATGGGCGACTTTTTAACGATTCTCTGTAGTCATGGCAAAGGGATTGAGTCCCTCCCACTCTTGGGTCATCTGAACTCGATTTCCAAACAACCTCATGAAGCAGCATTGTGAGAACGTCACTTTAACCTTGTGCACTAGAACATCTATCTGCATCTTTAACATGCAAATAATTTGAAAATTCTATTTCCCAACAATGAAACACTTAAAAACATGTATGGCAGGTATAGTGCATACCATAGTAATGTGTGTGAAGAAATAAGTTATTAACCTGCTATATCTGAGTTTATCACAGAGCAAAAACGCGCAAACATAAACATCCATTTGGCTTTAAGCAACTGTTGTTCTTTAAACTTTAGATATTTGTATTTTCAAAAATACATGTAAAACTACTGACGTTTTAGCCTGGTGTAAAAAATGGGGGTTGGATGGGATACTGTAAGAAAAAGTAAGAGCTTCCCTGCAGGTATGTTTGAAGGGCAGTCACAGAATATAGGGTGCAGACACACAATGTGTCATTTAGTGGAAAAAGCTAAAACCAATGAATGTCAGTCATAGGAAAACAGACTTCCACACAATATAAATATTTTGTCCTGTGAAAAAAGATGACATTATACAGGATAATAATCTTCCTGATACTGGCTGAAGAATTTGTTAGCTATCTGTCTTAAATACTTTGAAGAATTACTGGAATGTATACTTCTTAAGGGCACAGATTATTTATGTTTTCTTTATTGCTGTCTTATTCCCCTTGCCCCATTAGACACTTAATTTGCTGTATAATATATCAAAAGATTTAAGGTTTTGACAGAAAATTGTTTAGATTTCCCTGAGAAGTTCCCTTTATATTCCATGTCTTTGCTTATAAGCATAGACTTTAATAGGAAACTAAAATAATTTTGATAGTACTTTAAAAACAAATGATTTTGTAAGGTAGTCAATATAAATTCATGAGGAACTTTGTTTTATAATGTTCAAATTTGCTTTTATTCATTTCTCATTTAATATTTTGTTAATATCACCAGTACCTATACATGATCTGTGAATAAAATTCAGGACGGAGGCACTCATTATTGTGGATGATGACTGATTAAGCATCTCCCTTTTGATGAAACATGTGCAAACCAAATGCATACCTAGATCATTTTTATTTTTAAAACAAAATTGTTTTTCTATCGGATTAGCACTATGGAAATGGTATTAAGCCTGTACTGTTGTATAACAAACTACTGCAAAATTTAGCAACTTAAAACAACAAATATGTGTGTGTGTGTGTATAATCTCATACAATTCCTGCAGGCCAGGAGTTCAGCTGTGGCTTTCCTGGGTGGTTCTGGCTCACGAGGTGGCAGTCAAGTTGTCCACTGGAACTGCAATCAGCTCACAGCTCAGTGTCTCAGTCCTGTGCTCCCTAGTCACACAAGCCACCCCTAATACACTATGGAAGTGGACCTACTATGCAAGAGCGTAAATACCAGGAGAAAGGAGTTCATTAGGGACCTCCTTGGAATGCTATAGAAATGATTTGATCAATAACTTGTTTGTTACTTAGACACACTGAAATTGATCACACACTTAGGTGTGGGAATGTGGAGACCATGATGGTGACAGAGGCATGGCAAAATTAATTTTCTAGTTTTGTTGTGTAAATAGATCCAATCCTGTGTTCACTTTTGTGTTACTATTTTTCTATTTTGTTTTGGTAAAAAATTGTTTATATTTCTAAAAATTATAAATAGGTATAAAATAATGGGCATTTTCTTTGTATATTGTAATACTATATTCTCTGAAAGAAATCCAAACTGAAATTATAACTATAAACCACCCAGAATGTCAAAGCAGCTCCTTTCAAAACAGTAGCACACATGGCAAAACCCAGTCCTGCGTTGGCTCTTCATCAAGGTTCCCAGCAGTTGAAACAACTAGAGAACTGATCCCAGAGCTTTTTCTTCTGTAATGCACACATGTAGTGTTAAAATACCACCCTCATGATTATTAATGTTATCAACTGAACAAAAGAAGGTTCTTTAAGCTGTGGGTCAGAAACAAGGTTTTTGGTTTTTTTTTTGTTTGTTTGTTTCCTTTCACATGTAACAATCCATTGGCAATTTTTGTAGAATACCTATTTTCCTCAAGTGTAATATTCTTGGGAATAATAGCCACAGAACAAAATGCTGGGTCTGTAAAACATTTTGAGCTCTGTAGGGAACAAAGTTACAAGGAGAGTACAAAGTTTTATGAGCATCAGGTTCACAACTTATTCCAATACTCTCCCCAAATTCTCTCTGCCCTGGGGGAAGAAGATTCCAATAAAGCAGAGGCAGGGTTCCTTCTGTTAGTCGAGCTCTGTCCCTGGGATGAAACCTCCTCTGGGCTCTCAGGTGCACAGGGATCCTCGATCTGTCAGGATTCCTGATTTTCAACAACAAAAATTGTCTCTGACAAATTAAAGAAGAAAAAGGCATTTGCTGAAAGAATGTTGGGCAGCTCAGAGAATTCCTAGGAGGTCTAGAGGACTGGGTTTGCCACCAACGATAATTCCAAACTAAATAGAGGATGGATAAGGAATATGATTTTCTCTATTAACATTTTTATCCAGCCTTTGGCATATATGTCATAACTAAAGACCATAGACTAATACGTGTGAGCAGTATAACATTCGTTATCCATCATGCACTTAATGCTTATTTAACCATAGACCAGGTATTGATTTAGGTATTGGGATTAGAGTTTTTAAAAAACACATCAAATTCTTGTCCACATAAACTTTATATTTTAATGAATTTCAACAGTTACAAGCTTGTTTACACAAATTTTATCTATTTTAGTAAATTTAGTCAATTATATATTTATTATTGATTGCATTACATCGATTAAAATTTCAACTACAATTCTTCTCATTAGATTTATTGTGCTCCTCCGATCTTCTCACTCCCTTGGGGTTCCTGGAAATTTTGGAAGCTAGATCTGTATCTGGGCTTCTTCAATATGATGCCATAAAAACAGACACAGTAAAAGAATAACAAGATCTGACATAACCATTCAAACATTTTCCTTCATGACAAAATGATAAGCAAAACCTTAATTGTAGAATTTTCTAAATGTTATTTTATGGTGTAAAGATAGTTTATATAAATATTATTTTTAGTCATTACATAAAAGAAGGTTTTTGTAATTGCAAATATCAGTGTTCCATGAACTGATTCCTACATATAATCAGCAGTTTAATACATTTCACTCTTCTATGAACTTATGAAATGTTCTCCTCCTTGAGGGCAGTCCCATCTGGATATTATTAGTAGATCTTTTGAAAATTATATGATCAGTCTAACACATGTTAAAGTGGGAGACATGATCCTTTTATCCTTTATTTACATCAACTTGAACTAAAGTCCATTGGAGTCAGATGATTAAAGATCTCTTAAAAAGGAGTTTGGGGCAAAATGTTTGTGAGAGTTCTTAGAAGAAAAGATTAAAAAACTCCTCATATTTGACTCATGCTTTTCTCATAGCAAACTCACATAAGATGTTATTTCCACAAGGTATCATCTATTTTTGAAGAACACTTATTTATCAAATTCCTAAATTATGAGAAATAGGAATGGCTTAGAAAGTGGAGGGAGAGATAAGTTACTCTGGCATTACAAAAGCAAGATGTCACAATTTTTAAAAGTGTATTCATTTAGCCTAGAAGAATCTGAAAATCATTTTGTAAAGCCAGACTTTTCTTGAACTAAGAGCTACATCATGGGAGAAGGAAATTTTGAAACACTCCAGAATTTAGTGGTATACACTCAGAAAAACCTTTCATGTAATTGCATCATCTCCCTGACCCTTGCCTTCCCACTTTTTTAGAAAGCAAGTTTATAGTTTCAGCAAAGTTCACACCTTTTCTGATGCATAAACTCCCATCCCCTTGCTTCTAGTCAAGAACACATCTCCAACAATTGTTTTAGCTGGCTCTTGTATTATTACAAAACACACTGTAATATCCCTAATTATTCTAACAATACTGCATATTTTAAAGTTCCATTTCCTCTTCTGTTATAAGAACATTTTTCTGTTCCTTTTTATTACACACCTTATCAAAACAGTTGTATCCAATTTATCTCTTTGTATTCTCCCTTGAGCTACCCTAACATTTCTTTTTGCCCACACAAATTCCATTAAAACTACTCCTATCATGTCTACAAATAATGCAAATTCAATAGCCAATACTCAGTCATTATCTTACTTGACTTAACAATAATACAAGAAGAAGCAGATATTTTTGAAATACTTCCTTCATTTTTTCTCACTAATTTACTGGTTCCTTTGCTTTCTCAATGGGCACTTATCTCTCTTAAGTTTCAATGGTAATCAGATATTGTACGTCATTTATTCATTTCTCTCACTCCTTAGGGCCATCATACAGTCTCTTGGCTTCAAAACCATCTATTTGCCAATGACTCCCAAATATATATTTCCAGCTTAGACTCCTCCTCTGAACTTCTGAGTTATAGATCTATTTGTCTCCTTCAAGGTCTTGGATGTCTTTACTTTGTTCTTTGTCTATTAAACACTTAAGAGAACTTAAGTTGAAAAGCAACTCCCACATTCTTCCCTGATTCAGTTTTGGCAACTCCACACTAATTAGACCACAATCTCAGTTATAGTTGAATTCTTCCTGTCACATACATTTGATGCATGCATTAGCAAATAGGATTTGACTCTTAGAAATATATTTGAAAAATGATGACTTCTCACAACTTCCACTGCCACCAACCTGATTCGTTTCACCATCTTCTCTGACTTGAATTATTGCCAGAACCCATAAGTGGCCTTCTTACTTAGGTTCTTGTCAGTCTTACCCACAATTTATTTTTCACATTAGCCAGAGTTATCCTTTCAAAATGTAAGTAGGATCATGCTACTTCTATGATAAAAACACCCTATTTTACCCAGAGTAGATTAAGCCATTACAATGGCCAAGTAAACTCACAGTTCAGTGATTCTTGACATAGAATCACTAGGGGATTATAGGGGATTATAATAAATACCAGTATATAGGTCTCATAGTCACAGATTCTAATTAAATAAGTGTATGAGATCTGGGTATCGATATTTAAAACATGTTTACTTTTAGGTCACTATAAAAGGCAGCCTGGATTGAGAATAATTGTATCTCATGATTGGGTCTCACTATTCTCCTAATTAATTAATTAGTCTCCTAATTAATTCTGCTTCAGTCTTCTTTGGCTTCTATATTATTTGTAAAACACATCAATTGTTTATTTGCCCCAGAACCTTTTCATTTGCTTAATTTCTCCCCATAAATTTATTACATTATGAGGTAGTATATGTTTGACTTGTTTATTTTCTGTCACAATCCAGTAGAATATAGACTCTAGGAGGGATTGGATTGTTTTTCTGTTTTGGTCACTGCTATTTTGTAGCCAGGTCTGGTACAGTTCTCCATAACTGGCTTTCAATAAATATTTTTAAAATAAATGGTCTATTTTAAAATCCTTAACTCAGTGCAAGTATGTGAAATACATAGGAACTCTTATGAACAAAGATGAACTTAGGGAAGGGGAGATGGAACTGTTCTCTTTCAGATATCCTGATTTGAGTCACTGGTTGTGTGGTTGAACACCCACATGCAGATATTCACCAGGAAGATGAAAATATGACTTTGTAGTTCGTGAGAGAAGCCAGAGTTTAGGCACAATTTTGTTAGTAGTCCAATTAGAGTTGATGGCTAAAGTCAGGTGAGTGGATGAGAGTCTCACTGGAAAATGTTTAGAGGGAAAAGTGTGATTGATTTAGGAAAACACACCAACATTTTCAAGAGGTTAAAGTGAAAAAGCATCAACAAAAGAGCCCAAGGAGCTATAAAGAGGTACAGTAGGTCCCAACGAAAAGAGAGCTTTCTGCCATGGCTTACTCTCCCTCCCTGACCATAGCTCCTTAGTCTCTTTCAGTGGCCCCTCAACTTTCTCATAATCACTGAGGGCAGGTGCCAAAAATGATCTCACAAGTGCTGCTTCTTGCTCTATTCATGATGCAGTATATGATAAATGAAGCCACCAGAGACTCACAGAAACCTTAACTTCTCTGTGTCAATAATGGACTAATAAACATTCTCCTTTGTATTACGCAGGTGAAGTTTGGGACTGCACCATGTGAATTTAGCCCATACTTTAAATTCTTGTGAGGTAATAAGACTTCTTTGTTTTCAAAGTGGAGTTTAACTGATAATGATAAGCATCTGTAGAGACTTCACAGCACCTTCAGCAGCAGAAAAATGAGGAGTGGAAGGTGCTAAAACTGTAATTAGAACAAGGCATCTGTCTCCCAGCTCTTACAGAAAGGATACTAATCAAAGTGATCATTTGCTTTGAGTGGGGAAATGCTCACCCATGGTTCTGCTGGACTTTTCCCAGCTCCTAGCCGACTGGATGCTGGGGAGAGCACCCTTGGTTTTAGGGAGAGAAGGGGATATTACCACTTAGGAGATGTAGCAATTTATTCATTATAAGGTGTTTGGTAGGGACAGGTGATGATTTACATTTCCCATAAATAGCACATTTGCAGAATATTCTGGAGGCCAATTACTACTAAAAGTATAGTTCACTCTGAAGCATTTGCAAGCTGATTATTCAAGACTTTTGATTTCTTTTCCCATATGTTTACTTGCCCTTAGGAATTTTGCTCTTTTTTTGGCAGATTTTCAAAGAAGATAAAAAAGATTTAGTGCAATCATATAAATTTTCTCTCTATTACCAATTCTGATTTGAGCAGAATTTTCCAATGTAAAATCCATAAAACACCTCTCTAAGAATCTTCTTTCCAAAAAGGGTGCTTTAATCTAATGCACTGGAGAAATGCTGCATGTTGTATCCCCTTTTAGAAATTCACCGCGCACTAGATTATTAAAGGCTTCGAGCTGTCCTGCAACAAGGTAACTGGCCTAAACTCTGTTGAACCCAGCATTTTCCAAACTTATTTCTCTAGAGTTTTCCTTTTCCTTTCTTTTTTTTCAGAACATAGAATTAATGTTCCAAAGGGGGAAAAAAACTTCAGTAAAAGCTAGATTAAATATGTCTTATCTTTAACATTTAAATTATGCCTAACATGAAGCAAAAAGATTTTCTCAGTATTTCTCCGTCTCCATTCTCTATCATCACTGATAACTGCACGTTACGTAATCATTTAGGATAGGAGGGCTAGGATTCCAGCTCATTCTCCTTCTCAAAAGAATGAAAATATAAGTCAATCCTTTTGTCATAATGATTGGCTAACTTAAAGGTTAAACTCCCGTTCTCATCTAATTTAGCCCCAGCAGACACAGTCCTGGCGTTGCCTGCATCCTCCACAGATGTCAATGCGTCTCTGAGAGCTCTCTATGCTGTCTAAGGCAGCTTCTCCTCCAGTACGTCTTTTTCACAGTGGTGGATGTCGGCAGCTGATCACGTTTAGGATACATTTTTAAGAAGCTGAAAAGGAAGATTCACTCACCAGTGCTGTAGATTATATGTTTATGCAGAGATATAAGAGATGGAAATGAATAGTGCAGCATATTATCCATTTCCATGAAGAATAAAAGCATGAAGAAGCACAATGTAAAGCATAAAACATTAAGCAGGCCAGCAAAGTAGAGAGTAGAAAAAACATGACCACTGATTGCTATAACATTCGTTAAGGTCCAACTGCACATGGCAGAGTACTACACAAGAGAATTACTAGACATTTGTGAAGTATAACACTCCATGGCTCAAGTAAGAATGAGTCAGTATGAAAGGTAAGAAAACTTGAGGAAGCAAGCAGAAATATATAGGCATTCTGTTCAGAGGGCCAGAGAAAGAGTAAGAGTCACCAAATGATTGTAAAGTATTTTTTTATTTTATACCTGAAAATTCAGTTATAAAAATATATAATCCTTACATGTTGGCCATAAAACAATTATGGTTAACAGGAACATTTTTGTTTGTTTTGCCAAGTGAGAGCATACATGGGTTCCAGAAAGAAAACTCATCCTTGGTACCCATTCTTTAGATGACCTGGAGGAAAAGATTTCCTAGAGATGGTTTGGAGTGTGTTTGTATGTGAGTGTGCAGCGGGGAGAAAGGGGATAAAGGGAATGGGAGAGAGGAACTTAGAAAGGGAGAGATAACTACAATAGCAAAATATATATTTGTAAGTAGTGGCTTTTTAATGTATTGTGTAACTGTTCCTTTTCAATATTTTCAAGTACTTTCAGAAAACAATTATTTTCAATATTTGCTTTCTAATGTTGGATATATGTTTCTATTCAATAGAATGATCCACTGTAGAATGAAGAAGACTGAGATGTTTGGTTTCCACCAAAGCATGGAGCAAGAATAATTACAGTGGGTTTTTGATATTTTAATATTTAACAGACTCAAGGAGTGGTGAAAGAGGAAGATTAATGTTTTGTTGCAACAGAAACATTCATAAAGAAAAGTTATCTATGTTCTACTTTCAAAGATAAAGATTAATATGTGTTTGAATGCCAAATATACACGGTCTGTCCGGAAAAAGTCCAACCATTGTTAAGATAATAAGAATGGTTTTCATGACATCTATATAATATGACAACCAAGGACAGTGGACTGGAATGCACATCTGTGAAAAATGATGACTTCACTGTACTAGTCAGAGGGGTGGTAGATGCCAGTTGAGTGAGCATGTGTACTGTGTGGCCCTCACATTTAAAATGACTGAGCAAGTAGAGCAAAGAATCTGCATCAAATTTTGCGAGAAGGTTAAACATTCCTCTGCAGAAGCTATTTGGATGATTCAGAAGGCTGCAGCTATGGGCCACTGGTGATTGGCAGCTTCATCGCAACAATGAACCTGCTCATGTTTCCCATCTCATGCAGAGATTTTTGGTGAAACATCAAATTACCCAGGTAATTCAGGCCCCCTACAGCCCATATTTGGTGTTCTGCAACTTCTGGCTTTTCCCAAAACTAAAATCACCTTTGGAAGGGAAGAGATTTCAGACTGTTGATGAGATTCAAGAAAATATGATGGGGCAGCTGATGGCAATTGGGAGAATGTGTGAGGTTCCAAGGTGCCTACTTTGAAGGGGACTGCAGAGTCATTGTCCTATGTACAATGTTTCTTCTATCTTCTATCTTCTTCAATAAATGTTTCTATTTTTCATATTGCATGGCTGGATACCTTCTGAAGATCCCAGTGAATCTCAATCATATTTATTGAAGACAGTTTGCACAAAGACTATTTTATCTAAGGTTCTCACATTACTAACAGGTGCTTAGGAGTAAAGACTCAAAGTGTTAGATATTCATTCACACTGTCCATAAAGTCCAACAGCTTTAAAAACAAATGGAGTTCTGCATGGCTGATCACCTTTGTTGATCATTTTTCCATACATGTAATAAATCTCCTTTGAACAAAATGCTAACTGTTTTAGTCAATGATCTCCAGAAATGGAACCAATAGTGTGTGTGTAAAGGTTGTGGCATCCAACATCTGTCGGGTGGCCTGGCAGCCTACAGACCTAGAGAAGGACCAGTGCTGCAGTTCATGCCCAAAGGCTGTCTGCTTTGCATAAAGAGAAAGATAAAAGATAAAGAAAAGGCAAAAAAAATGGTGTTATGTACTTAAGAAGATCAACTATAGCAAGGGGAAACGTTCTGTATTTGAGGCAAAAAAGAAACCCCAACAGTAAGCCCCGATGGTATTAAAAACTGTAGAACATGCCATGGGGAATTTTTCACATATTTGATATTACATGTTTGAAGAACAATGCTAGAATTATTTTAGATAGACATGATGGTCTTATAAATAATCACAAAGGATATGAAAAATAACCATTTATGAACTATTTACAACTAAGGAGTACACACATAGGCTTATAGCCTGCTGACAAATTTGTCTACTTGAACAACACCCCATATGTTCCCATATTTCCCACTCATACTCCTGGAAGGAGAGATTTTACCATGTGAACCCAAGCTCATAAAAACCAAGATAATTTCTAGTTCTAAGTATATAGGATTTGTGTCACTTTTCCAGTAGAAAGTGGGATTGTGTGAATTTTTCCACCATTTCATAAATGCTGTCAAAAGCATTCTACTTTGATATTCTTAAACCCTAAAGATTTAAATCCATTTAATGTTTTTGAAGAGACCCTATCTCTTACTTCCAAGGCACATTCTCTATTCTTCTTTTCCCACTCTAACCCTAGTCTCTGTAGGATGTCTACATTATTCTCAAATTGCATATCTTTATTCCACTTACTTTAAAGTCTCCAATAGTTATGGTGTCCACAGCAGGACCCAGTAGCTACTTGTTCTAAATTCGTTCAAAATCCTCCCACCCGGACTGCTGGCACGGCTGGGTCCAGTGCCAATCAGATAGTGCATTGTTCTTGGTGGCTCACACAGCTGCTCATCAAATGCACAGCTGTGGCACTGACCTTTAATAATATTATTCAGAAAATCAGCCTCATTTTATGAAATAGGCATATCCTCATTTAAAATTCCCAAGGATTTTCTATTGGCTTTGTAATTGAATCTATGTTTTGTAAAACCGTCAAGAATTTTTTTATCAATACCAAATATTATATTAGTAAAACTTGCCTCAGACCTTGTACAATGCCAGCTAATACATCCAGGATCAAAATGGTGTTTCTGCATTATGGAATTCAGGGAGTGTAAAACAGAAGGGGTTTAAAGGACTTAAGAAAATGTTCCTATGTTGCGGTCTCAGCATTCCTCAGGAAACAGACAATAATTAGGAGACTTGCCTAAGATATGGTTTGAAGCAAAGTAAAATATGTATTATTTATTGAAGTTAGATAATTTTAGGTAAATGAGCATGTGTCATTGTTTAGGTCATATTTGTAGATATTATGAGGCCTATTATAAAATAGGTAAGAATAGGTATAAAATAGGTATAACTTGGTAAGAATTCTGTGAGGTGATATTTTGCTAGTCAATAAATACATATTTCCAAGGAGATGAGGCCTAGTACTTTGAAAAAATTACTTTTAAATGATCAAAAATTAAAATGTATTTTTATGGTATAGAATTGTATGAATTTTAACATATTCATTAATTGTGTAGCTACCACAATCAGGAGACAGAATTCTTATATCACTCCCCAAAACTTGGTCATGCTATCTGTTTATAGCTACATTTCTCATCTTTCTAGCCCTATCCACAACATTGTAGTTTTATCTTTTTTGACAATGTCAAATAAATATAATTATAAAAATAATGTAATCTTTGGAGACTGACTTTTTTCACTTAGCAGCTTGTTCCTTTTTGTTGCTGAATGGTATTCCATGTATGACTTTGCCACATTTTTTATATTCTCCCATTGTAGGACATTAGGGTTGCTTCTAGTGTGGGTAATTACAAATCTAGTGGCTATTAAAAATTTGTATACAGGTTTTCTGTGAACATATGTTATCATATTTCTAGTTTACAAGAATAGAGATCTAGTAAGAATTTTTTTAACTTTACAAATCTCTGCTGGATAATTCTGTAGAAGGGATCTATCATTGCTCGTATCAAACTAGCAATGTATGAGAGTTCTAGTTCTGTGGCCTCATGATTACTTGATATTATTGAACAGTACTTTGGTATTGTTTAGCTAAGAGTCATTCTAATATCTATGTAATTCCACCATATAGTGGTTTTTGATTAGCATATTATTAATAGTTAATGATGCTGAACAACTTTTTATGTGTCTATTAGCCATCCATATAATTTTTTAGAGGAAGTATTTGTTCAAGCCTGTGTTCATTTTTTAATTATGTTGTATGCTTTCTTATTTTTAGAGTACTTGATATCATTTTAGCATGAGTCTTTTTTAACTTGTAGTTTACAAATATTCTCTCTCAATCTTTAGCATGTACTTTTAAAGAGCAAAAATTTTTTATTTTAGTGAATCATTATATTAATAATTTTATTTTATCATTTGAGCTTTTGGTGTTATTCCTAATACTGATCTGCCAGATCTCAAGATATAAAGACATTTTAATTTTTTCCAAAAGTTTTATAGTTTTATATTTTCAATTTACATGTATGATTTGCTTTGAGTTCATTTTTTGTATAAGGTATAAAATCTAGGTTGAGATTTCTTTATTGCTCTTTTGCATATGCAATTTTTTGAAAAGAGCATCATTTCTCCATTAAATTGGTTTTTGTGCTCTTCTCAAAAATCAAGTGGCTTCATTTGTGTGGTTCTATTTTTGGAATTTCATTCTGTTTATTAATCTGTGGCCTTCTCCCTCTACCAATACCACAGTCTTGGTTAGTGAAGTCTTAAAATCAGGTAGTGTAATTTCTCCAATTGTACTTGCTAATTCAAAATTGTTTTAGCTATCCTAGTTTTTCTTTGTACAAATTTTAGAATCAGGTTGTCTATATCTACATAGAAATTTGCTAGGAAATTTTTACAAGAATTGAATTAAATCTTTTGATAATTTTGGGGAGATTTTGTCTTTTATTTCATAAACTTGGCATGTCTCTTCATTTATTTGTGTTCTTTGATTCCTTTTTCCAGTATTTTATAATGTCCAGCATATAAACCTTGTGCATGGTTGGTTAGATTTATATTTTTTTGGAGAGGGTCATTGAGAGGATGTGACCACAGGTTGACCTGTCATCTAGACCTAGGCAAGTGAAGAATCCTCCCCCATTATCCTATCCCTAGAACGTGCCCTCTGCTTGCCTTCCCCTCCTAAAAACTGCCCGAACACACAGCCTTAAGATAATAATGTTGTGATGAGACCATTTGGACCGACTAAACCCAGTTAAGGCCTCCATATAAACTCTGTGGTTTTAGAGGGCTGATGTGGAGATCTACTCCTCTAATGAAGGCAAACCTCCTATGTAGTAAGGTGCATTGCTTATTAAGCATGTTTACCTACCAATATGGAGTGATCTGCCTCCTTTTAGAGTTTCTTCCTGCCCTGTGTGTATGAGCAGGTTTCAGATTTCACCTGGAAGCTCTCGAGGTTGGAAAACTATGTAAGTATATAAGTATTCCATTTTTTTTAGCCATTGCAAATGGTAATCTTGGTTTTCCTCAGGTTTCCAGATATTACATTGCTCATATAGTGCAATGAAATTGATTTTTTAATGTTTGTGTTGTGTTCTTTGACTTTGCCAAAACTATCCATGCTTTCTAACATGAAACTCAGGACAGAAAACATAAGGATAATTTGGTATAATGGTTTAGGTTCATTGTCCTAGTTGGGTGCATCTGAGGAGCTTAAACGACCTTCTTTAAAAAGCTTTAGTATTTTCTTGTATAAAATGGAAATAATAGAAGTGTCTACTTAGTAAGGCTTTTTGTGAAATTAAATAAGATAAAATATGTAAAGTACTATCACAGTATTTGGGAACAGTTAGTGCTTAATTATGTTAACCATTATTTATTGATTTAACAACAAATTGGGGTGGTCATTTCACAGTTTTTACAAACATCAAATCAATCCTCACCTTGTATGCCTTAAACATATGCAATTTTATTTGTTAATTATATCTCAGTGAAGCTGGAGAAAACAAAAGCAGAACAAAAATAATGGTGAGATTTTAAAAAGCATTACTGTGATAGAGTATATCACTTACCAAATGAGTAAAGGTAAAAGTGAAATGAAATGACATGTTAATATCATGTGCAAATAACAATTAGAAATCCACAGGAGATAAGATCACTTAGATCCCTTACTATTAGTAAGTTAAGGAGATGGATATTAACATTATGGATACTATAGATATTATTCAATTTTCAGATATGACCTTCTAGCCTATGCTGGTATGACATGGCAGTAATGATTTGGTCACTCTTGTCAATGTCTAGGACAGCAGTATTTACATGGGAGGCATTAAGAAAAACCAACTTTTGACCCTAAAATGTGAATATATATAGAAACAACATTTATTAAATAAAAATAAAATTATTTAACTGAACACAATTTTTATAAAATAAGAAAATGAACTAAGGGTATAGTGTCACATCCTTGTACAATGACTGAGGACTTGCCTGCTTTCTTGGTGCAGGTGTAGATGGTAAGCTAAGTGGCAAAGCAGATGATTATCAAGGAAATCAAAAAATGATACATGAGAGTTATGGCACATTAATAAACATTATTCTAAAATAAAAGTGAGATTTTCTCCTAGCCCACTATATGTAAGGAATTATAATATTCTAACTTCATAACTAAATATTCTATTTTATATGTAAAACATGATTGCAAACTATTTCCTGTAAAGGGAGAAAAAATATATTTGCTTTTCTATGTCCTGTATATTGATGTATATCTATCTTGCACTTTTCTGAAAAGATTTACATCTGCAGTTCTATAGATGGTAGAGGCTATATGGAAGCATAAAAAGCATTCATTTAAAACTGTTGCAAACAAATTTACTGGCAGCATAAAATCTATTGATTGTGTCTTCTGAAATCATAAATCAGATTTTTCCTATATACGCATTCAAAATACAAAGCCAAAAACACATGTGAATTCCCACCATATAATTTGTTTTACATTTTCCTCTACATTTTCTTAAATGATTTTTTTAAACATGAGGGTTTTTTTGAGGGGGAGTGTTAGATTATGAAAACTTAATTCCTATATCAGTTATCTCCTCAAAACACTATTTGGGGACATTTTAGTTACATTACCTTCATGGTTTTATATTAAATAAATTCAACAAATATGTTCTTTTTATTTCAAGTTTTTTAAGAAAAGTAAGTAGCATCATCATTTATTCTGTTTGTTCTGAGTAGCATATTCTTTGGTTCCTGGATAAAGTTTATGACCATATGGTGACTCATTTTGAACAATGCCTGGCAACTGAAGTGACAGTACCTATTTCCTCATAATTCCCAACTGAGATGAAAAAAGTGCAAAATTCAATCTTTTGAATCTTTTCACAAATCTAGGCTTCTAATGTAAAATAAATATAAAACTAAATATGTAGGTGATTTTATTTTTTATGTTTTGTTTTATTACTTTGGCGTTATTTAGACAGGACTATTATTAAATTCATATTTTCTTAAAAAATAAAAACAAATGAAAAATATATGTCTTCTACACTTTTACACAAAAAGGAATACAGTGTGGAGGAACAAGTTCTGGACCTAATGTTCAGAACTGAACGAAGTTCAAGTACAGGCTCTGTTACTTCCTAAGTGGGATACCTCAATTCCCTCTATGTCTCTACATCTCAATTTTTTCAACCGCAAAACAGGATTTCAGCACCAGGCTTTTCCAGTGCCACAGGTTGATGGTAACAAACAGATCAAGTGAAATAATGCAAAATAGCTAATGTTAATTGGGAGCCTAACAGGAGGTAAACACTGCTATAAGTACCTTTTCATATGTAGAACCACTTTTAATTCTCTGAACAATGCTATGAGGTGTGTATTATACTTCATTTTACTAGTGAAGGTGAGCCCAAGAGAATTAAAGCAACTTTTTGAAGGTTGCATGATTATAGTGGAGCCAAGACTAGATCCCAGGATTTGTGAGGTAGCCCATTCTCTTGACACTTTTACTGGTTGAGAGGATTGGCACACTGCAGCTCCTATGCTTACGAATTTAAAATATTCTGAGTAAAGAGATTCAAGTTACATGAGAAATATTTTCATTAAATAACATGTGATAACAGAATTTAAGATAAAACACTGAGAAGTCAATGAATTTGGTTCTTGTCTCATCTTGGGCAAGTCACTCTTAGTCTTGGTTTCCGACAGTGATAAATAAGGGAACTATTAATAGATAACTTTAAAAAATAAATTAATGCACTGGACTGAAGAGAAGATACAGAAATTACCAATGGTTTCAAGGATACTTTTTTAAAGGAATCACTTGGCTTTAGTCATATCTCAGAGTAAGTGGGGAGACCAAGTACCTCAATTCACCCCAGACCCAGGGAGTTCCTGCATGTGAGAATTTGAGTGCTGACTGGGAACTGCCTGGCAAATCAGAATGAGCTGGTCACCGTTAGAATCAATCTTCTCTCAACAAATAGGTCCAGGCTTACTTTCCACCACACAAGAGGCCCTTTAATTCCCTTCCAGTTGATCTGAGATCTTCTGCTCCATGTTTATTTCACTGTGTCAAAAAAAAAAAAAAGAAAAAGAATTCTTACTGGAATTCTGACCCTCACATATTGTGCAATCCAGAACTAAAAAGGAACAAACAAGCATAAAATCTCAAGTCCTGTTGAATTTTATACCATCCTCTATAGTTTTTTGGCTTCAAGCAAGAAAAACTAATTCAAGATAGCACAACAAGAGAAACAATTCCATTAGCATCATGGCATGGGACATGTAATGAAAGCCAAGATAATGGAAGTGCAGTTGAGTCTCAAGATGAATTGGAACCAGGAACAAGAGGATTTTCTTTCTATTTCTCATTTGCTTTTTAAAAAGTTTTCCTGCCCTCTCTTCACAGCCTTATGATTCTCGATTTCAAATGGTAAAAAAAAAAAAAAAAAAAAAGACAAGTACAGCTGCGGTTAACAATGTATTACAGGTTAGGTTGGAGACCTAAAAGAGAAATTGCCTCTTTGGTCCCTGATTTCAAATTTCTAGGAGAGAGATTTAGATCATCGGCTCAATCAATGCACTGAAACTAGGGTGCAAGACTGGAACAAGACTGACAACAATCAGTCCTGTAACTGAGTGGATATGTGCTGGCGGGGACAGTTCTGAGAAAAAGAAAAGCCTGGGTAGACACTATATATGGTATCGACTATGCTGCCTTACTTCACTTACAGAGGCAGAAAATAACCCACAGGTTTGTTGAAAAATGTAATGTTTCAATGAAACTGCAGGTTCATATCTGATGATAACCAAGAACTTGTCTGGGTTTCTCTTGTCTTCATTATTTTTTTAAAATTGAAAATTTTGGTGCAGAGTTATGTTATATAGACCCACAAAAGATCCAGCACTGTCATTTTTAGGAATTCTGGAAAAACAAAAAGAACCTATGTTCTTCCCCAGGAGGTTACTTCACAAATGGGATAATTCAACTTACAAATAAGAAAAAGAATGTTAAGATACCCTAAGTTAAATTTGACCAAAGTATTTTAATTTATTTCAGAAAAAATAGAAGATGAAGAAAGCAAATACTATTATGCCACTAATAACTTGAAATCACTTGACTAGGGCCAGCTTCTTAAAGAAGTCCTTTTTTTTTTTGCAATTTCAGCTCCTTCTGTTGTTTCTTGTTTTTGCATTTGTTTATATTTACAGCTAGTACCATTATATATTACTTGACTATATTTTAATTGATTCTAGTAAGGTATTAATGTGACCTTAGTGAGACTGTAAGTTAGCTGAGAGCCAGCCCCACGTCTTTATACTTTTGAATATCTCTCTTTTTCTTCTTGATATTTATTTTTTCCTTCTACTTTCCTTTCTTGCAATCTCTCCTTCACCATTTATAAAACAGTCAGTAGAGTTGTAAATTTCCATAGCTTGAGTGCTGCAACAGACACAAAGATTAAGGAAGAACTGATACTAGCTGAGTAGTAACTACATATCTGGCAACTTTCAAGTGCCTTACATTGATTGTCTCAATTAATGCTCCAGGAAATCTGAAATAAAGGTGTTATTATTCTCTTTTTTTAATAGATGAAGAAACTAAGAAACAGAGTTTAGTAACCTGCCTAAAACACCAAGTAATAAGGAGCTTTCAAAACTTGGCATTACTCCTAATCACCATATAACATGTCACTTCTACATTGACAAAAGTATAAACTAATAATAAATTACCGAATATTTAGAATGGGCACCCTAGTGATTTTATTCTGTATGCCACTCCCACATCTCATATTGCCTAGTGGCTAATTTGAGCTGTAGGTATAGTTGGATTCTAGTAAATATTTTTTTGTGTGAATTAATACTTTATAATAAAGACTATACAGCAATGAAATTGCATTAACCTAGAATTTACTTGTTTTGATCTGATCCTTTACTGTAGAAGTTTATTTTTTGTACTTGGAAATCTTATGCAGCTTGAGTACTGATGACATACTGTGTTTCATTGCCAAAATCTGACTAATTCTCTATACAGGGATGAAATAAAAATTACTCATTTCCTGTACAAAATTTATGTATACAGGAATTTGTTTTAACCTAGATGGGTCATAGTATGCAAAAACAAGATCCATTCTCCTGTGAGGTCAGGAAGCATGCATTCCCCAGGAAGAAGAATCAATGATTAATTGAGCAGTCACATTCATACAAAAAAATTTACATTGTATGTAACTTAACTTCAAGTCATAGTTTCAGCACATATATAAACACAGAAGTCATATTAAGCTGGAATATCAAAATATGAAATTATTAGGGGAAGAGGAATAACAGTTAAAAAAGAGAATTTATATTTTACTAAGGTTTTATTTCTTTGCATAAAGTTCTTCTGTGCTCTCTACAGCTCACTTTCAGTTATATACATATATTCTGTGAAGTTCTAACATTGATGGCTTAAGGCAGTGGTATTTCAAACATGACAAGGAGGGTGATGGTAAACTCTGCTGTACTGATGGTAAGCCTTGCTAACGTTCTTTGATAAAAAACAAACCAACATAAGCATAAAACCAATTACCCCAGTTTAAATAAAGACATTTATTTAAAATGAGATAAATTCTTTAAAGTGTAATGTTCAACCAAAGGTTTTGCTGGAATAACTAAAATATATTCATCACTATAAAATGTTGTTTTAATGATCAAGACTTGTATTTGTTAATACTGTATTTGAAATGATTATGAACCGCCAACCATTTGGCGTGGAACCAAAGTCCCCCCAATGAGTCAGAAGAAATTAGAATCCTCATCCTCACAGAAGGCAGGCAAACATGGCAAAAAATGTGCAGTTCTTACAGCAAAGACAGCCAACTGTGCTCACTCACAACAGAGGTGTGCTCATTGGAGAAGGTGTAGAAGGGTAAAATACTCAAATCGTTTCAATTAGTGTTTCTGTTGGAACCTGTGCAAACATCAACCTCAAGGCTACATAGAGAATGAATGGCACTATGGAGGTCCTGAATTCTCTAAAACTTTGTTGGCAGAAAAAATTCTATGAAAGGAGAAGGAACAGAGAATCATCAAATACTAGCTTTTGATGGCAACTAGGAGATTATTATTTTCAAGGGGAAGCAGAAGCCCAGGAAGATCAAGTTATATGCTCAAGTGCACATAACTCATAAAATAAGGTACTTGTTTTCCCTCCAACTCCGAAAGAGTCCTTTCCATTACACTATGTGATTTGCATATCTCATGTGCTCCTGTTACCAAGTGAGAAACATCCTCCTCTGTGCCTGTCCCCTTAAATGGCTTAAACTGCAAGTAACTTACTTCATGACTCCAGGAAAAGGGGCTACAAATATACTTTGAACTTCTCAAGATCTGCAACCTAATTAGTTAAACCATTACTGTTTTTAAGCAAAAAAGAATGGTTGTTATTCTACACATGTTTTATTTTAAAAAATCTGTTTTTTTTGCAATTTATTGATTTATTTTAGAATTGCCTTAGTCAGTCATGCAGTGGCAGAGAGACAATTTTTTTCTTTGAAGCTTAATGTCTGTAGGGAAGATAATTAAGATATTGAATTCTCCAGACATAAAATCCTTGACAATTTATGGGATTATATTGAATATAATTTTCCAGGACCAAATTAAGTGATGTGCAAATAGTGTGCAGATGAGCATTCTGAGATCGTTGTGATTTCCCAATCTGACTCCACTCTAACTTTACAACTTGTTATCCAACTTTATGACTCAAAATCCACTCAAACATTCAAAATGCTGGAGATATTTTGCATTATTAAATGTGCTATTTTATGTACTAGGTCTTGTGCTAACCACATTATATGCATTATCCCATTGCATATTCAATGTAGTTAGATACTATTCTATCCTTCATTTTCAGATATAGTGATCAGAATGAAGGATTTATGTTATATTTATAGTGTAAGGTAGAAAAAATAATTTTTCTAGTCTTCTAAACTCTTCTGGATGTTCTAATAATAAAATTAACATGAGACAGATCAAGAGAAGAAAGTGATCAAATTGATTATGCATGTACATATGAGGGTTGCATAAGAATATAGGACCTGAGGACCAAACAGGCTGTTGAGCCCTATTTGCCATCGTGAGTTAAGGAGAAAGGGGAGTAGTGGTTTGGACTTTAAAGGAAAGGCAGCCAATTCGTAGGTAGATGAAAAGGAGCAAACATTTGGTAAACAAATTCTCGCTGGGCATTCCCAGAAACACAGGGACACAGAGAAGTTTCAGGAACAGGCTTTGCTTGGCTCTCTACTGTCTGACACACTTATTTCGTATTAAAATATTCTTATCTATGGTTATAGCCCCTTTCCTGGAGCAGGTTTTCCCATCTGAATTCCTTTAGGCAGATAAGGCAGAGGTAAAGGCTCTTCTTGAGATTCTTAAAAATTGTCAGCTTTAAATAATTAATATCTCTAAAAACATATTTTGGGGTGGCAAATTCTGCTTCTCAGTAATAAGTGGAAGAACCAACATTAGCACCTATGCATGTCTGGATCCAGTGTGCTGAACTTAGTCACTAAGCTACACAGAAGTATAAAGTATTTTTATGTCCCATTCCCAGAACACGTGATACAGTTTTATGACCCCATGTCTTTATTTATACTATTTATTTTCCCACATACCCAAGGAAAGATCTTTTCATCCTACTGCCAGTTTGTGATTTCATGATAGGTATGAAATGACAAAATACCATCATAATTTGATTACTGTCATTGTCCTTATGGGTTTGATGTCATTGACCTCATAGTACAATTTAAGAAATACAGCATTTGGCCCTGGCTTGTGTGGTTCAGTGGATTTAGTGCTGGCTTGTGAACCAAAGGGTTACTGGTTCAATTCCCAGTCAGGGCACAAGCCTGGGTTGTGGGCCAGGACTCCAGTAGAGGGCATGTGAAATGCAACTACACATTGACGTTTCTCTCCCTCCCTTCCCTTCTCTCTAAAAATAAATAAATAAATAAAATCTTTAGAGAAAAAAATATAACATTTGTTTTGTGAGGTAAATGTTGACATTTTTTTTGATTTTGTTAAGGGAACTTCCGGAACACTTCAGAATATGAAATTTTCATATGGAGTCTGTTGAGCAATTAATTTTCTAATCCTTTATTCCTTATAAAGTTGTTAGACTATGTGCAGGTTTTTAAACATCTTACCTAAAAAATAGCAGGAATTATTAGCAGAGCAGCAGCACAACAATTCAAATGCACCCATTTTGGGGCTGTATCCAAAATCTAATATGGAATATGTATTTGAAGGAGCCAAACCTAGCCAAAAGATCCAAATCTAACCAAACTTATTCTTAGTTTACAGCACTATTGACACTGTTCTAACAGAGAGCAGTAGGGACCTATGTTGATGCTCTCAAACATTGAAATGTCTGTACAGTATTGCACCAGCTAATTTAACAAATGTGTCTCCATGAGCTACTGAAATCACTAATGTGTGAAAACACTTTAGAAGTGGTAAAGGGCAACACCAAGATGCTTCCTGTCAAGATGGAATATTGTATGAAAACATGATCACACCCTCATATATCAGTTCTGTCAGGAAGCAGATTCCAGTTCAGAGAGACTCCATGTGGAGATTGAAATACAAGAAATACTTATGGAAATTTAGGAGGGGGTGCTATTATCACTATAAATCTAAAAGGAGGGGAAGAAGAAATTGTGAAATAACAAAACTGAAGCCTTTCAGGAGAGGCTTTTGGACAGGAGTAGACAGAGGCTGAATCATGGAAGAAGACAGCCTGTGAGTGAAATGCAGGTGGGAGCAGGGAAGACAAGCCTCAGACCCTTTCTGCGTTTGCTCTCTGATTTGCTCTCTGATCTCCTCCTTGTGCCTGCCTTGGAAAAAAAGTCTAAGGAATGTGGGTAACAGATTGTGTCAGAGTCAGCTTATTGAAGTATAGGGACAAAGACGGGCAAATAATCTGAGAAGATAGCATGCTAACAAAATAGAATCAGAATATTATCTTGGTATTTCTAACTGTGAGAAAAAATATAGTAAGAGAACATCAAAATTTGGTAGAAGAACATGAAAAATTTATACCTGCAAAAATCAAAATGAACTTCTCTATGGAGCAGAAATTGAACAGCAATGCAAAGAGCTGAGCAGGAATGAGCTGTGGGCCACTTACTGCAGGTTGTTTAATTCCTGTGGTGAGAACATGGTCAGAAAATGGTCAGTTCTTTTATTTCTGATGAGGGGGCCAGAGCTAATACAATGTTTGAATCAGTGTAGTGGATGCCATCATTTTTCAAAGGGACAGCAAAAAGAACTTACTATCCACTGAGATGTAACCTTAAGAATCAGCAAATGATCCAAGGTCAAAATGAACAAATCTTATGAAAAAAATACTGTTAAGAAAGATAGTGAGCAATACTCAATAAAAAATGATTTCACTCCATATTCAAATTGATTTATGATTTTTAAAATAATTGAATGCAAATATAGTCAGGATTCTCAAAATAATATTAGAAGGATTAATAGCAATATAAATTATAAAAAACATGAATTTATGAACCAACAATTGAGAAATGAAACAAGTCAGTAAAATATTGACTATAAATATGTATCTGGATAATTAAACCTCCATAGACTTATAAACTCGACAAATTGATACAACAGAAATAGTGATTTTCAAGGTGATACTTTAGCATTCTCTCTAAGGCATAAAGGTGTGTGTGGGTGTGTATGTGTTTATATATGCACACAGAAATCAAGAGGCACTCCTGGCTGGTGTGGATCAGTGGACTGAGTGCCAGCCTGTGAACCAAAAGACTGCAGGTTCGATTCCCAGTCAGGGCACATGCTTGGGTTGTGGGGCAGGTTCCTGGTAGGGAGTGCTCAAGAGGCAACCACACATTGATGTTTCTCTCCCTCTCTTCATCTCTTCCTTCCCCTCTCTAAAAATAAATAAAATAAAATCTTAAAAAAATTGAGAGACATTAGGGCTAGATTGAGAACCCCAATATATCATGAATGAGAGTTACAGAGGAAGAAAAGAGAAAATATAACAGAGATGTTATAAAGATATAGTACTTGAAAAAATTTCACAATTAAAGAAAGACTTGAGTCTTCAAATGAAAGTACATGCCAGTAACCTAGTAATTTTACTTAATTAATTAATCCATTCTCATTACACTGGATCAAAATTACAAACCTCAAGGGTAAAGAGACAATAGAAATCTGCCACATTTTCTACTAAGGCATGCCAAGTAGAAAATCAGAAGACTTCTCATTAGCAACAACAAATGTTGGAAAATAGTAGATATATCTACAAAGTACTGTAGAAAAACAAAAATTGTACTTATCAAAGTTAGCATTCAATAGAATGAAAAAAGTAAACATATTTTAGGAGTTTCAAAAATTAAAAGAAATTACTATGCACAGACCATCACTGAAAGAGTTATTTAAGTACTTTTCCCCCCTGCTTAATAACATTAGGAAGTAAAGTAGGCAGTGAAGTGCTCTGGGAGTTTTCTTGGGTAGGCATATTCCATTTAATGCATTTTACCCTTTTTGCACCTTGCTATACTTGTTAAACAGCACTCCAGAAGGCCCAGATGGATCTGAGTGCTTGTGATGTCTTAGAATCAAGATCTCTAATTCTACATATGCATGTAAAACATATTAGATAAGACGAGTATCTCTATTTGATAAATCCAATGTATCATGGGCAAGATGGAAAAATGGATTTTTAAAATTTTATTCGTTTACAAGTTCCACTGGGGCAGGGATGTTGCCAATTTGTTTTTTAAAAATTGAGATATAATTGACTTGTAAACAGACATCATTTTAAGGAGAAAAAGGCAAACCTAGAGGAAGAACATGGGATCTAAGGAACAGGGAGCAAAGAAACCAATTCGTGAATATAATAAGATTGTAAATTTAACTGATTATTTATTATAATAGAAAACAACATGAACTGTTAATAAAAATAAGTATTGCTAAAATTCTATGCAATAATAAACAGGTTGGAAAAGTGGGGAGTAATGTGATAGTTTAAACTTGCTAAGGTTTATACTGTTTTTGAAAGGAGATTAGGAAAATGAATAACTTTAAGAGTTTTAAAGATAGGTATTTATAACTATTGGTGCATTAAAAATTTATATTTTATAATTCTAAAAATTTGAGATTTATCAAAGAGAAACACATTTGAAGTGTTCACACTATTGGAGGGATACAGAGACACAATGGAAATAATTATTAATCCAATATGGTAGGAAGGGAGAAAGGAAGAAGCAGTGAAAACATATAAATGAAAAGTATAAAACAGATACAATTACATCAATAATTTCAATAAATATAAAATATATAACATTACTAATTATATAAAATTAAAATAACATAATCTACAAGAGAGTACTTTAAGACAAAAGCATACAGAACAACTAAATTAATGGAGGAAAAATGATATTGTTCCAATCTGTAAATAAGGTATAAGCACTTTGCAATGACATGATGCAAAATTGGTCATGAAAAATAATGGGACATGGTTAGGTGGTAAATTTTATGTCACATCTTTACCACGATAATGAAAGGATACATCTCTATGTTTCTATTTTTAAAAAGTCTAACACAGACTCACAAGCACATGTAAAAATGACACAGCTTACTGGAAAAATAGTGTTGGAATAGACAATTCAAAGTTTGCGTAATTTCTAATTAATTCAGAGGGTTCAAGAAGTCCAAATATGTCAATAATCACAAATAAATAATATAAATGGATTAAATTAGCAAGTTAAAAATAGAGATTGCCATACTATATTCAATTTTTCTCGAATGTAATTTATGAAATGTAAATTAAATGTCAACTAAATGTTATTTTATGGTAATTCAATAGTTACATCTGAAGTTTAAGGTCACGGAAAATTGGAAAATATATAATATTGATATTAAATTGCATGGGTCAAAAGAAAATAATAATTGGGGAAATAGTATACTACTGCACATATTACAGAATGGCAAAAATTTAAAAGACTAACAATACTTAGCATAATATTCTCAGTTCCATCCATACTCTCACAAAGGATAAAGGATTCCTTCTTTCTTTCTGCTGCGTAGTATTCCATTGTGTAAATGTACCAGTTTTCTGATCCATTCATTTACTGATGAACACTTAGGCTGTTTCCAGCACTTGGCTATTGTAAATTGTGCTGCTATGAACATGGTGTTTTAGAATTCTTAGGGTATAATCCCAGTGGTAGAATTACTGGGTCAAAAGGCAGTTCTATTTTTAGTTTTTTGAGGAAATTCCACACTATGTTCCACAGTGGCTGCACCAGTCTGCATTCCCACCAACAGTGCACTAGGGTTCCCTTTTCTCCACAACCTCACCAGCACTTGTTGTTTGTTGATTTGTTTATGATGGCCATTCTGTTTGGTATGAAGTGGTATCTCACTGTGGTTTTAATTTGTATCTCTGTGATGGCTAGTGATGCTGAGCATCCTTTCATATGTCTCTGGGCCCTCTGTAAGTCTTCCTTAAAGAAGTGTCTATTCAGGTCCTTAGCCCATTTTTAATTGGATTTGTTTGTCTTCCTGGAATGGAATTATATGAGTTCCTTATATATTTTGGAGATCAAATCCTTGTCTAAGGTATCATTGGCAAATATGTTTTCCCATACGATTGGTTCCTTTTTCATTTTGATGATGTTTTTGTTAGCTGTGCAGAAGCTTTTTAATGTGTAGTCCCATTTGTTTATTTTTCCCTTTATTTCCCTTGTCCTAGGAGATATATCAATGAAAATTATGCTAAGTGAAATAAGCCAGTTGGTAAAAGACAAATACCATATGATCTCACCTATAAGAGGAACCTAATGAACAAAACAAACAAATGAGCAAAATAAAATGAGAGGAATGGAAACAAGGAACAGACTGATGGTGAGCAGAGGGGAGAGGAGAGGGGGATAAAGGTTGAAAGAAGAGGAAGGGATTAGTGAAGGAACATGGATGAATGACCCATAGATATGGATAACAGGGCGGGGATTGTCTGTGGGAGCAGGGGTGAGGGGTAGGCAGGACAGTGGAGAGCAATGAGGGCAGAAACTGGGACAACTGTAATAGAACAACAATAAAATAGTGAATAAAAAACAATGACTGACAATACTAAAGATCGTCAAGGATGTGGAAAATGGCACAACTTGAAGGGATGCTACTGGCATCTAGTGGGAAGAGGCCAGGTTTGCTACTAAACATCTTACAACATGCAGGACACTCTACCGCAGCAAAGAATTATCTTGTCTAAATGTTAAAAGCTCTGAGCTTAAGAAATCCTGGTGTAGATTCAATAGAGATGTGTACAAATGTGCACCAAAATGGTTGTACCAATAAGAGCTGATGAATACACACTGCTCTGAGATCGAATATTGAGAGTTTACTTGTAATGCATGTTGGCATTTTAGTCAAAACACTCACCACAGTCCATGTCAGATTTTATTGATAAAGGTAGCAGTATCTGTTTTCTTGTCAAGAAAGTAAAACCGGGCTTTCCTGCCTTTCACAAGAACAAAGTGAGACAGCACTTTTCTTCTTGACTGTTTATTGGTAAAACTGGATGCTAACAATTGAGGAATGTCTAACACAGATGGTTAAGTTAGGTCGTGTTTTAATTTTCATGACTAGGGAGTGACAGCTGTAGCAAGAACTGACCCCTTTCTGTTTGTGGAGACTGTCACACACAAGATGTAGTCACTGAAAGATATAAAGTTTTATTTTTAGAGAGAGTACAAACATTGGTTAACTATAGAAATTTTTGCCATGTTTTATATTCTTGGTGAAAATTGATAGGCCACGTTTAAAGCTGTAGAGGAATTTAGTGAGTAGAAGTGAATATATTGTTTTTTAATCATAACTTTCGTATTTCAGGATAATTTTGTGATCCACGAATAAATAGCAAAAAGTCATTATGATCACATGGCCTATTTAAATGCTCAGTGGCCAGTGTATCACACAAACAATGGCTGTGGGTATTTGGTATTTGACATAAACAGAATGACTGAATCATTCACAAGACAATCAGTTTTACCTGGTCTTACATGTATATCTCTCTATATAAAGATACAAAGATTTTTTAAAAAAGTATTACTTCTTTTTATATTGACAATGTTTAACATTGTAATTGTCTTATCATGAGGAATGAAGTTTAAAATTTTCTCTGTATATTTTCTTATAACATAGTGTCAAGAACAAATGTAACTGGTAAACACAATAAATACATGATTATTGCAGTAGTTGAACAAATTCTGTGTAATACTTCTTTCTGACAATTTTATAGACAATGCACCATATAATGAAGAATGATTTATAAAGCCAAACAGACTTGTCTAGCTCTTCCATTATAACATGTTTCACACTTTTAATTAACGTACAAGTTGTACATGGTATGTTACATTCTCTGTTCTACCTTATTGTAGAAGTCATTGTTGCAGCTGGAATACAAGTGAAAGCCCACACCTAGCGGTGGAACTTGTGAGAATTTGGTGATAAGGAAAGACATTTTTTGAATCAAATAACAGGCATTGGTTTATAGCATTACCATGTGAATTAATTACAGAACTCTATGAAACAGCAGACAAACAGAAAACTGTGTTATATAGACATTTAGAATCTGTTGTCTAGCAAATGACACATTCCACAATACCCTGATTTCTATAGCCTAAATGTTCTTTCTGTGAATGCTCAGGATATTTTATTCCCAGCTTGGCTTTACACGCAACATTTAGTTCTTCGATATTAAATTAGAAAAGACTTAAAGAAATGAATAGTTGTATAGAATCCTGTTATCTATCACTCTAGGGAAATTATCTAAGTATAGTTTTGCAATTATAGGGGTGAGTAGATGTCTCAATCCTCCCTGTGAATTTGAGGGTTGCAAGACACCAAGAAGCCATCTTAAGAAGAATCTGAACATTGTTTCCAGATTTTAAATTCTTTGCTCTGTACATAATGTTGTTGCACTTGAAACTTTGTGAAACTTAACTGATCTAGACTGCAATTGCACGAGGTAGTTCAAGGAAAACATGGCGGTTTGTTTACCTAGCCATGAAAAGTACTTGCATGGTGAATTGCCCATCTACACAAGTTTGGAAAGGAAGCAAAACCAATGTCACATCTGAAATGATTTTACCATTTCATGAGATTTCAGCAAGTTGTTCATGATATCCATTTTTGCAGTAGATCTCAGTCCCTGAAATTTCCTGAACATTTTTCTCAGAAAAGAAATTTTCTACTTTTTCCTTTATTGCACTGTTCACAGAGGAGTAAGCTTCACCTTAAACAAACTAAGGGCCCAATTGCTTCATTATCAGCTGTATGTGGGACATGGGTCAAAAGATCATAGCTTTTCATGCTATGCACACAGCACACTGGGCAGCGGTCCAAGTTCCCGGTGCTTGCTCTTCCCTTTATGTTGAAAGGAAGGATTCTGCAGAGGGAAGAAAAACTACTATATGCTCTAATTTAAGAATTCTAAGAAGTTCATTAAGGTTTACTATTTCTAGAATCATTGAAGTACATGGTATACTGAACTGAACACTTAATTTTCAATTTTCTTTATGTATTTCTTGCCTATTCATCATGGCTTGTGTTCAGAACTGGCAAATACAGAGAGACAGATTTTGATTATGCTTGCTTAAGGTTGGGGTGATGGAGGATTGAGGAATAATAGCTATAGTGTATGGTATTTCTCAAGGTGATAAAAATGTCTTAAAATTGATGGTGGTAATGGTTGCACAGTTCTATGGTGATGTGAAAAAACATTACATTGTGCACATTATATGGGTGAATTTTATGTTATATAAGTTATATCTCAAAAATGTTAAATAATCTTTCTCTAGGCCCATTTCTTTCATCTAGTAAGAAATATGATTAATCTATGTTGAATGCTTAGTATGTCTCAGCCACTGTCTTAAATACATGTATATTTAATGCTTTTCATGCATTATCTCATTTACTTTTCACAATAACCTTATGATGTTGGTATATTATTATTATTACAGTTAATAATCTCATTTTACTCATGAGAAAACTTCAACAAGATTACAGAATTAAATATGTTTCCTCTACACTTGAGATCTTTATCACCCTATTAACCAATGTTACTTCAATAAATTTAATTTCAAAAATTGGATGTTTTCTTCTATGTGGAAAGCAACAAATTCAGTAAAGTGGGACATACTATAGTGATAGTTCTCAGAAGCACAATTCAATTTTCTACAGTCTCCTGAAGCTCTGAGCAAGAAGCTTCTGAGTGCTTCATCTTCTCTCAGGATAAAAGGTTTTACTTAAATCTTTCAGAGATAAATAGCTCCAAATGTTAAAATTGATACACAAAAAAGAACAACTATAATGCAGTTCTGAAATAGTTCCTATGTTTATGTCTACAAATAAAAAAATCCTATGCATTTGTTTGTAAATGCTCTTTAAAACTTAGTTTGGTCCATCAGAGAGAGGATTGTTTGAGCCAGGCTTTCAGGTGACTTAAATATTCAAGCAAGGCTTTGTATGTGGTATGTGGTTATGCACATAAAAATGAAGACAATATATGATGCATAATTTCCAGAGTAAAAACTAAAAATAAAAGATGATAATATTTGGTGCAGGCAAATGACTTTATTAATTTGTGAATTAAGTCATCTATTCTGTATTAATCTGGGTTTTATTTTGCAATTTAAACTTTCAAGTGAGCTTTAAGAAATAGATGTATTAAAGGATACAGAGGTACAGCAAACATCAGTGGGAACGAAATAAAGTCTAACTGAATTCTGAGCTAAAATGTCATGAATCAAATTTTCCTTCTCAATCTTTCAGGGGTTGCATGGTCTTACACACATCGAGGTCTCTTCTTACGTTGTCTTTACCTCTTGCCTTCTCTTTATCTGATTCTTGGAGTAATTTTTATACCATGTCCGAATATGGCAGTTTCAGTCTCAGCTTTATTTTATGTTATGAGATCTAAAAAATAGTGACTAACTATAGACTGTGTTTTTTAATTCTGAATCTTGAAAGAAGTTATCTGACAAGTCTCTGCTAAACTGATGGAGTGTCTAATTTTGGGTCGAACGTATAGCCCACCTATGGCCAATGGTGCTCAACCCTGTACGTAAATGTGCCCCTCCAGAGCAAGTTTCCAGAATGAGCCCTGAGGTGGGCATTTATAATATGATATTTGAGAAAATGCACTTTTACTTTTTTGTCTAAAGTTACAGCTTAGAAGAGACAGAAGGCCATATTTCCAGAAGTGCCTTAGCTTCTTGTTCTTTATTACAGGTATGTCAAACTATTGCCAAATATCAACTCTAACATCAAATGTGATCTCAGACTTAAAATTTATGTATGGGAAAATAGAATTCTCCTAAATAAGAATTAAAATAAAAGGTCAAAAGGAGGCAATATTACTAGTACCATTGTTAGCCAATTTTTTGCATATTAGAACAGGCTGCACAATATGCCTATTGTAGGGAAATTATAGCAAAAAGGAAAAAAAAAGCAAAAACCCTGATGTGTTAATAAAGACTGGGAGCCTGGGGAGCAGCCATGCTTTCTGGTGAGGTACAACTGTTTCTCCCCAAAGTGGGGTTGGTCATGGCTCAAGTTTTCAAAATCTTTAAAAACTTACTAAACCAGAACTCACAAGAATTATTTTATAATAGCACCCTTCAGGCATTTACAAAAACATTACATTTTGTTGATTTATCATATAAAGAGTTATCACACTCATCCTCCAGGCACATAGCTGATGTATTCAAAGTCATTTAATTTGCTTTTATATTTTATGGAGACTATTACAATGTGAAAAGTCAAATGCCAGAGAAAGTTCTTTATTATATTTGGAAATGTGACACTAGCTATAGCTAATTTATATTCTGGAAGGGAAAATTAAACTATCTATCTATCCCAGTTAAGTCTTGGGTACTGAAAAGATGGGAAGATTCTGATTTTCCTTGCAGAGAGTGGCTAAGATAAAGTGATGAGTTCTCTTAAACTTGGATTCTAGAATGAGAAATTATGTCAGAGGGGTGGGGGGGTGGGGGGACTAGATGAAAGAAAGTGAAGGGGTTTGCCAAGAACATATATGCCCAAGCCATAGACACAGACACCAGTGTGGTGATCGCCAGAGGGAAAGGAGGGCGGGGGATGAGTGGAGGCAGGCAAAGGGGCTGGATGGGGACATCTGTATTAAAAAAGAAAAAATATGTTGTAATTTGATAAGAACCAATATCTGGTGATAAAACTTGGAAGAAGGAATAAGAAGCTGCTAACTTTGAATTAAAGCACTTAAAAACTACCAAAAAAGAAATTATGAAAAGAAAGAGTAAGGGCTACTAAATAATTAATTTTTTTTGAATGGCCACTATGTCTCCAAATGTGTGTGCTATCTGCATCACTAGAAGCACAAACTCTAGCACCTGCTTTCCAGACATGCACAGCTGTTAGGGATGTGTGGGACTGTCAGTCTTTTGTTTTTATATTGCAATCCAGAAGCATCTTTAATTGCTAATCTATCCTTTGGGGGGAGGGAATTATTTATTCTTATGTAGTTGTAGGAAAATTTTAGAATCTTCCAGTAATTGCCATTTACAAAATGAATGCAATACAACTAAGTTCTTGCCTATAACCCAAGATGATTCAGTTCATTTTAAAGTATTTGAACCTAATAAGAACCTTTACTTATAGTCCAGATGATTCTACATAATACTACATAATTTGTTTAATTTTCTTCATTTTTAAATTGGTAACTTCAGCATGTAACAGACTGACAAAAATGCAGGGTTGCTTCCAGATACCACTAACAAATTGCTGTTCATTAGATCGGGAGGATTACAAACTGAAGTTTGATTTATTATATTTTTAATATTTGAACTGTTATCTAGCAATGAGAAAATTCTTTTAAAAATTAGTTGGGGTTCTAAAAGAAATCTATTAGTAACTGAAAGTATCTTGCCCATTTTTTTTTCTGGGAAACAAGAAAAATTGGTGTTTATTAACTGAAAGAATACAGGGCAAGAACTGGAGTCAATGATTTCTTTCTTTCTTTCTTTCTTTCTTTCTTTCTTTCTTTCTTTCTTTCTTTCTTTCTTTCTTTCTTTCTTTCTTTCTTTCTTTCTTTCTTCCTTCCTTCCTTCCTTCCTTCCTTCCTTCCTTTCTTCCTTTCTTCCTTTCTTCCTTTCTTCCTTTCTTCCTTTCTTCCTTTTTCTTTCTTTCCCCTTCCTTCCATCCTTATTTTTTTCTTTCCTGTTTACTTCAGACATTCATGTGCTTTAAGCAAGTTGGAGAAGAAATGCTTTATAAGATTTTCCTTATAGGGTATTAGACTTCAGTTTTTGCATATAGTTAGTAAGAGAATATGTTTTGTTGTTGGACCTCTCAAGATTCTTTTATGCGTGATAGAATGCGATGGGAATTCACAGAGTTAAGCAGAGGAATTCAGGCTTCAACAACAAACAGACCTTTGTTCAAATCGCATTTTTGCTACGTGTTAACTGGGTGTTACTGGGAAAGTTACTTGTCTGGTTCCATGAGTCTCTATATCTTATAAAAATATGGGGCAACATATCAACTTGGTAAGAATGTTGTGACGATTACCTGACAACAGGCAAACAGACCCAATGTGTGTTCAATGTTGAATATATATTATTTCCTTATCCTTTTTGTTATCTCTACAAAAGAAATAGGACAGAGACCATCTCACATTGTCATCTCCTTGGGGCAAGAACTCAATTATACTTTTCTTTCTATCTTTCAGATTTTAGCCTGGTGCCTTGTTTACCATTGGCAATAGATAACTATGGATTAAATCAAATTCCCTCCTTATATGAAGGACATAATTGCTAATTGCAAAATATATAACTGATTAGTATATTCTTAGCTATAATGCCCAAATGAATGCAAAAAGAAGGACTCAAAACATTTTTACATCCTAAAATTAAAAGTATAATTTGGGTTGATAGCATGTAAAGAAAAGCAATTGATCAAATTCTCTGCCATTCTGGTTTTTTTGTCTTTCCATAATAGGTTAAAGATGTTTGATTCTATAACTCTTTGTGACCCTACTAAATTACTATGTGCACTCTAACTTTCAATTTCCGCATTTAAAAAAAATAAATGAACTAATAGTCTACTGGATAATGTACAATTTACTTTTTATTAAAATGTTATAATTGTGTAATCTCTGAACATTAGGATTTTTCCTGCAATAGCTGGCTCTTTCATGCTGTCTTTCTTTATGTTTATTCTGTGTTGTATATAATTGTAAAGTGTGAAATGAATATGTAAGAATTTAAGCCATTCTCTAGGGAAGGAGATTATACAGATTATCGTATCTATTGTTACATGCTACATTGTCTATCAATATTTAGGGAATGTTTCTTAATCTTTTCTATACAATTTGAAGTTTAGTTTTCTAAATTACTTCCTCAGAAGCAAATTTTAAAAAATAACAGTAATACTATTTGCTTAGTATTCTGTGTCCTGAAAAACATGCTGTATTTTATTTTATCTTTTCAGTTATATTCTGTGATAAATACTATCATGATTTGTGAAAAACTAAATAAAACTGGAGGCTTTATTCATGTTCATATACTTAAAGACTACTAGGAATACTTACACTAAATTTTCCCCTTGATAGAATATCCTGTACGAGGACATTTCTGAAGGCTAAAATTTTTGGTGCTTGGTTTTGAACTTATTTCACAGATGTTTCCTGACCATAAATATAATGACAAAGTTGAATCATAGTCAATGTCCACACCATTGTCCATGTCCATGGGTCCCTCATGTATGTTCTTTGACTAATCCTTTCACCTTCTTTCAATCAGTCCCCACCTCTGCCTTCTCTTTCAACATTTTTTGGAATTTTTTTGTATTGAATTTTGAAGATACTTTATGCTTGTGCAGGTGTGTGAGGAATGTGCTTATGTGAAAAAAATCCAACCATGTGAGTATTTACTACTCCAGTTAAGAAAGAGAAAATTACCAATAACTTTGAAATTCCATGGGCCCTCTCAGATCTGATCTCCCTCTACTCCTAAGTAAATAAGAGTATTCTGAATACATGTATCGCATTGCATTGTGTGTTTATGGTATCCCTGCCCCGTAATTCACACATGTGAACATATACTTAGGCAAAGATTATTGTATTTTGCATGATTTTGAACTTAATATAAATAAAATGATATTGAATTTTTCTAAACTTGCTTTTTTCCTTTCACATTTATGTCCAGAAGGTTTATCAATGTGATGTTCACAGCCATATGTCATTCTTTTTCACTACTGTATAACATTTAATTCATAAATATACTGAAATTTACATATGTATTCTTTTGTAGATTATGTATTTAGATCTATTCATATTTTCATATATAATTCTATATATGAAAATTCCAAGTATATTCCAAATATAACTCCAAGATATTCCAAGTATATCTATAACTAACATGACTTTTTTACCACTTATATTTTAAGATTATTCTGCATGTTAATTAAAAACTCCTTGTGAATTTTCTGACTATATGATTTTTATTTATGTATCATAATTTTCATAAACCATTCTCTAATGATGAAACTGAATTTTCCTCCAGTTTTTCTCTAATAAGAGTAACATCCTACATATCTTCACATTAAAATTTTGCTTTAATGTTTAGTTTCTTATTATTTCTTAAGGATAAATTCTCAGAAATAGAAATCTTTATTCAAAGAGAACAAGTATTTTTATGGCATTTTAACACCCACTGTAAATTGATTTTATGAGACTGAACTAAATTTTACTTGTATAAATTCAATATGATCATAAGCTGTTGTCTGTATTCTTTCATTCTTGTGTACTTTCAAAAACAAACAAAAGCCAAACAAAAATTCTGTCAAGTGTTAGGCAAAAATTTGTGTTATATTCCTATTTTCTCTGGCATTAGTAAAATGAATGGTACTTCAGTATTTGTTTTCTCTATATAAAATGTCTGTATATATAATTTGCCAATTTAATCCACTACATACTCATTTTTACATATATATATATTTTCCAAATGAATCAGGACTACTATACTCCAATGACTCACTTGATCGTGCAGATGGTGCCAAGCATAGAACACTTTGCTTTCTTGAACTGAATTGATTACTTTCTTGTGAAAGAACCCAAGCAAATGAATTCTAAGTGATGTGACTTGTCCAATTCCCAGAAGCATAATGATTTCAGTAGGAAGAGTTATTTTCGTTGATGGAGTTTTCAGAAGAAAATATTTATATATTTAAAAAGTCAGTTTTCACATGCAAATTTACTCTCCAACATTATGTAAAGAGTCCAGTTGTGGAATTGCCTCATATTTTTTCATCACTGACATTTCAATATCCTTTTATTTCTTTCTAATCTCTTTTTCTGTTCCACTCAGCTCATGCAAATCAACAAACGTTGGACCCAGACCAAATTTCTAAAGATATTTACTTAATGTTTTTTTCTCCTTTTGCAAATGAATAAAAATTGCTATCAAGAGCCCAAGCATGTGAGTTAGATCTGGGCATGGCATCTGTGATTCTCACTTTTCTTCTCTGACTTCTCTCATGTTTCCACCCATTTTAAACACTCCCATTTCTGCTCAGCGCAATGTCTTTCTAATTATAATGAATTTTACTACAGATGCTAACGAATAGAGGTTTTAAGCATTCTCAAACAGATGATTGATTTCAGTTTTTTATTGATGTTTAGTTCAAGGACATTGGAGTCAAACCATACTGGATTAAAATTCTGTTGTTAGCTGTATAGTCTATTAGTTGTGTAACATGGGGGAATTCTGGGCTTCATGATAATTCAATGACATAATTATAAAAAGAGTTTAGTACGTTGGATGGCAAAGAAGAAGCACCCATTAACTGGTTACTGTCATAAGTCATCTAAACACTTTTTGTATCTTTTATGTGCCATCTATCTTTTGGGGGAGGGGGCAAAAAACACATTTTAGAAAACAAACAAAAAAACCCCAAACCAAAAAATCCCTGTAAACCACAAATGGCTTATTTAAAGAAATGCGTGCAAATATTAGTGGCTAGATTAGTGGAATGACTATTTTCTGGATATTTATTTTACTGTTGTCAGTAGAATAAACCCTAAGGCAATGGTGTCCAATTTGTGTTTCGCTGATTCTGAAGATTTTGCAGACTTAACCTAAGGGTTTATAGTGGCAAAGACCAAATGGGTCAGATTCCATCCTTTTTCTGCCAGAGCAGCTTCACTTTCATCTTTTTTATGTATAGAGAGTATTTTGTCTTTTGTAGGAGGCTACTATTTTGCTTTCAGATGTCAAAATTTCTTTGAGATGGTCTATCAACTCTCTAGCCCTCTCAGGAATTATGGAAGATAGACAGGGGAAACCATACAATTTGTGGTCCCCAAGCAAAATGAAAATACAGGGCCCTTTATTGCAAAGGTAAGATTTCAAGACATAACAGGAAAATATCAAAGCAAGTCTGGGGTTCGTAAACTTTAGGGGTGTTCTGAGTGTGGGGCCCTGTGAGACTTCACTAGTTATACACCCAGGAATTAGCCCTGAAGAGGGGACAGACATGGACACAGAAAAATATACATAAGATCCTATTGCTGGGGCTTGAACAAAGGCCATGGGAATGGAGTAGCATGCTACCAAGTGCTCATCAGAATTTGTGGGTTCCCTCTCCCCACTGCTGCCACCAATGCTGCTGAGCTTCTCAGCCACTAACGAATGCTGGCACTATTTGCAGGAATTATACCATCATAACTCTGTTCTGATGGAAAACGATGGAAAAGTAAATCAGCTTTAACATGTCAAACTATGAGGAATAGAAAGTATTTGAATATCTGTTTGTGGGTTACATATATTCTTAAAGTACTCTCTGCTTCATTAAAAAACTTAATGAAATATTTTAAAAACACTCGTTTAAAACTGGGGAAATTGACTGTGGGAGGCATCCATTGCTTAGTAAAATCACTTGAGCATGTGTGTCCAGCAGACTGTTGCTTCCTGATTAATTTTTTAAATGCAGACATAGCTATATCTTGTGTATTACATTGGACTGAAGGCCCAGCAATGTCAAGGTTATAACCCTAATGAAGCAGAGCACACGCGAAGATGTATGTGTAAAGCTTTCATTACATGTCTCCACTTCAGCTTGAGATAAAAGCTCTTGTGGCAAAACAAAATAGGCAAGTAACAGTTTCTTTCCTAGTCAAGAGTTCACTTGTCAGCCTCTTTCTCCTGGGTCTGCTTCCATGATGCTCTACATGAAAGATTTTCAGATTTGACTATCTATAAGCTTTGACTTCGGAGACGTCTCTGGGATATCAGGCTGCCAGATGTGAGATGCCTCCTGATTTCCCTTTGATGGTCTGTTCCCAGGCAACGTGGAGACTCTATTGCATGGAATCTTCTTTGTTAGGGGGCTCTCACAAAATTAAAACATAACCACTTGAAACTAGATAGAGAGTTACAGCATTACAACATCTGACATAAGGTCAACTGCCTTATTTGTTGACCTGGAGGCTGTGCTGCTCTGCTTAGATCTCCCCTCGGGGCTGATGCACTCCTTTCCCAGCTGCTGGAAAGATGTCACCTCACAGCTTGCATCTGAGTTCCGCTCTGGGAATCACCCTGGCCTGGAGAATTGTCTTCACAGGGCAGCCTGCCTTTGTAGACTGTCAGACATAAGGTACAAAGGCTGATCCTCTCACTGCAGCTGGGAACACCTCTGAAGGCTATGCCGGCTTGAAGGCTCCCTGTGCTGTTGGTGGAGGCTTTTGTTGTAGCTATATCACACACTGCTACCTTGACCCAATGCTTTTTCCCTTTTCTCCCACGAGTGTTCATTCCAACAGCAAGAGCAGATATACTATTGGTGGCACCCAGTGCAAAGAACCTGTGAAAACACAGGTTCTTTGTTCAAAAATAAGGATAAAAATTCCATTAAAGTTACCAAAATAAAAAGCTTTTACTTTTTTTCCCCCATGATCTTTCTCCATTTCTTTTTTTTATTGCTGTGGTACACTTTACATAATGGAATATTATTCAGACATAAAAAAGCAAGACATCTTACCTGTTGCAACAGAATGGGTGGAACTGGAGATTATTAAGCTAAGTGAAAAGGCCAGTCAGATAAAGACAAGTACACTGTGATTTCAATTATATGTGAGATCTAATGAACAAAATAAACTAATGAACAAAATTAAAATGTTCATAGATCCAGAAAACAGATTGATAGCTGTCAGAGGGGAAGGGGTTTGGGGGGAATGGGTGAAAAAGATGAAAGGATTAAGCATGAAAAAAACCCTCAGACACAGACGAGGGGGATGGGGGAAGGTAGAAGAGGGTATAGGGGGGTATTCCATGATGGAAGGCACTTGACTTTGGATGATGAAAACACAATATAATATACAGATGATGTATTATAGACTTTTACACCTGAAACCTATATAATTTTATTAACCAATGTCACTCCAATAAAAAAAAATGAATCATTGCAATAAAACATGTGAAGTACCTAGCAAAAATTATTACTTGATGTCATTTTAAGTAAAGAAAAATTAAACATTTAAAATATTGGTGTGAAATTCACTGTTCATCTCTATATTGTGCAATGCCTGTTTGAAATGGAAACATAAGAGCATTTAATTTACATGCAGAGTCACTGAAATTACACAATTCACTTTTTCATACCTCATGCATACATGAATATCTGATCATTTTTTCCTTTGTCCCCCATTTATATCTTTACATACCTCTCTGCAAGAAATTTTGCCCAGAATTACACAGGAGAAAGTGAAGGGAGAACTTAAACAACATGGGGTGGGAGGCACAGACTGCTCACTAATGTTCTAAAATTTTTTTAATTAAAAATCTTTATTAGCTGTGATTCCATAGTAAAAGATGCTTCTGCAGAAATACTGGTTACCTTTTAAAAATTCCATGCCAGCACACAGTATTGTTTATGAAAATGACTTAGGACTTCTAACATATTTTGATTGAGCGTCATTGTAATGCTCAGGTAATGTGAGCAATAATGGAAACAGTAAGCATTTATATCAAAGTAATCCAATTTGGATAATAGGGAATTTAATTATTTATGGGCTAGATAAATATCGCTGGAATTTATTTTTATGAATTATGCACCTTTGTGAAATCCTTTTATAAGCCTCAAAAATTATGAGCTACATGCAGTATCATTTGTCACTGATTATATGAATCAGAAAGTTATGAGAGTTTTCACAATTTCAGTGCTACATACTTTATTTCCAATAATAGAATTGTATTTATCACTTCTATTATTCTTCATTAACAGGAAATATATTTATTAAAAGCATTACCATAATAACTGTAGTAGAAATAAAATATTAAAAAAAAATTTAAGTTATATTACTAATGAGGAAGTATTGCTATCCCACTATTCAATTATCTTAAAAAAGTTAATAAAGTACAATAATTCTCAGTTTATGAATCAGTACTACTCATTACTGAATTAATTAAGGTTATATTTTTATGCCTTTTAAAACTAAGTTCAGCAGAGATATTATATTTGAACTTCTCTCTAAAGTAAAAAATACTGTCTATTTTACTGGTCAGAAAATGGTATCTTCTAAGGAGTATTTCACAACCAAGGCACAGTTTGCACACCCAAGTACAACTCTTGGAAGAAGACAAATCTGAACATATTAACCCTTTAGTGCTTTTGATCTTCCCTGGTGTGCTTAAATTTTAATGATAGTTTTCATCACCCAAATAGAGTCTTACTTTACCTTGTCTGTAGACACTTTCACACTGGAATCACAATTGGGATCCTAATTACCTTAGAAATAGATGTTTGCTTTCTATTTAGAGAAATCAACATGGTTTCTTTAGTTATAACATAATATAAATAGGGACATTTTCCAGAAATATTCATTCAGTTTGAACCTAATTTCTTTAGCAGGCAGCTTTATTTAGTGGTTCTTAGTATAACATCACTTATTTTTCCAGAACATTATCTTTGTTGATTTTCACTTTTTGATTTCTAAGTTTGCTTATTGGTTTAGGTCACACCACTTTAAAGTAGTAGGAGATCCTATAGGCATGGGGTATTGAAGGAGAATAGGAATATGAAATCAACCAGAATCTCTCCACTTTCCTATCTTTAATGAGCCTTAGGTCTTAGGCTATCCATGATTACAATGCTAGACTTATTTGTGGATGGGGAAATTTGATTAAATTCAAACTTTTAAAAATAGACTTATAGAAAAGTACATTTTAAAGTTCTTGTTTGGAGTAGGCCAATTTTCTTTTAATTTTTTAAAAAGATTTTATTTATTTTTAGAGAGAGGGGAAGGTAGGGAGAAGGAGAGGGAGAGAAATATCAATGTGTGGTTGCCTCTTACATGCCCCCCCACACTGGGGACCTTGCTCTGAACCCAGGCATGTGCCTTGATGGGGAATTGAACTAGAGAACCTTTAGTTTGCAGACCAGCACTCAGTCCCTTGAGCCACACCAGCCAGGGCTGGGGTAGGCCGATTTTCAATTAAATAATTTATTTCAAGGTGCACTGAAGTCATCAGGTTATGAAAATTTTGATTTAGTGTCCTGTATCGGGTTACATAGAAGCAACAAGTTAAGGAAGACCAACATGGGCCAGAATCCAAAGCTGGGACCAACTGATTAAGCAGAGCTGTAAACTACACATATCTATAACTATACCTATATATTGATGTCTATGTCCATATCTAAAGTCATTATCATGGAGAACAATGAGTCTAGGATGAGAGGCTGGTAAATATTATGCATATTTAGAGTCAATCCAATTAAGGGATATCTAAAGAGACAGCAGGATAGAGAACAGGTTGTGAAATCAGCCAGCTTTATTTCCCTGGAGGACAGAAGCACAGTCTAGGCATTGACAAAACTTTCATACTGGACATGAGAGAACTGAGAATAGCAAAGCCAAGATTAAGAACAAAATCTTATGTTCAATATAGGTAGAAATTTTACCAAACATATAACCAGTGTTGGATTATTTCTCTTACTTTAGGAGTGATCTACTTTGGGTTATTAGTAACTCACTTGCAGGTGAGGCAGTCTCCATGTGGGGTATACTCAGATTTGGGAAGTACAAAGATGCAATGACCACATGATTCCAACACATGGAAATAGAATTTTTTGGCTCAAGAGGAGTTAATAAGCCTAATGGTACTGAATGCCCTTACATTACAATCTGAATTTGAAATAGGCCACTTAAATTGATTTAATCTATTTTATAATGAAAAAGTTCCTAAACATGAAATGTTTACACTACATTCACTTATAATTAAAAATTGACAGCGGTTGCTATATTTTGTATGGAGTTTTAGACATTAAAATTTATTTCATTTGATTCTGACAATGCCTGTTTAGAAAAAGGAGCTGTAGTATTGTCATTCCTATTTTGTAGATAAATGTTTCAGAGATAATGGACCCAACAAATTTCATATGCCTGTTTGAAAGGAAGCCCAGAATAAACCCAGGAAATACTCCTTCTGATATCTGGTTAAATACTACTTGTATAGCGTAGACGTACATTCATGAAAGCTACTAGATTCTAATCTTTCCTTACTACTTACCTGATTTTGATGTCATTTAATTAAAGCTGTATTGAATAAATATAACTTCCTATTTAGTTGCCTTAGAATATTAATAATATCCATTCCACTGATAGTATAGAAATAAGGGAAAGCTGTAAATCAGGTTTTGGCAAACTTTTAATTCCATCAAGGGCCAGAGTCAAAAGAGTGTGAGTTTTGTGGGCCCTATTGTCTTTGTCACAACTATTAATGCTGCTTAGACAATGCATAAACAGAAACAGCTGTGCTGCAATAACACTTATCTACCAAACAAACCTTTGCTTTAGATGGTGAAGTGAGCAGTTTTCTTATTTACTGTCAAAATACCTGAATGGTTCCAAAAGCAAGGAAAACTTTCTCTACTACTTAAATCTTTCAGGAGTGACTTTAATGTCATATACCTATATTCAATAACTTCTACCCAGAAACCAAGAACTTTGCATAGAAAAGTTCTATGCAAAGAACTTTTGCATAGATAGATAAAATATCTATCTTATGCAGATAAAGCATAAGATAGATAAAATCAGATTACATAGCAAGAAATGAAAAATATTTCTGTGATGGAATATGTACTTTTATATATACACTTACACAGTATATCTTTTATTAACCATCATATTGTTGTATGAATTTAAAGTCATTGTAATAAAGACATTGGAATTTCTACAAAAAGTTTTCAGAGCAATGTGCATGAGTAGTGAAAAATGTTTCTGAAATAACATATATTGATAATTGGACTAAACTTTAAAAATGGAAAGAATAAACTCAAAATGTTTAGATGTGGGCAAATCCTAATGGTCTATTTAAATTTTTTTGAAATAGATGTGTATACTTATAGTCATGAGATTAATTTAATGTAATTCTTTATTGTTCTATTTTTCATATTTCTCCAAGGTTATCAAGTCTTCAGAAATGCTTTAATTCCCCTTGATATTTTAGCAGAATAGAAAGCACAAAATAGTCAACAAATGATTACTGCATTGAATATTTTGAACTTATGTAACTTTCTTTGAAAGAGCTCAATATCACTAGCTATCAGAGAGATGCAAATTAAAACCACAATGAGGTACCACTTCACACCAGTCAGAATGGCCATCATAAATAAAACAACAGACAACAAGTGTTGGAGAGGTTGTGGAGAAAAAGGGACCCTAGTGCACT
>CM052541.1:31274811-31309242 GCA_028533065.1 Trachops cirrhosus | reverse complement strand
GGGCTGGAATGGGAATAAAGGATAGAAACTGTACTGAATAAACTAAAATAAAAATTAAAAACAAAAATATAAATAAATAAAGCTAAAATTAAAAAAAAAGAAATTATTAAGGGTATTTACTTTAGGTGTAGCTTGACAATAAACTGGAAGAAGAAGGTGCAATTTAGAAATGAATCGCCTTCACTTATGCCACTGGACATATCGTGACAGAAAGGCTTTAGGCCAATCCAAGCAAAATGGGAGCATGTACGTACCCCATTAGAATTTTCTGTACTCGTAAAAAAACTAAAATATTTTGATGACCAGTTTTCTACTTCATCTAATTTTACCTCTAACAATATACTCACAATTATGTACATTATTCAATAATTTATGCGGAATCTAGTAAGAGAGAACCCAGGGCATACTAATTTTACCAGTGCGCACCCGTGTACGTAACTTTTCCATAGGCCCTTCTCTTTTATTTCAATATATGTAAAAGGACACGGAATATATTACTTATAATAGTTTTATTTGTACATTTTTCTAATTTTAAATTAATTTGTGCACATTTTAAATATTTTGAGTAATACATAAGGAAAATAATTATTTAAACTATATTTATAGTTTTATTGTAGGGCACACACATTCTTTTTGTTTGACTGGATTCCTGCACAGCAGTTATTCCTCTTTTTTCCTGGTTAATGGCTCAATAATTTTTCTATAGAAAATTACAACTTTCCATTTTTTATTTCAAAGGATAAAGGAGCAAGCATTCAACCTAATCTAAGCTATCAAGTTTATTTTTTTCCCACAGCCACACTGGTTGGTTCAATAAACAAGTGACCCGACTGAAATACAGAGGGGTCACGCTCAAGACTTTTCCTGGAGATACTGGGAAATTGGTGGGATTTTTTTAATGGTGTCTGTTAACAATTAAGACATAATCTTGTTGTGTGGGGCCAACACATAGAGTTTGAGAATGAAGTCAAGAGAAGAAAATAACTGGGCACTGATGACATAATTAAAATTTTCACTTATATCATCTAATATAAGCTCACTCTCCCATAGCCTCTGAATTTTTGTTCATTTATTTATGAAATGCTCCTGCAAAGTTGAGATTGTTTTCCTCACTTAAAGTTAAAAGGGTCCTCACTACGATACCCAGAATCTACTCATGATTACTATAAATATATAAATACATTTATTACTATGTTTTTGAAAAAAACTATATGGTATTTTAAGACAATAAAATAGTAAATTATATGGTTTTAATTTTTATCCCACATTTAAAACCACACTCAATCCACTGAGCTACACCAACCAGGGCTTATCCCATATAGTTTTAATTAAACAATATAGCATATCAATAGAAAAACAGAGGTGAATTTTCGAAGAAATTTTTGTTATCAGAAGAATAAAAATATCAATCTATGCTTCAATTTAATACAAGAAAGAAAAAAATTAAATAGAAAATAGAAGAATGGACATAAGACATAGTAAAGAATCAATCAAAAAATAGAAAAAGACTAAACATATCAATGGTAAAATAATATAAATGGTCTAACATTTCTCATAGAAGAAAAATACTCCATAATAGAAAAAAATCCATTTTATTAGTTTTAAAAAAAGATTTGAAAATATCAGTATTGTTAGGGGTTCAAAGAACTTATCATTCTTGTGTTACTAGAGGGAAATCAAATTGTTTTAACCTTTCTGGAGGACATTTGGTAAAAGATATTGTGATCTAGAGGTTTGATATCTATTTTATTTTAAATCTAATTTTATTTTTTCCCTGAATTTATGGACAATTTCTTAAGGTTATACTTTATACTACAAATTTAACTTTGATTGGTATCATTTTTAACATTTATGAACATGTGCCTGTTACAGCAAAGTACAAAACTCTGAAGGGCACTGAATATTCGATACTTAATTTTATATTCATATATGATATATGTAAATAAAATATGTTAATCCATTATCTTAAATAACTCACTCATAAAATGCTTTTCTAATAAAGGCAAAAATCACATGTACTGCTTCTTTTACCATACATGCTATTCACAAAATTGAGTTAAAAAAACTGCTACTATAATTTGTGTGATATTTATTTGAGGTTACCAAGATGTTTTAACATTGAATGTTATAAAAAACAAGTTAGTTTATTTTGAATTATATGTAAAACATTCTGCTAAAAGACTTTATATATTTTTCTCTTTCATTTTTCTAGTAGGCAGATACAATTATTGTCATTTCAGTTCTCAAATTTAGGAGCTTCCTAGGTGAAATCTAAAAATGGCACCATACTTGGAAGGCAGGGAGCAACTTAAGAAAGAAGCAGACCACTCCGTAGGTGGTACATTTAATAAACAAGAAAATGTACAGAAGCTTGTCTTGGGCTACCACACTAGAAGTAGATCATCACTCTTACCTGACAAATCTTAAAAGTTTACATAGAAGGTTTAACTGTGTTCAGTCACATATACAGTCCAGATGACCTCAATAACACCTTGCTCTCTCAAGCTTTGCCCTTGGAACAGATCCCATTGTAGGAATGATGAGTAGAACACACATTGCAAGGACTGAGGCTGGGGTGAGGAGCCTCTGATTGCCAGAGTCCTTATCACTCTGGGATAATAGGCCGTAGGTCACATCCTCTTGATTACCTCTCCCAACACATTACACTCTGGAGAGGAGAGTTGAAGTTTGGAAAGAATGGGGACCTTTGTCATGTGGCTGGTGGTGATGGAAATGGATATGAACCCAATCATCCCATTCTTTATTTTATATCATGATCTTAACCAATTTGCAATACCATTCCCCTGGCTCTGGAGAATTGAATGGGTGATTCTAACATAGGCAGAAAAGAAATGAGTGTTGGTGACATGATAAGACAAGCATTTCTGAGCTTGTACATTCAGAGTACCAGGTTATATGCTTATGCATATTAGCTTAAATAACCATTATGATCATGCTAATAAGCTGTATTCTTATATTTTCCCCATTTAAGAGACAAGAAAGCAAAATTTAAGGAAATTATGTAGTTTTTTTAAAGACACACAGGTAGATATGAAGCCAGATTTTGTACTAAGATTGCCTGATATCATAGCTTGTGTGCATTTTAATAGGATCTGATCAACTTTGGCCAGCTGTGAATTGCTTAGATTCTTGCATGTATGCAGACATATGTACTAACACACAGACAGCATACACATTTTTAGATCAAAACACACACACACACAATTTATACAATCTAAATCCTCGTGGATCTTATATTAGACTAAGATTGATGATTTCTAATTGTAAAGCATTCCTCCATGTTAAACATGCTTTGCCAAATCAAGGTGACATGTGGGGATTTTAGGCAGAGCTCCTTTGGGAGCTCCCTTCCCTTTTTCCATTTGAAGCTTTGGGGATGAGCTAAATAACACTCATAAACATTTCTTAAGGTAGTTCTATTTTAAGAGTAACCCTCCAATAGTTTCATTTAATAAGAGTATACACATTTTAATTATGTTTCCAAGAATATTGTGCCTCTATTTCTGAGAAAATCATAACCATAGATAGCAATATTTACACTTATATATTATTTGCTTATCAAGATATTGAAGTATTTAAATAAATTTCTGAAAACAGGTATCTAAATGAAAGGACATTTAGATGGTAAGGACCACAAGGGATAATTTCATCTGTTTATCCTCTGTATTGGTTAAGGAGAGATTTTATTTTCTCATGGGTCTCAGAAACTGAGCATTTTGCCTATCAAGAAAGAAGGAAGCTAAATTTTTTGGTCAAATGTCATAAAGTAATAGAAGATATTTACTGTCAATAGCTCTAATAAAAATTATTAGACAATAATACACTCATACCTTTTTTAAAGAATGTATTTACTTGATTTCAATATTTGAGTTTTTTGCTAAAAACCAATGTTTATGCCACTTTCAAATTCTAGTAGAAATTACATTATTTTGGAGTATGTATTGATAGGTACTCTCTGTAGTTTTATAGTTTTCTCAGCAGGTCATCATGCTATAATTTTGCAATTCAGCCTATCATTTCATTACTATAACTACTGTATTGCTACCAACACAGAAACATCATGATAGATTTCTTCCCTGTTGAACTTTTTATCATTTCTTTATATCTCCTATTTATCCCTATGAGTATATAAACATTTTGAACTACATTGGATATTATTTTCTCAAACATACTAAAGAGAAAACCACTTAGTCACAAATATTGCCATAATTCATTATGAATGGAGAGAAATGGGTGAACTGTAAAAACAAATGTACATAAATGGTAATCATAAATAAAGTATTGGTTTCTAGTTTGATAACTATTTATCTATTTCTTCCTTTGTATTGACCTTAATTTTAAATTCACGTGCAAATCAATATTGCCAATTGAATGAGTTTTTGAAAGTGCCTAGTATATATTACTTATCTTTGTAGCCAAACAATAAATGTGAGTTCCATTCCTCCTTGCTTCCACAAAGAAAAACAGACTAGAGGGAGAAAAGTTGAGATTTGTTTCTTGGGATTTAATCTCCTGAAATATAGTAACTAATTTCAAAGCAAAGAGATATTTCATAACATAGTTATTTATTTCCATAAAACAAATCACTTTATGACCTACTTACTTAAAAACGATGATGATGATGATCTTTCAGGAAACTAAAAGACAGGAAAGCTTATGGGAATTTGGAATAGAAAAAATATTCCTGTTTGTGAAATAAGGACTCAGAGAACACAGCATGGATTATAAAATGTACTCACAATGGGGAGGCTGTAAGCACCTAGAAAGATTGGAGAGCACTCTTGAAATTAGTGGGGCATGTCAGAACATCGTGTGCACTTACACATTGGAAAAGTTGCTCCCCAGTCCCCCAAACTCAATACTTAATGAGTGTGAATACCCGATGGGTAATCATTGAATGCAACGAAATATATTACTGCTTGAAGTGCTTGCAGGTACATTCAATGAAATGAAGGCTAAAGTCACTGGGGAGTATGCTGGCAAGAACATTTTGACATGAGCTTTCTTTCTCTTGGATCTTAGACACCATGATCAGAAATATAGGAACCAGCTATTACTTTTAAACCGTGAAAATGAACATCCAAATGACAAAGCACAAAGATTAAAAAACCACTATGACCTGAATTTTGGAGGTATTGCACCTCCTTCAAACACCTGCATCAGCTATCTCATTACTTGTTAGCCACTATAGGTTTTAGAATTCAAGATGCTAAATGTGAGAAAATAGCATTATGTGATCCTCACAAAAGCTGATGGTAATTTTGTCTTCATTAGCATAATCATAATATTGAGAACAAGGAAATGTTTAATGCTCTGGGTTGCATTAATAAATCTGTTACATTGTTTTTATTTTACATTTTTTGTAGGAAGAGCACTTAACATGAAATCTACCTTCAACAAGTTTTTATGTGTATAATACACTATTTTTAACTACAGGTGTAATGCTGCGCACAGATCTCTAGAACTTGTTCATCTTCCTTAACTGAAACTTGATGCTCATTGATTAACAACTCTCCATTACTCCTCCCCCCCAGCCAATGGCAGTCACCATTTCACTCTTTCATTCTATAAGTTTGACTATTTTAGATACTTCATAAAAAGGGAATCATGAAGTATATGACCTTTTGTGTCTGACTTTTTTCACTTAGCATAATAGAATGAAGGTTAATCTGTGTTGTTGCATATTGCAGAATTTCCTCCTTTGTAGAGGTTAAATAACACTTCATTGTGTATTTATACCTCATTTTTTTTATTCATTCATTTGTTGATGATCATTTAGGTTGTTTCCACACCTTGGCTATTGTAAATAGTGCTGCAATGAACATGGGGTTGCTAACATCTCTGCACAATCTAGATTTAAATTTTTTGGATGAATACTAGAAGTGGACACTAGTCAGTGTGGTTCAGTGGATTGGGCATTGTCCCACAAACCAAAAGGTTACTGGTCCAACTCCTGATCAGGGCACATGTCTGGGTTGCAGGTTAGGTCCCTCAAGGCATGTACAAAAGGCAACCAATCAATGTTTCTCTCTCACATTGATGTTTTTCTTCCTCTCGTTCTCTCTCCTTTCCCATCTCTCCAATAATTAAATAAAATACTAGAAGTGGGATTGCTGGATTACATCATAGTTTTATTGTTAATTTCTTGATTACCCTCCTATTGTTTGCACCATAGCAGTTGTACCACAATGCCTGCACCATATGTTTTCTATACTAGCTGTATCATTTTGCATTTCTACCAGCACTAAACAAGCGTTTCAATTTCTACAAAGCTGAAAGCATCACACTTCCTGATTTCAAAATATATTACAAAGCTGCAGTAATTAAAATACTGGCAACAAGACAAACATATTGACCAGACGATAGAGAGCCTAGAAATAAATCCACATATTATGACTAACTGATCTTTGACAAAGGTGTTAAGAATACAGATTTGGCAAAAGAAATAGTCTCTCAAGCAAATGATGTTGGGGTTCTGGCCAGGTGGCTCAGTTGGTTGAATGTCCTCCCATGCACCAACAGCTTGAGGGTTCCATCCCCCTGTTGGGGTGGTGGAAGGGAGACAACTGATTGATGTTTCTCTCTCACAGCGATGTTTGCCTCTATCTCTCTCTCTAAAAACAAATCAATAAGCAAATCCTTGGGTGAGGGTTAAAAAAATGATATGAGGGAAACAATATCCACAGTCAAAAAAAAATTGGACCCTTAACACCACATACAAAATTCAACTCAAAATGGATTAAAGATTTAAGCTTAATGTCTGAAACTGTGAAACTTCTAAACAAAATTGTATGGAGAAGTCTTCATAATATTGATCTGGGCAATAATTTCATGGATATGACACCAAAAATATAGGCAACAACAACAACAATAGAAAAGCGAGACTACATCAAACGATAAAATCATCTACACAGCAAAAGACACAATCAACAGAGTGAAAAAGTAGCCTAAAGAGAAGAGAAAATATTTGCAAACCATATCTGATAAGGGATTGATTTCCAAAGTATATAAGGAACTCCTACAACTTATTAGCAAAAAAACAAAAACTAATAACCTGATTTTAAAAATAAGATAAAGAATTGAACAGATATTTCTCCAAAAAAGGCATACAAGGTATTAAAAAAGATGGTCAAAATCTTTGATATTCAATAAATGCAAATAAAAATCACAATAATATACCACCTCACATTTGTGAGGATGGCTATTAAGAACAATAAAAAAGACAGTGCTGGTTAAGATTGGAGAAACTGAGTTCCTTGTAATTTAGTTCTGAGGACTTCATTTTAAAAGTCATATACACAAACTATAATATACTTATAAATATGACAGATAACAGAATGATACAGACACAAAATCCTCAAAAAGAAATATTTAAAGAAGCAAGAATTATTAACTCAAAGGAGAAACAGAAATTGTTTTATTTTATTTTTAAGTATATTTTATTGATTATGCTACTACAGTTGTCCCAACTTTTTCCCCTCTTTATACTTCCTCTGCCCTGCACCCCCCACCCTCCAGCATTCTCCCTTCCTTTAGTTCATGTCAGTGGATGGTATATATAAGTTCTTTAGCTTCTCAATTTCCTATACTATTCTTAACCTCCTCCTGATTATTTTATGCCTACTAATTATGCTTCTTATTGCCTGTACCTTCTCCTTCCATTCTCCCCCTCACCTCCCCACTGATAACTCTCCATGTGACCTGTATTTCTGTGATTCTGTTACTGTTCTAGTTGATTGCTTAGTTTTTGTTTCCTTTTTTTAGTTTTAGTTCTTGATAGTTGTGAGTTGTCATTTTGTCATTTATAGTTTTTGATCTTCTATTTCTTATAAAAGTCCCTTTAACATTTCATATAGGAAGGGCTTGGTGATGATAAAGTCCTTTAACTTTACCTTATCTGAGAAGCACTTTATCTGCCCTTCCATTCTAAATGATAGCTTTGCTGGATAAAGTAATCTCAGATATAGGTCCTTGCCTTTGATGACTTCAAATACTTCTTTCAAGCCCCTTCTTGCCTGTAAAGTTTCTTTTGAGAAATCAACTGATAGTCTTATGGACAGTCCTTTGTAGGTAACACTCTCCTCTTGCTGCTTTTAAAATTCTCTCCTTATCTTTAATGCTGCATAACTTAATTATGACGTGCTTTACTGTGTTCCTTCTTGGGTTCAATTTCCTTGGGACTCTCTGGGCTTCCTGGACTTCCTGGAAGTCTATTTCCTTTGACAGATTGGGGAAGTTTTCCTTCATTATTTGTTCGAATAAGTTTTCAATTTCTTCCTCTTCTCCTTCTGGCTGCCCTATGATTCAGATGTTGGAGCACTTAAAATTGTCCCAGAGGTTCCAAACCCTCTCCTTATTTTTTAGAATTCTTGTTTCTTCATTCTATTCTGTCTGGATGCTTATTTCTTCCTTTTGTTCCAAATAGTTGATTTGAGTCCCACTTTTCTTCCCTTCACTATTGGTTCCCTGTAAATTTTGCTTTATTTCACTTTGCATAGCCTTCATTTCTTCCTTCATTTTGCAACTGAGCTCAATCAATTTTGTGAGCATCCTGATTACCAGTGTTTTTAACTCTGCATCAGATAGGTTGTCTTTCTTCTTGTTGTTTAGCTCTTTTTCTGGAGTTTTGATCTGTTCTTTCAGGCCATATTTCTTTGTATTAGCACACCTATTAACTTGTAAGGGGGCAAGGCCTTAAGTATTCACCAGGATGGTGCAACCTTCTTTGCTGCATTGTGGCACTGTCTGTAGGGGAGTCATCAGAGAGGGAACTATGACACTTGTTCAGTCTGCTCTGGCCCCACTTTCCAGTGAATGCTCCTGTGAGACTGAGAGTTTCTCTTGCTTTTGTGACCCCCACAGTATTTTACAGCTAGAGGTTTTAAGTCTTTAGTTTCCCATCAGCCAGCCCCGGCTTGCCCACGCTGTCCACCACCTTGCCACGTGTCCTCTTCTCCTGCCTGGTTGCCTGTCTCTGCCCCTCTTACTGGTCTGGGTGGATGCTCCTTTAACTCTCGGTTGTCAGAGTTCCTTGCAGTTTGATATTCTGGAACTTCTTGTTGTTTACTGGTTTTAATTTGGTTGCTATCTATCTTTTGCTTGTGTGAAGAAATGAAGCATTTCTACTTAGTCCTCTATCTTGGCTGGAACTCAGAAATTGTTTTATTTTAAAGGAATAAGTAGTTCTTGCTCAAGTTCAGGAAGCAGTAAAACTTGGTTTGAAGAGATGCCAAAGGGCTTGTCTTGCAGCTGCCTTTTTTAGTAGCAAATAATTTTTTACATATATATATATACACACATGTATATGCACACACACAGGTAATGTCCCTTTTCTATTACAAAATCTTTTATCACAAAATCATAAGCATGTAATTCTGTAACATAACAATATCACACTCAAACACACCTTATGACATTTTAGGGGAAATGTTCAAATTAAAAGTATGAATTATTATGCCCATATTATTACTCTACCAACCAGACTCAAGTAGGCATTACTTCTACCAGAACCTGCCAGAACCTGTATATGTGTGTGTGTATATACATATATATACATATATATCTGTGTGTGTATACAGACACACACATATATATGCTAAATATAAAAATATTATTAATTACATTAAACACTTATGGCTGAAACATCCTAATTAAAAGACAGATATTTACTGAGTGGATAAAAATGCAAGAACTTACTATATACAGTGCATTGCAATACACTCATTTTAAATTTAAAAATAATATAAAGTTTAGGTAGGTTGTTTGTAAGTGGATTAAAAAAAGAATATATCATGGAAACTATAAATATAAAAAAGTTGTAATAAATACTTTAATATCAGATGAAATAGACTTTAAGACCAAGGATTGTGCCAGACAAAAAAAGGAAACATTTCATGATAATAGAAAGAACAATGCATTGACAAACCATAACAAATATAATTGTATATATGTCTAATAATGAAGCCTCAAAACACATGAAGAAATAATTGATAGAATTAAAGGGAGAAATATATAAGCCCAAAATTACAGCACATTTAACATCTTTCCCTCAAAAATTGAAAGAGAAACTTTTAAAAAAAATTATGAAGTCACAGAAGTGCTGGACAGTATTATCAGTTTTATCAAATTGATGTTTATATAATACTATTTCCAACAACTTAAGAATTCATATTCTGTTTATCAATCACCAAGATAGAGCAGTAATTAGGTCAGAAAACAATTCTCAACAAATATAGTGATTAAGGTTTTAAAGAGTATATTCTCTGACCTTAATGGAATTAAAAAATCAATAATAAGACATTTATGAAAACCCCAATATGTAGAATTAAAACAACACACTTCTAAATAATTCCTAAATCATATAAAAATAGCAAAAGTAATTAATTTTGAACAAAATGGCAATGAAAATAAAACATAAATATTTGTAGAATGTAGCTATAACACTTATTAGGGAGAAAGATGAATGCTCATAGTAAATATAAATATTTAAAAACAATGAACTAAGTGTTTTTGTTAAAAAGAGAGAGGTTTGATAAAGTCACATCACATACCCCAAATCACATACAGGGAAAGAAAGAATAACAGAAAGAGTGGGAATCAATGAATTAGAAAAGAAAATCAATACAGAGAAGAATAGCAGGGCTTAAAGTCGGTTTTTTGAAAAAAGTCAACATATACACAAACTTGTTGCAATTTTCAATAAAACAAAAATAGAGAGAGAAGATAAACCACTGACAGTATGGTCACAGCCAAAAATTTTATAGACATTAAATAAATAATGAGAGAAAAGCATGAACAAGTTGATGCCAAGTCTGACAGCTTAGATGGTTCAAGTGTTTCTTAAAAAAAAATCTTACCAGGAAGAAACAGAAAATCTAAATAGCTCTATATTTAACAAAAAAATATTAAATCCTTTCCCAAAAGAAACTCCACATCTAGGTGTTTTCTTTGGTGAATGCCAACAAACATCAAAGAAATAGCATTAACCTTACACAAAGTTTCAGAAAAGTAGAGGAGGAAAACTTACTGTCCAACTTGCTTTAGGAGAGGTTATGGGACCAAAATAACCCTATTGCCAAACATTACTCATAATTTTAAAAAGAAAATATTCATCGTGGATGTGGATGCAAAAAACCTTGATAAAATATCTTTAAGATAAATCTAACAGGATAACAAATTATGACTAAATATGTTTTATCCTGGGAATGCATGTTTGGTTCATCATTTGAAAATTAATTAATGTCATTTATTATATTGATAAAATAAAGCAAAAATGCATATGGTAATTTTAATAAATGCAACAAATGTATTTGGAATAGTCAATGCTCTTTAATAATAAAAAAACTCTAGTAAACTTGAAATAGTAGGAAACATCCTCTAATTAAAGAAATACATGTAAAAGAAACCTAGATCTAACAATATCTTTGAATGATACAAGATTTAATTTTTGCCCCTGACATTGGGAAACAAAAAAAGATGCTGTTTCTGAAAAAATTACCTATTGCAATAAGACCAGATAAAAAAATGAAGGCATAAAATTCAAAAAAGAAAACCTAAAACTTTCCCTATCATCAAATCATGCCATAGTTTGTGTAGAAAATATTAAAAATCCATCAAAGAATCTCTTGCAAATAATTGGAAAAAAATTAAAAAACCCATTTATAGTAGTTCCCAAATTCTTAAAGCACCTTAGGAATAATTCTAAGAAAATATGTCCAGAACTTTCATGCTGATGATTATAAAACAGTGCTGAGAGAAACAAAACCTAAATAAATGGAGAAATATATGATGTACATGAACTGAAAGACTCAATATAGTTAAGATAGTAAAATAAGACTTATAGTATAAGTCAACATATAGTATAAGTTGAGTCTTATAGTTAAGACTCAATATAGTTAAGACTCAATTTAGCAAATCTGGTCAAATTTGATCTGTAGATACAACACAATATCAATTAAAATTGATGCAGTATTTGTTATATAGATATTCTCAGATTGACTCTAAAAATATATAAGAATGCAAAAAAATTATATCAAAGAAGGTCAAAGTGGTAGGGCTTACCCTACATAATAGATATATAGATATACCTGAACATGTATGATATATTAACTTTGACAAATGTGACAAGGCATTTAAATAGGGAAAGGAAAATCTTTATAACAAATGATATAAAACCAACTAGATATGTAGGCAAGAACAAATGAATATCAACCCTTACTTAACAACAGATAAAATTAAATAAAATGGGTAATAGACCTAGATGTAAAATCTAGAATTATAAAAATTTTAGAAGAAAATATAGGAGAGAAAATTTTGTGACTTTGGTAGGTATCAAACAAAAAAAGAAAAGTTCTTATATTTCATCAAATGTTAAAGGGATTAACTGTGGGAACGGGTTGGGCAGGGCAGGGGAGAACAATGTGAGGAAATTAGGACAACTATAATAGAACAACAATAAAAAGTAAAAACTAAATAAACTCTATGAAGTAAAAAAATAAAAATCATTATTAAGAAAAGAAAAAAAGCGTGACACCATGGAAGAAAATATTCACAACACAAAAATTAACAGACATGTATTATGAATTTATAAAAAATACATGTCAATAATAAGGCAAAAACATAATTAACAAATGGACAAATAATTTGACTAGACACTTCATGAAAATATATCCATAGCAAATAATCACATTAAATAATTTCTACCATCATCACTCAGAGAAATGCAAGTTAAAACTACCAGATTCCTCATTAAAACTACAATGGGAGAACATACTCACCAAATACATCTGATAAGTGGTTAATATCCAAAATCTATAAATAACTTTCAAAACTCAATACACACACACACAAAAGAACAATCCAATTAAGATATGGGCAAAGGATCTGAATAGACATTTCTCCAAAGAGGACATACAGATAGCCAAATAAACATAAGAAAAGATGTTAACTGTCACTAATCATGAGAGAAATGCAAATTAAAAACTCAAGGTATCTTCTTACACCAGTCAGAATAGCTACCATCACTAAATCAACAAACAAGGGCTGGCAAGGATGTGAAAGAAAGGGAACACTTTTGCACTATTGGTGGTAATGCAATTGGTGCAGCCACTGTGAAAACAAGTATACAGATAACTCAAAATATTAAAAATGGATTTGCTTTTTGATCCAGCAATTCCATTTCTGGGAATCTATCTGAAGAAACCCAAAACACTAATTTGAAAGAACATAAGCATCCCTATGTTTGTTTCAGCATTATGTATTATAACCAAAATATGGAGGCAGCCCAAGTGTCCATCAGTAGGTGAGTGGATAAAGCAACTATGGGACATTTACACAATGGAATACTACTTGGCCATAAAGAAGAAGAAAATTTTACTTTTTGTGACAGCATGAATGAACATGGAGAACATTATGCTAAGTGAAATAAGTCAGTCAGAGAAATACAAATACCATATTGTTTCACTCATATGTGGAATCTAATGAACAAACTGATCTAACAAGCAAAATAGAGACACACTCAGGTAGAAAGCAGGATGACAGGTAGAGAGGGGGAAGGGAAGGGGTGGAAGGATGGAGCAAAAAGGAAAAGGGACACATGGACATGGACAACAAGGTGGTGATTGTGGCAGTGGGTAAAGGAGTGTAAGGAGGCTAAATGGTAATGGGAAAATATAGTAAAAATAAAATTATTTTTTAATTAAAAAATCTATTGTTGTTCAATTACTGTTGTTCCCATTTACCCTCAGTACTCTCCCCTGCCCTACCGACCCCTCTGTCTCCCACTTTCAATCCTCCCTCACATTGTCTTTGTCCGTGGTTCATTCATACATGTTCCTGAACTTGACCCTTCCCCTTTTTTCCCCCATTATTCCCCTTCTCCCCTTGGTTGCTGTCAGTTTGTTCTTTATTTCCATGTTTGTATTTTGCTCACTTGTTTGTTTGTTTAATAGGTTCCACTTATAGAGGAGATCATATGGTATTTGTCTTTCACCACCTGGCTCATTTCACTTAGCATAATACTCTCCAGTTCCATCCATGCCTTTGAGAAGGGCAGGAGTTCCTTCTTTCTTTTTGCTGTGTAGTATTTCATTGTGTAAATGTATCACAGTTTTGTGATCTGGTCATTTACTGATGGGCACTTAGGCTGATTCCAGCACTTGGCTGTTGTAAATAAAACTGCTATGAACATTGGGGTGCATATGTTCTTTTGAATTGATATTTCAGGATTCTTAGGGTATAACCCCAGCAGTAGAATTGCTGAGTCAAAAGGCAGTTCCATTTTTTAGTTTTTTGAAGAAATTCCACACTTTTTTCCACAGTGGCTGTACCAGTTTGCATTCCCACCAACAGTGCACTAAGGTTCCCTTTTCTCCACAACCTCGCCAGCACTTGTTTATTGATTTGTTTATTATGGTATGGCCATTCTGACTGGTGTGAAATGGTCTCATTGTGGTTTTAATTCCCATCTTTCTGATGGCTAATGATGCTAAGCATAATTTCATATGTCTCTGGACCCTCTGTATGTCTTTCTTAGAGAAGTGTCTGTTCAAGTCCTTTGCCCATTTTTTAATTGGATTGTTTGTCTTCCTGTTGTGTGAACATAGGCAAGAAAATTTCAGATATTCCATGTAGCAATATTTTCACCAATATGTTTCCTAGAACTGGAGATATAAAGGAAAGGATAAACAAATAAAATTAACTACATCAAATTAAAAAATCTTCTGCATGGCTTGAGAAACACCAGTAAAAAGAAAAGGGCACAAACTGTATAGGAAAAATACATTTGCCAATGATACCCCGGACAAGATTTGAACTCCAAAATATGTAAAGAATTCATATGACTCCGCTCCAGGAAAATAAAATAAAACTGTAAAAGCTACAATGAGACACACCCATTAGACTGGCTAAAATTAAGAAGGCTGAGCATACCAAAAATTTGTCAAGGTATGGAGCAAGTGGAGCCCTCATACAGTGCTGATGAGATTTTAAAATACAACAACTACTATTGACAACTCTTTGAGAGCACTTTTTAAAGAAAAAAAATTCTATGCCCCCCAGCCATTCTATGCATAGGTATTTACCCAAGAGAAAGGAAAACATATTTACACAAAGAAGTGTTCAAAAATGTTCACACCTCTCTTTGTAATAACCAAATCTGAAAAATTACCTCTAATGACAATCAACAGATAAGAAGATAACTAGATTATGATACATCTTATAATTGAAGACTAAAGTAAGTAAATACTGGTATTATTCATCACATTGGATAAACCTCTATATTGTTATTGTGATGAAGGAATTCAGGCAAAAAGAAAAACATACATGTTGTATGTATGACCCTCATGTTGTATGTTTTCATGGATATAACTTTTTAAAATGCAAACTAAACCATGTCAGAAAACAGAACAGGTTTGGGGAAGGAGAGATTACAAAGAGGGTGAGGATAGTTTTGGCAGTGATAGAAATATTTTTTAAAATTTTGAATGTGGAGATTATTTGAGAGATGTTTCTATATGTCAAAACTGATTGTAGGACAATGTAAAAATATGCAGTATATGATACTTCAGTTGTATGTCAATAAAGTTTAGAAAACTATACCTATACATCTTACTGAAGACACACAAAGTTAATAAATTTCTATATCAATTAAAATAGCATAATCCCTTTTAAACTGTATATTTAATCTGATGTATTTTTATTAAAGTAACATTATTATTTTATTTATAATTTATCTTTTTTATATTTGTGTCTAATGTACGGTATATTTTATAAACTGCGTCTATTATAGAAGATCTGAATGTCCCATTACTTGCTTTTTTCTTTCATTTCCCTCACTTCCATTACTCACTATGTGATGCTTTTAAATTAAATAGACTAATTCTCTAAACTTAAATTTTTTACTTATCTGTCTTTAAGGTTAATGCTTTTAGTGTTTTAATTAAAAATCTTTTCCTTGCTAAGGTTACAAAGATTTTCCCCAATGTTTTCTGCTAGAAATCTTATAGTTTTAGGTTTCCTATTTAGATTTATAATGCAGTTTGTGTTGTTTTTTGTTTATGGTTAAAGATATTGGTAAAAGTTTATTTTTTATATGGAAATTTTATTCTTTCAATACCATTTGTTGAAGTAGTTATACTTTAAATGTTGAATTATGGTTTCATCTTTATAAAAAATCAGTGACCATAAATATGGCACCATGTCAGTGTTTTTTATTCTCTTCTGTTATCAGATTGTCAATATTGACACCGATTCTACACTGCCTTGATTTCTGTAGATAAATAATATCTTGAAATTAGATAGTCTAAGTTATCCAAATTTAAGATTCTTTTTGAAAGTTGTTTTTGCTTGTCAATTTTTATATCCCCCCGAAAAATAAGCTTATAGACATTTTCACTGGAATTCTGTTGAATCTATCGGCCAATTTATTGCTTTAACAATATTGAGTCTTTGGAGCCATAACACAATGTATCTCTTCATTTATTCATCTGTTTTAATTTCACTCAACAGTGTTTTTCGTACAGTACATGTCTTGCACATCTTTTATCACATTTAACCCTATGTATTTTATTAAAATGGTAATTTTTAACTTTATTTTCTAACTTCTCATTCCTATTATATAGAAATAGAATTAACTGTGTAAATTGATCATGGTCTTACAAGCAAATGTACCAAAGCAATATTTCTCCAGGAGAAATGTTAACTTCTGTCCATACAAAGACTAGTAAATTTTCCTTTACAAGTCTTCATTTGTAATGCCTCCAAACTGGAAGCAACATAAATGTCCATCAGCCAGTAAATGGATAACCAACTAGTGATATATTTAAATGTTGAAATATTAATCAGTAATAAAATTTTATGAATCATTATAATAAAATGCATGGACAAATAACACATTATATTGCATGAAAGAAGGCAGGCAAAAATATATTGCATGATTTTATTTTCATGAAATATTAGAAAATGCAAATGAACTTACACTAACAATAAGCAATTCTCTGGTGGACTAGGGATTGGGGTAGACTAGGATAGGTGGGTGTGAGAGATTACAAAATAACATGAGGGTACTTTTGTGGTAATTGATATGTTCAATATTTTGACTGTGACAGTGATATGCAAATGTAATATTTTAGGAATGGTAACACTTAAAAATGTAAGGTTTATTACATGGTAATTACACAGCCAAAAAGCTGACAAATTTCTTAAGATGTCTCAAAATATCAGGGCTATGAAATTAAGGTTTTAATAGATGTCATAAGTGGAAAATCAAAGCATCATTAGATTCTTGGCCACTTCTCTATTAAATCATGAATTTGTTGAGCAAATGAAAATAAATGTAATTATTGTAAAATTTAGGATATCCTTATAACTATATACCTTAAAAATCCTGAAACACCAATTCAAAAGAAGCTGTGCACCCCAATGTTCATAGCAGCACAATTCACAATATCCAAGTGTTGGGAAACAACCCAAGTGCCCATCAGTAACGAGCGGGTCAAAAAACTATGCTACATTGACACAAGGGAATACTATGCAGCAGAAAGAAAGAAGGAGTTCCTACCCTTTGCAACAGCTTGAATGGATCTGGAGAGCATTATGCTAAGTGAAATAAGCCAGGTAGTGAAAGACAAATAACACATGATATCATCTATAAGTAGAACCTAATCAACAAAACAAACAAGCAAGCAAAATATAACCAGAGACTTCGAAATAAAAAACAGGCTGGCAGTAACCAGAGGGGAGGGGAAAGGAGAAGTATGGGGGAAAAAAGGGAAGGGTCATCAAGGAATATGGTTAAAAGACACGTGGACAAAGCTAAAGAGGGGTACTATACAAGGTGGGAAGTAGGGGTGGGAGAGGCGGAGTGTAGTGGTAGGGGGAAAATGGAGACAACTGTACTTGAACAACAGTTTTTAAAAAATCAAATAAAAGAGTCATGATAATTACTTCTTTCTCAGCTCTTTGTTATGCTAGTGAAATATTAAAATAAAAAATCACATTCAAAAATTATGATAGCTCAGAGAAAGCAAAGTCCCAATTCATTTTTTCATTGTTTTGGACAATGTATAAGATTGTCATACTTACTGAGTTATCTAAGATAAGCGCTGGTGGAGCAAAGATTTCTAATGCTGTATGATATGTGAGTATCTGCCTCATACTAAATTTAAATGTAAATACCCTGAGGTTATCTAAAATAAACTATGTTAGCCATTTTCATTTCAAACTAAAAATAAAACCAAAACGTATTTGTATAATAAGCCTAGTCATTTCTATTCTCTAACTGCTCTGATAGCACCATTTTAAAAATATTTTATTCATTCATTTATGTATGCAAGTATGTATGTATGTATGTATGTATGTATGTATGTATTTTTTAGAGAGAGGGGAAGCGAGGAAGAAAGAGAAGGACAGAAACATTGATGTGCAAAACATCAATTGTTTGCCTTTCACGCATGCCCCCAGCCAGAGACCTGGCCTGCAACCCAGGCACGTGCCCTGACTCAGACTCAAACCAGAGACCTTTTGTTTATGGGAGGATGCCCAACCCACTGAGACACTCCAGTCAGCATTCTGATAACACCATTGATAGCGTCAAATTTTCTAAGAGTCTATTTGCAGAAATACAGACTTTAAATAAGTTTCAGGAGCATTTAGGATGTGATTAATATATGCACAAGTATGCTAATGAACTATTATGAAGCAGTCAAGAAAGGGTATTCTGAATTATTATATATGGTACCTTCCAGTATATTTCTTTGTTTTTCTTTTTTACAATCAGTAACTCAGGTTATTTTACTTTTCTATTACTAATGAAAATTGGTATCATTGGATAAAAATTTTATTCCAAAAATGTGTTTTTATTATTGTGTTGCAGAAAATCCTTCCTTTATGAATATAAGGGATTTACTGTACACAGTATAACTTATGAAAATAAAATAAAATAAAATAAAATAAAATAATGCTTTAGGCTTTCCACTTCCAGTTAAAATGCATTCTTTCATGGGTAGATACATTTTTTCTAAGAATAATGATAATCAAGGAGTATCTCTCACAGAGGTGCCCAAAGTGTACGCTTAGGTAACATGAACATCACAGGGATGCTGTCACGGCAGTAGCTGGTTGAGTATACAGACGTGCTTAAGAAGCTAATGGAATTCTGCTTAATTCTCACAATTATAAAAAGATAAAAATTCATTGACTAAGCATGCATAAGGGACATTTCAACTTAACATTATTGGTTTAACTCCAATTCAACTTAATGATTAAGAGTTTTAATATTCCTGAGAAATAGAATTTTTTAACACAGTAACCCTTTGGAGCACTTTTCACCACCCAATCTCAGTCTAAGGGAGCTTCAAATCATCTACACAGCGAGGCTTTTTCCTTTTTTCCCAGAGTCTAAGCTTTAAATTAAATTATCAAAGAATGACTTAATAAATTTCTGAATAAATGCCCTATGGAGAGATGTCTTTTAGTTAATTTTCATGTAAAACAGACTTTATAAGTAATTATTATTCTGGCAGAACACATTTAAAAAATATCTGAGAAACCCAGTATAAATCGTTGAAAATAAATGACATTGAACAATCAGTGTTAAACTGATTTTTGAGATTATTCAGTTTTATTTTCCTCTGAAGTAAAAAAGAGAAGTCGGTGTTTCTTCATAGGATAATGCAATTTTTAAGTTCAGAAGATTACACATAATTGGACATTTTTAGCAGATACAAAAATACTCAAAAATATTTCTTACATTTTTAGCAGTATGCAATAAATACTTTTTACTAGAAATATCCATACTGTTAATGTTTTATAATAATTGCAATCTTAGCACAGACTTTTAAATATACTCTATGATAAAGCTTTTTGGTGAAAGGATAATATATAGAACAGTGATTTTCAACATTTTTCATCTCATAGCACACATAAACTAATAACATTCTGTGGCACATACAAAATATATATATATATTTTTGCCGATCTGACAAAAATTAATAGGTTTAGTTTTGATTCATTCACATTGATAGCTATTGTTTTGTTGGCTGTTGTCATTTTTTATTTGATAATGTAAGGGAAAAGAGGTCAGTGCCCCTGACTAAATAAATAGTCAGGTGTTGCATGTTTTAAAAGTCCTTGTGGCCCACCAGTGTGCATCTTGCAGCTCACCAGCTGAAAATCACTAACATACAGAACCTTTAAACTGAATGAGTAAGTGTACTCTGCAAATATTAATTTATAATATAACACCAATAATTAATTACACATACATATTTTCTTAGGTATCTCTAGCTGAAACTGGGAGGAGTCAATAAATCTGTTCCCTATCAGATTCTTGGAAGAGCATAGTGGTGGACAAAAGTAGGTTTATAGAAGAAGACAAAGGATACATTAGTTAATAAATAATTTAGAATTCAAGTATACACTCTGTGTTTCCTGTATTCACAACTATAAACACACTTTACACTCCTGTATATTGAAGTCACTGTGAACCAGGCATTGTGTAATTTGCCCTAATGTGTTGCTTCACTTCATTGTTACTATGTCACCAGATGACTTCTGTGCTGGGGACTGGCCCTGTTCCCACACTGTCTGGGACCTTTAGGTTCTTGACTCCAAGAGTAAAGCCTTCAAGAACAGTCCAAGTGCAAACCTGTGTGAGAGCGAAAGCACATTTTATACACGTAGAGAAAATGAGAGTCCAAGAAATGAGTCTGCTGTGAAAGAAAGGAAAGCATGTGTCTGAGTGGAACCCGGACCAACTTGTGAGTAAGTTGTGTGCACGGTGGTCAGGAGTTCTTGGGATTTCACATGTCTCCAAGGGTGGGTTGTTTCTAGGCTTTGTGGCGCCAACCTCTGACTCCACCTTCTGTCTTGTTCCTAGTATGGTCCATTTAGAAGCATATGGCATTTGTCCCTCAGCCGCCTTTTTACTATGGTGTTAGTTTTCATTATAAGGATGCTATAATGAGCTTGGGGGCCCTTCTCTGGTCAATTTTTCCTCCCACTTGGACTGATCTGGTTTGAGCCAGTCCTTGTTCCTCTGTGACTTCTGTGACCACCATGAGGGTTTCCTGCCATAAACTATTCCTTATTGATCATGCATGGAGGTGGGGTCTCTGGTGAGAGGACCTGTGATATCTGCTCCTACTTCCTCACTCCACTTGTCTGAATTTTCTCCTAATGTCTTTCTATCCTGCCTCAATGACAACCCCTGTGTATAGATATTATAATGCCACATTTATGAGTATGGAAGCTGAGGAATGAGTAGTCAATTCATTTCGCTAATATTTCTGTTTGTGATTCAATCCAGTTCTGCTTTGTCTCCAAAACCCATATACTTCAATTTTATTCTTCTCTTAGGGTCTGGGATAAAGACTAAAAAAGAATATATTCCTTGTCCTCTAAGAGCTTATAATAAAAGAGCTGATCTAGATAAGACATATAGGAAAAGAGTTTAATATATTATAACCTATTGATTAAGAGAAACATCTGATGGTATAGCACAAAAAAAAAAGGTGGTCAACTCGGATACTATTGGAGGATTAGAATGCAAACCCAGAAGTTTCCTTGGTGACATCCTGCAGGATGAGGGGACATTAGTCACTCTAAAAATAAAAGAATGAAAACTATCAGGAAAACAATGGGTTCTGATGGCGCATAAAAAGGATAAAACAAGACTCCTGGGTTCTTGACAACAGGTCAAAAAAACTGTAACTTTGTACAGTAAGGACAGTGTCAAGAGTATAGTCAGAGAGATATTCAGAGCACATGAAGAAGGCTTTGATGGACCATGTTAAATGGGTTTGACTTTATCTTTTAAGTCCTGGCAGAAAAAGAAAAAGAAAAGAAAAATTTAAACCAGATGTGCCTGGGACTTGTGATATTGGGGAAGGACACAGAAAGTTATCTAATTATATTTGTAAAATAATTGCTTGAGGCTATGCAGTAGATATGTTATCATAGGTAGTTAACTACTTACTAATAAGAAAGGAGGTGAAGGAAATTAGACATTGAGCTTAACAAACTGGGGAGCAAAAGCCTGTTTGCTTCACCAGGAACTGCAGCTTTATACCTCAGGGGGTCGCAGCATTACTCACTAAGGGATTAACACTTCTTTCTTCCCGCCTCAAGTATCAGATTGTTAGGGGTTGAAGGAGTAGAGTTTGAGCACACAGGACTGTCAGTCTAACTAGGGAATGGATCCATCAAAATGCCTGTGGAAGCTTGGGATTAATTGGTTATTTTGAAAAAGCATCTGGTCCATCTCAAATCCAAGCTAATATAATCTCAGGGGAATGAAGAAAAGCACTCTCTCTCTCTCTCTTTCTCATTTGCCCAATAAAGCACTTGTCTCGTCCATCCCTGCATTCTCTCTTGCCCTGGAGTACACGTCCTGTGGGTCTAGCAGCTGCTGGGGTCTGAGGCAGACTACCTGGGCTCCAAAGGACGAAGCTTTACTATGAAGCAGAAACCTGGACACTGTCTTTTGCTTTGGCTTGGCTGAAGACAAGGTTGTACTTTTTCTTTTCTATGGCAAGACAAACAAAGAGGGGACCCAGGGTCAGCCTTCCACATGAATAAACCATTTTGCCACACCACAGTCTCCCTGGTGTGGGTTCATAGAACACTTTTCTCCTGATCCTGTGGAAGATCCTGATTTCCCTCGACAACAGATGGATGGAGATGACAGGACTGCAGATGGAGAGGTCAGCTGGGTCACCCCAGTGTGCGCACCCACAGTAGCAATGCTTACTGTATTTAATGTGAACTCTCTGAATATTAGGTAGAATTAAACTATTATTAGTTGTCAAAATACTGGAGTTAATATTTCCTTTTTTTAAATCCCTTCTTCTTTCAACAATTATTCCATTTATGCAAGCAATCTTATAGGGCCTGACCAAGATAATCATAAAGTTTACTTTATTTTGATTAAAATTTAGAAAGGATTTTTTTACTCTAGTCTCATAGCTACTGTTTTTTAAAAGCATTCACTTTAAAAAACTTCTAAATACTCTTTCTGCCCCTTTGAAATATATGTAAATCTTCTCCCAGAGTCTTGCAAATTTTACCACCTAAGGAATGTCTTTCTCAAAGACCTGTGAATCATCCTTTGAGATGTAATAATTGAAGATGATGGACCCCTGTTGTTACTGGAGGGGGGCCTGGCCCTGAGCAGGTGTGCCTAGAGCCAGTTGTAGTGTGTGGGTTCTTCACTCTGTGTAGGGAAGTTTTCACAACATGTGTCCCGGTGACTGTGAGGATACATTTATTAAAGCTGGGGACAATGAAACAAGGAAGGACTTAGCCTAGAAGAAGCAATGGGAGAGCATAGGCTGGATTGCCTTAGCTCACTGGGAAGTCAGAGAAAAAGGGGCTTTAAGGAATGGTTCAGGGTACTAGTCCGGGACAAGCTGCCCACTGGTCATTGCCTAGAGTTTAGGAGACATGTGGCTGTGGGAAAGAAGTGGAAGAAAAAGAATGGAATGACGCTGACTGCTCCCCAGAGGGAAAATGCACACCGTGTGCTGTTCCCTTTGTCTTGAGTATTTTATCTTTCTTATAGGAGGGAATCTTAGGGGAGGTCTTAGGGGAGAGTTTCAGTAAAATATTCATCAGTTCTCCAGGCGTGACTTTTCAGGGTCATGGCCTCTGCTGATTGCTCAGTGACAGGGCAAGAGGTCTTTAGTCATTGCAGTTGCTTCTGCTGCTACCCACTGATTTTGCTGCTTTCCTGGGCCTGGAGCTGGAAGTACAACCGAGGCCTAGATATTGTCTCCAGGGTAGAAAGGCCAGAGGAATCTTTGTCTTCCCAGTTTTGACCCCTGACAGGCACTGGGGGCCTGCGCCATGGTGATGGTCTGCACCAGGCTGTAAATTACTCTGCTGCTATGTTCAGCTATCTGTCTCAGTTTTCCTATTCTGCTTGCCTATCTTCTCACTATCCTATCTCAGTATCTCTCAGTTTCTATGGGAGGGTTGGAGGTTAACTTGAGAGGGATCCTCTTACTCCAAATTTTAAAAGTACTTCTAGTCATGAAGATAAGGGGAAGTTTACTTTTTTCATGGTTAAGGCCATTTAGCAAACACAGATGGCCTATTGTATGCCCACTCTACTCTTAAAAACTCTCTGGTCCTTTGTTTCTCCTTGGAGTGTATGTCCAGATTCAACCTGCCTGTGCCCTCTTACTTATCGCTTACCTGTAGCATTGAAAGAAAATTAATGTCTTTCTACTACTCATCTTGTCTGGTGTGAGTTTTTTCTTTCACAACCCTCATGGTATAAAAATTATATATATATATATATACACTCACACACATACATACATACAAACACACACAGAAACGAAGTGAGAGGGGATACGGGATTGAGGGTATATACAGAGAAGTTATTGTAAGTATCGGAAAGCAACTTAAAGTTAAGCCATAAAGAAGATTGGCCATTAGGTATGTGCTGTTTTAATAAAGATTATCAGATTATCTGTTCAATAAATTGTGGCTTCCAATAGAGGTGAGGTGCTAATAATAGACTGAGGACATTAGGAGGTGGTCGCTGGAAAAAAAGAACTAGTGGTCAACAGTAACTCATGAAATTAAAATTGTACAAGCATATCACTTTTTTTATGATATAATGTAGACTATCACCAAATGGGCAAAAAGGGGAGGTAACAGAACACATGATTAGTTGAGGAAAAGAATTCAAAGAAATAAAAGGCCTATGTGTTGAAGAAACTCCACATATGTTTAAAATGTAAGAAGCATAACCTGAATGGTGGTTATATTGCAAAAGTATTTTAGACTGTGTGCCTTAGAACTTAATTCAGGGCTCTAAAGAGCAAAAGAAATGCATGGACCTGAGTGTCAGAGTAAGTGGAAAGATGACTATGGGGAAGAATACCAAAGACACAACAGGTATCTATAACCATTTTTGCCAGTGGCTAGAGCCTGAAAAAAAATTATGGGTCTGAGATTTTGCCCTATTTGCAAGATAATATGTTAACTTGTCACCATTTCATGAATGCTGAGAGAGAACAAAAGACTCCCTCAGCAGAGGCTACAATTTGTTATCCACAACAATAGCAGTAGCCAGTGAATTAGCATTTGAGGGGCTTGCCCTCTGAGCCCTGGTTCCCCCAAGGAAAGGCTAAGAGGGCAAAGTGGCAGATGCAAAGGCAGTGGTTTGCATTGCAGGATAATTGGGACCTTAGTGAACCCGGTCTTTTCTACTGGGCAGTCACGATGACTACACTTTGCTTCTGGGGAAAGCCTAACTCTATCTTCCAGGGCAGTTTGCTATACAAATATCTCAGAGAAGATTGTACAGAATAAATCTAGTCAGTGCCTCACTCACAAGACTTGGAGAAATGTGAGCGACTCACAAAAAATTGTCTTGCACACCAGCAACTAGGCCAAATAATAAATACAGCTGTTTTTGATGACTGTACCTTATATTTTTGTGAGAAAATGGATGCAATGATTTTAAATAGAATATATTCATTAATATGAAATGAACTATGTGATCATTTAAAAGAACAAATACAAATTGAACTTAGTTTCTACAATTGTTAAAATAATTTTCTTAATCCAGGAATGTCATAAAACTGAACTTAAAACATTGTCTGTAATTTATATTTTTCATGGTCTGACTGCTGTTCCTTTTATTAAACATTGACTGTATTTAAAAACACAAACAAAAGTCACATGTGCACAGGCTTTTCCCCTTTTTTCTCGGTCCTTTAAAAAACATTTGACTCCATTTTTTTTTAAATTTTATTTATTTATTTTAGAGAGGGGAAGGGAGGGAGAAAGAGAGGGAGAGAAACATCAATGTGTGGTTGCCTCTTGCTTGCCCCTACTGGAGACCTGACCCGCAACCCAGGCATGTGCCCTGACTGGGAATCAAACCTGTGACCCTCTGATTTACAGGCCAGTAGGCCAGTGCTCAATCCACTGAGTTACACCAGCCAGGGCTCTTGTCTTCTAACTTGGTCATCAGATTTGACACCTCATTGTTAAGTCTGGATTGGAGGATTTTAATAGCCGTTACTCCTGTACTTATATAACAAGGACTAAGCGATTAGAAACACCAAACATGAAATGAAACAAAAAGCGAGTAAGAAAGAGACACAAGCTCTTTCAAGAACGAGCTCCAGTTTTTTAAATACATTGGAGAAAGTGACACAGTTTTAATTAGGTTCAAACACATTGCTGTTCAGGGAACACTGGCACCTCATCTAACACTACTGAAAAGACAAAGCACCTCTTTGTATGACCTGATGTCTTCATAGCTGGGAAGCCACAGTAGAAAGAATCTTACATTTTTTACTGAATGGGACTGGTGCTCTTTACTTAGCTGATTTCTTTCATGGAGCAGTGGGTCAATCTTTCTGATCAAGTACAACATATTCTGCTGCTGGTAGAAGCTTCTGAAATACCTTATTGTAATACTGTAATAATGCTATTGTAATGGGGTGCAGGCTGAGAGGTCCCAGGCCCCACCCCACCAAACCTAGTTTGAGGGCTGGGAAAAGCAGCAGCACAGGGATTGAGAGTTTTTTTGCACATCAGTAACAGCAGGCTAGCTTCGTAGCCTCTGCGGAGCCAAGGAGACGGGGGTGACTTTGAGTGTGATGTAGCTGGGAGGCAGCTCCCCTGACCGCACCTGTGCCAGAGTTTGGAGATGGTTCCTCCAGCAATGGGGCCACTCCTGCCCGGAATAACTCTGGTATCCAAGAAAGGCAGAGAATACGGGAGTGCTGGCTCTTCATGGGAGGAGTTGGAAATGGGGTCACAGAGGAGGTTCTAGGCTGCAATTTAAATGAAAATGTGAGTGGCTGTGTGGGATGTGAGACAATGTGGGGCCATGTGGGTCAATAGGGGGTGAAAGGACTCTCACTGGCGGGCCATGGAGGTGCCATACTGTTTTGGATTAAGAATTGGAGATCGCGGCAACACAGCTGATGGTGATGGGAACTACGTGAGACTTGCCCGCTGGAGCACAGGTTACTGGAAGGAACTAAGAGAAGAGAGCTTTGGGCTTTGTTTTTTTTTTTTCTCCTGGAGGCCAGTACTCCTGATTGGCATGTTCTGAGACTGAGCTGACTGGGCAAAGTGGGGAGGGCAGGGCTGTGTGTTTGCGGATGTACCTTTGTTTCTAAAGGGAGTGAGATTTAATGGCAGAATTCTATCACCTGTCTGAACCTGTATAACTTTTAATTAAATTGTTCCTTTCCTTTTTACCAAATTCTGGCATTGAGAGCCACAGTTCCTAACACGGCAGCAGGCAAAGAAAAACCACAGTACAAAAAGACCCCAGGACGGTTGTTTCTCTAACACTATATTTAGAAATCACCTTGCAAACAGAAAAGGTCTCAATGCATTTTGGAAAACTTTGACAACCAATTTACAAAAAACGTATTATAGGACTTACACGGCTTGCCTCTGGAATGCAAACATCTTTTGGGTGAAACATGACAAGTGATTAACAGTACAGCAACATTGTACAAGTGCAAAGAATTTTCCACCAGGTAAGAGCTGGGAAAGAGGACTCTTAAGACAGAATACAGCCCTGGCTGGTGTGGCTCAGTTGGTTGGAGCATCAACCCATACAATAGAAGGTTGCGGGTTTGGTTCTTGGTCAGGGTACATACCTAGGTTGCGAGTTCGATCCCCTATTGGGATCTATTAAACCTGGAAATTTGAAAGGTTAAATATAGAGATTAGATTAGTATCAATGTATTGTCAGTTATATTTTTAATATCATTCTACGTGCTAGCGATGGCAAGGGGAGGTGAGCAGCATTGAAGAAATTCAAATGCAGGGATGTAAGCCTGCTGAAGAGAAAAGTAGTGAAATTCAGACAGGGTGAGTGACAGTAGATGAATAATACCATTATTATGTGCCCTGGATAAATCAGTGACAATACTGGAAGAGAAAGGGAGGCCAATATAATTCCTTCTGTTTTTACTTTTCATAAATCCTATTTATTTCTATAATTACTAAAAAGACCAGTGTTATTATTTTTTATTATTTTTGTCTTCAAAAGTTTCTTACACAGATAATTTCTCTTTTACATTAAGACCAGTAAGGTTTTCTTTATTGAGTTTATTGGGTTGACATTGGTTAACAAAACCATACAAGTTTCAAGTGCACAAGTCAACAAAACATCGTCTGCACCCTGCATCGTGCACCCACTGTCCAAAATAAAGTATCTTTCCTTCCCCATTTATACCCCCTTTGCCTTCTTCCACTTCCCCTGCAACCCCCTTTTCCTCTGGCCATCACCACACTCTTGTCTGTGTCTGTGTGTGATTGTATAGATTATATATATACATATTTTTTTCCTTAATCCCTTCACCTTTTTCACCCAGCTATCCAATCCCCCTCTCTCTTCTGACAGCTATTAGTCTGTTCTGTGTTTCTATGTTTCTGTTTCTATTTTGTTTGTTAAATTATTTTGTTCATTAGGTTACACATATAAGTAAGATCATATGGTATTTGTCTTTCTCTCTGGCTGGCTTATTTCATTTAGCATAATAGTCTCCAGAAGACCAATACATTTTTAAATGGATAGATTTTTTAAAGGCTGATATGTCACCCTATGTCTCTTTTCCCAATGCCTTAATTTTTTCAAGTTTGAAGCCACCATAGGTTGCTTAAAAGAAATACTCTATTTTGAGTAAAGGAAAAAAGATTAAATTTTGTAAAAGAACTTCTAAATTTTCCTCATAGCTTGTGTGCGAGAAGGGTACTATCACTATAAACTCATTTGCTTCTCCTTACCCAGCTCCATTCTTATATTATTCCACTTTTTTCTCTGTTTTTTCCTTCTTCTCTTAGGCTAGAAGTAAAAGTTGTTGAAAAATTTTACATCTTTCCAGACCTGACTGGAGACATGAGTGATGAGCTGAGATGATAATGGATTCTTAATCGTCCATCCCATGAGACAAAAGTGCAAAGTAAACTAGAATTGTAAAGAAAAGAAAATGCTAGATGAAAATACTACTTTGTAATTATTTTATGAATCTTGTCATTTATCTTTCTGTTCTACATTCTCACAACCTTTATTGCACATAAAATAGCATTTTGTTCTAAGAGATTCTTCAACAAAGAATTACTCAGTCAAGGAGAACTAGTAGAAGATTTGACTTCTAATAGATTTGCTATTAATTGCTGTGTAATCATAAGAAAATAATTGTTTCTATAAAATGGGGGTAGAAAACTCCAAGATTAATGGTAGTAGTTCACTAAGGTCCAGTTTTTTTAATAATATTGGGTTGGCTAAAATTTTTTTTCTGTAAGATAGCTCTAGTAGCACTTAGTTGTCTTTAACTTCATTCAAAACAATTTTGTTGGATTGTATTGTGACAGTTGTCATACCAGCAGTGTGTACTTTATAAAATTTATCAAAATTGGTGACTTTTTATGTAGCCATTTTAATATTAAAGATGGAAGCAAAGTAACATTTATGGAATATTATGCTTTACTATTTCAAGAGAGGTAAAAACACAACTGAAATGCAGAAAAGATTTGTGCAGTGTATGGAGAGGGTGTTGTGACTGATTGAACCTCTCAAAAGTGCTTTGGAAGTTTCATGCTGAAGATTTCTTCGATAATACCCCACAGTTGGGTAGACAAGTTGAAGTCAATAGCAATGAAATCAAGACAGTAAGTGAGAACTAAGTTCTACCACACGAGAGGTAGCTGGCATACTAAAAAATATCCAAATTAATAAAGTTATTGACAAAAATGAAAAATGCATCTTTTATTTTATGGAGAAATGAACTTTTTGGCCAACCCAATACCAAAATCTAGGATACAGTTGTTTGAATTCAACCATCCCTACTTCTAAAGCTGTTCTATTATGACTTGAAAATAATTCCAGGTACATGGAGATGGAGGATGAGATTATATGCAGAAATGTATAATATGTATAATATATAATCTCCTATAAAAAAGCTCAGAAAAGAGCTCATGGAAATAGTCTTAAAACACCAAAATGTATCTTAAAAACACCGATAATGAACATTTACTTGAAAATTACATCAGAATACTTTAGATTATTTTCTGTTTTTCTGTAACTTAATAGTTTTATTAGAGATCCAACTGTCTTGAAGATCCTCTACTCCCACTTCAGATTCCTCCACAATATCTCTCCACAGATCTTACTTTGGCTCACTCCAAGCTTCGGGCCCCCCTTTTTTCCTTGACTATTTATTCTTCTCTCCAGTAAGTAATCTATTTTGAAATATGAATCTCTCTAGATTTTCCACCAACTTTATACCTTCATCTGTTACATACTAAAACCCTAGACCTAGTAGGCTAACACCATATCTTAGAAATAATAAGATTGAAGAGAAAGGTCTGGAAAATATCAGTAACTTCTTTTAGTAAGCAGGGAAGGGTATACCATAATTACTTATGCTCTGAGTTTTTTCTTTTTACTTTTAAAATATTTTTATTTTTAAATTACAGTTAACATAAAATATTATATTAGTTTTAAGTGTACAACCAGTGATTAGACATTTATATAACTTACAAGGTGATTACTCCAATAAATTGTGTGCCCACCTGGCACCATATATAATTAGTACAATATTATTGACTATATTTTCTATGCTATACTTTACATCCCCAGGACTAATTTGTAACTACCAGTTTGTGTTTCTTAATCCCTTCACCTTTTTACCCAGTCCCTTAAAACCTACCCAGTAACCATGAAAATGTTCTATGCATCTATCAGTGTTTCTGTTTTGTTTGTCTTTATTTTCTTCTTTGGATTCCACATATATGTGAAATCATATGGTATTTGTCTTTCTCTGTCTGTATTATTTTATTTAGCACAGTATCCTTTAGATCCTTCCATGTTGCAAATGGCAAGATTCTATTTTTTTCATGGCTTGACTAATATTCCATTGTATATATGTACCAACTTTTCTTTATCTAGTCATCTATGATGGATGATAGGTTGCTTCCATAGCTTGGCTATAGTAATGTGTCATTGAACATATAGATACATATGTATTTTTGAATTAGTGTTTTTGGTTTCTTCAGATAAATACTCAAAATTGGAATTGCTGGGTCCTTCTTTGTCTCCTGTTATAGACTTTGTTTTAAAGTCTATTTTGTCTTATATAGTATTGCTACCCCAGCTTTTTGTTTGTTAGTTTATTTCAATTTTCATAAAATATCTTTTACCATCCATTTAATTTTAATCTTTGTGTGTCTTCTGATATGAAATGAGTCTCTTGTTGACAGCATGTGTATGGGTCTTGTTTCCTTTTTATTCATTTAGTCACCCTTTGTCTTTTGGTTGGAGTATTTAATCTATTTGCATTTAAAGTAATTAATGATATGTATTTATTGCCATTTTATTATTCATAGCTTTGATAATAAAAGCTGCTTCTTCTCCTTCTCCTTCTCCTTCTCCTTCTTCTTCTTCTTCCTCTTCTTCTCCTTCTTCTTCTTGAAGATCCTTTAACATTTCTTGTAATACTGGTTTGGTGGTGATGAATTCTTTTCACTTTCTGTTCTCTAGGAAGCTCTTTTTCTGTCCTTTGATTCTAAATAATAGATTTCCTGGTCAGAATAATCTTGGCTGTAGATCGTAACTTTTTGTCACTTTGAATATTTCATGCCAGTCCCTTCTGACCTGCAAAGTTTCTGTAGAAAAATCAGCTGACAGTCTTATTGGCAATCTGTTGCAGGTAACTAACTGCTTTTCTTTTGCTACTTTTAGATTCTTTTTTCATCTTCAACCTTTGGGATTTTAATTATGTTGTATCTTGGTGTGGGCATCCTTCAGTTTATGTTGTTTGGGATTCTCTGTGCTTCTTGGACTTGTATTTCTAGTTCCTTCATCAAATTAGGGAAGTTTTTGTCATCATTTTTTCAAATGGGTTTTAATTTTTTTATTTTTTTCTTTCCTTCCAGCACCCCCATGATGCAAATTTTAGTACCTTTAAAGTTGCCCAGAGGCCCCTTAAACTGTCCACATTTTAAAAATTCTTTTCTGTTTGTGCAACCTTACCTTCCAAATTACTGATTCAATACTCTATTTTACCTAATCTGTTATTGATTCCTTCTAGTATATTTTTAATTTTAGAATTGTGTTCTTCATTTCTGAATGGTCCTTTTTAATATTTTCTATCTCCATTTTTATGTTTCCTATCTCATTGTTGAAGCACTCACTGATTTGATCTGTTCTTCCCTTAAGTTCATTGAGTATCATTATAACAAGTGTTTTGAGCTCTGCATCTAATCAATTGCTGTTGCCATTTTGTTTAATTTTTTTCCTGGAGTTTTCTCCTGTTTTGTCATTTGTGACATGTGTTTTTGTCTGCTTATTTGACTGCTATGTTATTTTGTGAATATTGAATGTATTTATTTTAAAGAGGGGAATGGAGTGAGAAAGGGGGGGGGGAGAGAGGGAGAGAAAGATCAATGTGTTATTGCCTCTCACATGCAGCCTACCAGAGACCTGGCCCGCAACCCAGGCATGTGCCCTAGACTAGGATTTGAACTGGCAACCCTTTGATTCACAGGCCAGCATTCAATCTACTGAGCCACACCACCCAGGGTTATTTTTACTGTACATTAAGTAGAGCTGCTATATCTCCATTGTTCTTGGTAGACTTATATAGTAGATGTGTTGTGGGGCCCTATGATGCAGTTGAGTGGGGTGATCTATGTGTGACCCCCTTGTGGGCTCTGTGTACCCTCCTGGTATAGCTAAGCTTTGATTGTTGTTGGCACATCTATGGGAGGGTTTGATCCTTGGGCCAATCAGCTATGGATACAGGTAGCAACTACTCCAAAAAGCAGGACTCGCTTCAGTTGGGCTTTGGTACCCACTGAGTTCTCCCCTTGAGAGTATCCCTTGTAGAGGTGATTGGGTGGTACTCCAGCATGTTCTGAAGCTGTCCATTGGGTACTCTGGCTCTGGGGCCTCCCCTCCCTGGAGCTGCTGGCCAAGGTCAGCTGCTGCCTGTGGTACCTGGCATGAGCTACAAAATGATCTGCAGATGGTTGCCACTTGTACTGAGCTTAGACACTAAGTTGAGAACCAAGGTTGGCTGCTGCTAATGCCAGGCTTATGGCTGCTTAACAAGAGAAACAAGGCACACAGAAGCTAGATGCTACTGTTGTAGACCTTTGAGAGATTTTAGGAAAGTCTGAAGCATGAGCCAAGGTAGGCTATTTTTATGGAAATGCAGATCAAAGATGTTAGCCAAGTTGATAGAGATTCTGCCTGTAAAGGGGAAGGCTCAAAAAAGGAACAATGTTCTCTGCCAGCATTTCTGTCTGGGAGAAAGTTGCCCTCCAGTCCTTCCCCTGGAATCAGGCAATTCAGTTCCTCCAGTATGTCCCTATTGCCTTTTGATCTTCTGCCCCAGAGCTGGAGCTCAGAGCATGTAGTTGTACACATGGCCCTTTAAAAGGGATGCCTGGGATTCCTCCAGTCTTCTGTCCCACTCAGCCACAATCTCTGTTGATTTTCACTGCTAGAAATTATGGAGACTTCTTTTCCTGGCACTGGAATACTGGGCTGGGACCCCGGTGTGGGGGTGGGACTCCTTGCTGCTCAGGGGGTCCTCTGCAGCCAAGAATCTTCCATGATTTTTAACTACTATACATGGGTGTGGGACCAGCCTCTTCCAAATCTCTGCCCCTCCTACCAATTTGGACATAGTTTCTTCTTTGTATCCGTAGTTGTAAGACTTTTGTTCATCTAGACTTCAGTTGGTTATCAGTGTTGAATTTTCGGTGGTTTATAACTGTAATTTTGATGTGGTTGTGAGACGATTTGAGTACTTCATCTACTTAATCCACTGTCTTGATGAAATCCTACTTTTAATTTTAATTTTTTGCTCTGATTGCTCTCTTGCCTTTCATCTTTATTTCTTTTTTTATATATGCATATTGTTTTCCTGCCTTATTTCTGCCATTATAACTCTTTATTATTATATTTTTAAGTTTTAAGGCAAATTATACCTTATTTCATAAACTGTATCTGATTGAATAAATCAGAATTGTTAGTGTGTATCTATCTAGTTCTCTAATGTATCATCTACCTAACTACTTTACAAGTATTCTTAATTTTTGATTATGTAATATATGTTCTTCCCCTCCCCAATTGCTCATTACTTATGCTCTTTGTGTTCTTATTCCTTACATGGAGTGTAAATTATTTGAGAATACAGCTATTCCTTTTATTTTTCATGATCCAGAGTATACAATGCAGTGTGAGACATAGCATGCTGGTTTTAATGCAGCTTTACCTGGTTTTTGAAACAAACACTTCAAAAATTTATATGGAACCATAAACGACCGCGAATAGCTGCTGCAATTTTGAGAAAGAAGAGTAAAGTAGGAGGGATCACAATACCTGATACTAAACTATATTACAAGGCCACTGTA